>WEIV01006318.1:216214-339230 GCA_013390005.1 Calyptomena viridis | reverse complement strand
ACTTAAAACCACAACAGAGGGGCTCATAACTGACCACAGGATTCAAAGTGTGGTCTCACCAGTGCCAAGTACAGCTGGACGATCACTGCCCTGGTCCTGCTGGCCGCACTATTCCTGATACAGGCCAGGATACCATTGGCCTTCTTGGCCACCTGGGCACACTGCTGGCTCATGTTGAGTTGGCTGTTGACCAGCACCCTCAGATCCTTTTCTGCTAGAGAGCTTTCCAGACACTCTTAGGAGGAGTTTTTGACTCCCTCAAAGGCAGAAAAGCCCTGCAGAGAGACCTTACAATGTAGAGGACGGGGCAATCACCAACCATATGAAGTTTAACAGACACAAGTGCTGGATTCTGCAACTGGGATGGGACAGCTCTGGGTATATGTACAGACTGGAGAACCAGAGATTGAAGAACAGTGTGATGAAAAGGGACCTGAGGGTCCTGGTTGATGGCAAGCTGAATATGAGTCAGCAGTGCCGTGGCAGCCAGGAGGGCCAACTGTGTCCTGGGGGGCATCAGGCAAAGCATCACCAGCCAGTCAAGGGAGGGGATTGTCCTGCTCTGCTCTGCACTGGTGGGGCTTCACCTTGAGCACTGTGAGCAGTTTTGGATGCCACAATGTAAGAAGAATATAAAGCTCTTAGAGAGCGTTCAAAGGGGAACTACAAAGATGGTGAAGAGTCTTGAGGGGAAGCCGTACAAAGAGGAGCTGAGGTCACTTGATCTGTTCAGCCTGGAGAAGGCTGAGAGGAGACCTCATTGCAGTCTACAACTTCCTCACAAGGGCAAGCAGAAGGCACTCATCTCTTCTCTCTGGTGACCAGTGACAGGACCCAAGGGAAAGCATGAAGCTCTATTGGGAAGGCTTAGGCTAGATATTAAGAAAAGATTCTTCAGCTAGAAGGTGGTTGGACACTGGAATGAGCTCCACAGGGAAGTGGTCACAGCAGTTTACTGGGTATCAGCAATGACATTTTCATGAGTTTGGTGAATACATTGTGATATTTACTTGTGATATTAATTACAAAATTACAGCATAAATATAAAAATAATTTTGACTAATTAAATTCTCAAATGGCCAATGGATCAGCTAGGAAATAATGAGAAATAGATCATGACCTCACAGGAAACAGAAGGAAATCTACCATGCACTGAGTATAGGAAATAATAAAACAGAGAAAATTTGCCAGGTAGGACAATTAGCAGCAAATTGTTGAGGTTGTTACAGTGGATTTCTAGTTTACATCCAGCTATGGTGGCCCTTAAGATATGTTCTGAAGTCTTTCTGTGGGTTGAAAGAACAAGAAAGTAATGACTTTATGCCAGTCCTACTGAACAAGTTGCTACAATGAGAAGTCAGGTTGGAAAGAAAGATCTGTGCCACCATGGGCTTTATGGTAAGCTCAGCACCAGTCCCTTGTTAATGATGCACCATGCCATGGCCACCAGAAAATCCCTCTGCACTATGTGCATCCATTGTGGGTTAGGGCTAGCCCCTGGGCAGGTAGTGCTCCTTGTATTCGTCTCATTTAACATTTTGGTGTCCTGGGGAAAAGGGACCAGTTTGCAATACATATTAAATAAGGAATCACTGCAATCCTCTTGAGTATAAAGCAATAAGACGAGAGGATGGAGGGCAGTGCTACAGTAAGAAATGACTTAGCAATGTTGCACTTGGAAAATGCAAGTAAACTTGTAGAGAAAATGTCTGTATTAAATAAGAGAAACTGTAAATATTTATACATAAGTGTTCAAGCAAAAGCTGAGAACACACTGATAGTATCTATGGTGAAATTAATCTTGACTTTGCAATGCTGAAAAGGCAAAGCTCTCTCAAGATGCATTGCCTTGGCAGGAGAGGAGCAAACATGCCACAAAGATCAGAGGCTGGAGATACACCTGCTGTGTCCTGTGCTGTTTGAAGAGGCAAGAGAGACCCACTTCTCACTTGTTTGTGTCTATGTAGTACTAGGATGTGGGTGGTAATTAAAATGAATTTAAAAGATAGGTGAATAACAGAAAGGAAACCAAATTTCTACTGACCTAAACTGAGCCATGGTTATGTAGTGTGGAACAGATAAACCATATTTATGGGACAGTGGAGAAAACATGATGGCAAACATTTGAGAAATGTCAGCAATGGAAAGTCATAGTTTGTGTAGGATAACATTAGGATAGGGAAAGTTTTGAGGAATATTCCCCAGAAGATTTGGTGAGAATCTCATTATCTGAGTTAGAAAAACTAGAGAGAACAAAATGTTTTGAAATATTTTTGAGGGGGAAATTCTGTCAAGATGGAAGAATGTACCTGGAGACATGACACTTTTCTTCTGTTTTTTTCTGGCAACTCCAAGCTTCACAGCAGAAGAGAAATGTATGGCATATCAGATTCCTGTCTTTTGGAAATGAAGTGATATAATTTACAATGAAAGGATATGCAGGATCCCTTTGACAAGGATATTTTAAGCCTTGATTAAATAGCTGATATACAAAACCCAGTGAAGACTGATTAGAAAGGAACCTGCAATCATGCAATAGGTAAAAAAATGCTTTTCAATCAACATGTGATGATTTACTGAAAACTTAATGATAAGTGTGATTAGGAGTGGTGGCCTATCATGTGGGGTTTTTTAGACTGTTAAAGCAATTGATTACAACTGAAATAGAAAGAAAACTTCAATGAATCTGTGGAAGACATTGCTTGAGTAATACACAAGTGAATTTGTTAAGCTGTACGAAAGTGTCACTCCAATTGCACAGTCATCTTTGCTGGTCTGAATTAATTTAAATTACAGAAAACAATAAAAAATTAGTATTTGCAGCATGATATGTTACAAGAAATTATTAGCTTCAAAGACACATGAAAGAAGATGAGGTGCCCATGAAAGGCTGCAAATGCAATCATGACCAGCAAGTCCTGCCTTTGAAATCCTTCCATTTTTGTAGCTATCGTTGTCCATTTACTGGATGGGACAGTGTCTGAGACTTGGAGAGTTTTGCATTAGTTCCAGGGTCTGCTCAAGATTTTGTGTCAATCATTTCTATGAATTAAGAGAGTTACATAACAACGCAATATCATGGTTTCCATCAGTACCCTGAGCAGTACAACATATCCCAGGCAGGCTCAGTTCAAGACAGTCCTCATTTCAATGTCCTTGTGTGAGTACCTGCAGGCACATGCAGCTCAGTTTCAGTGAGCAGAGGAGGTGCCTAGAACCTTTTGAGGGACTCTAGAGTACCCAAACACAAATGTGAGCTTCATAGGCATGACCCGCAAAATGTAGGGGGGTTTTGGAGTATCCTGGGACATCTCAGATGGCTCAACACTTATGTTTAAGGACCTGAATCACAGCCTAGACCTGAGTTGCCTGTAGTGGAAATAAACACACACAGACACCTACAAGTTGACTCCTCATTTTAGGTATTTTGCAGCATAGTCTGCTCAGTTTTCCACATTTCTCTACCCTTTTGCAAAAGATAAAAGCATTCAGTCTTACATATTTACATGAACTGCTCGCCAGGCTGCTTCTTTTCTGCCTGTCACTATGGAACTGACCTCCTTGTTTGGACACTCTTTTGAATGATCCCCCAAAGCTTTGAGACACTCTGGAGCACACAGCCGCTTCTGTCTGAAGCACTAAGTAACCCTCGATGGGTGAGCCCACATAGCATAATCTGGTACAGAAAGTCCTCTTGTTCAAAGAGAGAAAAATAGTTGCACAGGGAGGAAGCAAATATTTGAAATGTTGAGGTTTGGCATGGTTCCAAGCCTGGATAGAGTTTGGATCATTTCCTAGCATGTCCATCCTGGTTTACATAGTGCTTGTTACTTGCTTCTGGGAAGCTAGAATTAGATCCCTGCTAAAAGAGGGCACCTTAAATTTAGTTCAGCTTTATTAGTAACTAGTAGCATAAGTGATATTTACCTAAGATAAGAAAGAAGTGTGAAGAAATGAGCACAGAGGCCAATTTATGTCCTATCATATTACTGTAGAATTCTAAATAGTAAAAATTAATAGTGATTCTAATGCACTTTCCCTTATAAGAGAGGTGCAAAATCAGTGTATTTGAAGAAGTACAGAAGACAAACAAAAAAGTATATTCAGGGCAAGTCCCAGGAGATATCTAATTACTCCTGGAATTAGGAACGGATACTACAGGCTGCATGGCAAATTACTGAGATAGTTACAATACGATGTAGTCTCCCAAAAAGTGCTTTCTCAGTTATGCTAGAAAAATGTGTTTAAATCATCAGCATGCTAACATGTCTGGTGGATATTGGGAACACTTATTTGATTTTCCATGACAAATACATTTAGCCAGTTAATCTCTATTCCTAAAGACTCTAGTTAAAAATCCAGCCCTTCTCCCTTTGAAGGGATGACAGAAGTCTCTGGTTCTCTATTCCATTTACATGGCACTCTGCAAAGAGTACAGAGAAAAACATTACATTCAAAAGCCCTGAAAAGACAGACATTTTAGTGTTTACTGTAATTATCCCTCATTAATTTCAAATAGGGTTATGGTAACACTGGACAAAGGAAACACATTGTGTGGGATGAAGTTACAAGATAAAATTAACCAAGCTATCCTATGTTCTTAAATTTACAAGAAACTTGGAAAAGAATGGAATATGCAATGTGGAAAAAAATTCATCATCATTCTGTAGAAACATATGAAGGATAGTAAAAAGGCTCTGTTCCTTGCACAAGTGATTTGTATAATTTGTGTTCTCACCCACTTAGCCTTTTGAGTTTCACTTAGCAAAAATGTTTCTGTGTTTTGCATTTACACAGGCAAAATACCTCAGAGAAACAAACACAAGTCATTGAAATCTTAAGAAACAAAAGTGAAACCCAACTGAAGACAGAATTTTGGATCATAGTTATAGAGTTGCTTTACAGCAGTTGTACTCACTGCTTTTTAACTGATTTTGACTTATTGATTGTAAAAGCAAAACTTTCTAAAATAACTTGAGCTGTAGGTGATCTCCCTTTGGTGAAAGCCAAAAATACCTGGTCAAAGCTACCTTGTGTGAAAGGATAATTGACTTTCCATCCAAGTCACTTTGGACTGCAGTGCTTTTTGAGTTGTGTGTTGTCTGGTTTATTGGTGAAGGTTCCTGAAGCAATCTGTCCTGTTTCCAGCCTATAACAGAGTAACACAGCTTCCCTTCATCCCTTTTCTAGAACAGGTTTAATTTTTGTGTTTGTGCACAAATCTACCACATGGTTCAACTCCTCCCTGCCTTTCTATAGGCCTCTTGGTTAGTATTTCTGTCCCACATATAATTAACTCATCTGACTTTGGACAGCTTGTTCATTTTTCAACCACCTGAAAGCACAGTGGTGTAATTTTTAGAAATAGTATATTGAGAATAATTGTAATGAAAGATTATACAATATTCCATTTGTCATGAAGATTGAAAAAATTGCACATAACATATTAAAAACATAAGATAATGAGACTGACAAAATTGTGGAAAAACCCTTAATCTTGTTAAACTTAGGAGAACATGATGGCAGTAGATCACAGCTTCCTCTACCTGGGAGCAAGAAGATACTCTGAAAAATGTGGGTCAGATGTAAAACTTCTTGGGCAATGTCATTAAAATGTGTATTCCACCATGAAACTGTACATAGAGCCACAGCATAATATTCTGGAAAGGTGATTTTTTTTTTAATAATTTTTTACTGTGAAAGTAAAGAAAATCTGGTTTGCCACCTTCTAAAAGAGCAGGTCCCATATCCAACCCATATAGGCAGAAGATATCCTGCACTCATGCCGATATACTGAACACAATAATGACAGTGAGCAGATTTTTCCCCCATTTCCCCATTTTCATTTCATACAGTAATTTTCAGTGTATTTGTCCCCTGTTGAAGACCCATTTCATTAATGATGCAGTGCAATGACAAAGAGCCTCAGCTGAGCAGCTCAAGGGACAGGTCATTAACCTTGTCATGTTGGTAACATTTTCTCACGTCATCTCATACTGTCACCCTCAGGCTGTAATTTACTCTTTAACCTGAAAACACTTGTGAGAGAGCAAGCACAGCACACTGATGTATCAAACCTTATAGCTCACTTAGGCACATTGCTGCTGTCAATTGGCAATGCTGACAAAAGGCTCAGCATTTTCCAACTGGGTTATTGGGAAAGCAAAGTAGCAATGAAGACATTGTCCAATGGAAGGACAAATCACATCATTTGTGTTTAATAATGGCAGACAAATACATTTGAAAGGCTTGTGTCATTTTGTCTGAGTGTTTGTGGGAGTTCTTCATTCTTTCCTGAGATTCTTTCCTGAGATTCTCCACTGAGACTTCAGCATTTGAGATTTCAGCACAAAGATATTTTTTCATCATGAACCCCTGTTACAAAAGCAGGAGTTGGGGATTGCAGGAGATGATTTACAGTCACAGCATATGAAAATTATTGCAAGATTAGTGGAGAGGACTGGACATGGAAAAGAAAGCAGCTGTATGGTTTCCTGCTCTGATAAGGCATGCTACAGGAACAGCAATGTGGATGGTGTGCACATACAAGGGAACTTGGTTCCTCTGTGAGAGCAGAAGTGTCAAGAAATTGTACAGTCTCTAATAAGAAGCTATGGAAATACGACTGAAATGTTTGGCTGGAGGAAGAGACCAAAAAAGTTTGATTCGTCGTGGGAAAAGTTAACCTGGAATTGCTGTGGCAATTTAACAGCTGCAAAGTGTCAATGACTGCTTAGGCAATTATTTTGATGAAAACTTCAATTGCCATTTCAGGATGATTAAAAAAGAGGAATTATTAGCCATCTCTTGAAATCTACAGGATCTTCTTCTACCTTTGGCAGATTCTGCTCTTACTTAACATCAGGGGACAGTTTAGAGAGTGACAGTAAGATGAATACTAGAGAGAGGAAAAGTCAGAATGAGTTTCTATTTTTCACTCTGCTGTTGACATTGAAACTTTTGACAGTTTCTTTAATCTGTCTTGTCTGTCTTGTGCACAGGTAGAATTGGAAAAGTAGAACTTTTCTCAGGAATACTTTCCATGTGAAATTTTAATATTTTCCATGAGCAAAGGATGAAAACATGAACCAACTCACAAACTTTCACTCTCTTCCAGCTTTTGTAAAGCTGAGAAATAGTAACAGAGTGTAAAGAAGAGCAGGAGAAAAATATATTTCATTTTTTAAAGTAACATCTTCTCTTTTACGTGCTTGACAACGATTTCTGAACACGACACTTTCTCTTGAAATGTAGCACTTCTAATCCTTTCGTACTGTTCCACAGCTGGTGAGGCTACAAGGAAAACTCGTGTGGAGAGTGAACATACTTCTCCATGCTGCAACAGAAAACTTTGGCAAAAATCTTCCTGTCACTTTTAGAACTTTTTTCTTTCCATTTTTATAAGTTATGCCTCTGTCTGACAGTTTCTCCTTTAAAACAGGTTTTTGGTCCAGTTATACTTGCAGACCCAAAGTATATTGGAAAAATGATAACTGTCTCTCATTGTGGATGTGATAATGTTCCCTAAGGGCTCCTATAAGAGGCTTATTGCTTGTAAACCATTCCTCCACCCTGCAGAAATTAACCTCAGAAGAATTAACCTCAGAATTAAAAAAAAATTAACCTCAGAAGTCCAATAGTCACAGGATCAGAAAGTCAAATTGTTGAACCAATAGAAACCACCGAAGAGCAAAGGTTAAGACTCAGGGTAAGATATAAGATAGATATATATACAGGATATACGTGGTCTCCCAGTTCATCATAGACACAATCTGGGTGCCAGCAATCAAGAGAGCAGTCCAGCTCCAAGTCTTAAGTCTGATTAGATCACAAGAGACTATTTAAAAAAACCTAAAAAAAACCACAAATAAACAAACAAAAAACAAAAACAAGCACAAAACCCCAACAAACAATCAGGCCCAAACCAAAAACCAAAAAACACCACTTCCTTTAAGAACATAATGCTGTTCTGTGCATGGTCCCCAGTCAGAGTTTTTCCTTGGCTGCATTGCCAAGGGACCCAGTGTGCTGGGCTGTGCATGATGTTTCCATGCAGAATCACAGGACTGTGATCTGCTCAGAAGTTTGCAGGTGGCATCAACCTTCTGATTTTGGTTCTACCATCTTGCTGGGTAGCTGAGAAACAGGGTAAACCCTGCTGCTTTGAGGTGCCAGTGCCTGGCCATTATGCTTCGAGCTGGAGTTCTGTTTTCCACTGAAACAAAACCCACATCACATCCCTATGAAGCTGTGACTGTGCATGATGCTGTGGTTGTGTGAACATGTGGGCTCACCTGTGCCTGCACCTGGGCACATCAGGGGTGCCTGATCCTACAGCCCTCTGTGAGTCAGGACAATAAGGATGTGTGTCTAATTTAAGTTTCCTTATTGAAGCTAACACATCAAATGTGTGAAGATATTGCCAGTGAATGCTGCTTTAAACATCCTACACCATATGTTGACAGCATTTTGGCTGTGGCCTAGTGGCTTGGCTGAATAAATGTTAGAAAATGTGTTAGAAAAATGTCTCCTTTTGTCTGTCCAAATAATGCAGAGCTGGCAAGTGAATATCTTTTATCCAGACTGGATAAAAAAAATGATTTTATATAATCATTTCAATATTCCATTTTGATATGCCCGTGTATCTATGGATGAATCTTGATTGTTCTCAAGTGAAATATTGTGAATCAAATCAAAATGACAGAATCTTGACTATTTAATTAATGTGTTAGCATGTAACTGTAATGCTTGATTCTTACAAGTGACAAAATTAACAGCTTCATTTAGCTATGTGGTTCTCAGTAGAAAAGAGTACACTTAAATGCTCCATGGTGCTATTTACACCTGCTTAATTACTTGTACTCACAAATTGTCTAAATTACCTTGCCATAAAGGAGGATGGGGACCACAGTTCATGAATAAAATTAAAGCTTCACACTTCAAATGCCAGTTTGGTATACACCTTTGTCAGAGATGATTCGAAGCTGTTCATATGAGGAATAATCCATGGCTATTCATACATTTTGCTGTCTTCGTACCCAGAGAAACCTCAGTTTAGATCAAAATTGCCATTTTATGTCATGTCAGTAGAGAAACGCAGAGTTATGTTTTTATGTTTTTATGTTATTATGTTATTATTATGTTTTCTGAGCAAGTGGCATTGGAAAGTGGGTCCTTTGTCATCTTTGCACTTGGCACATGTGCTAAAACCAATTGTGCCCACCCATTTCCAAACCCCATGCTGAAACATGTAACCCATTCTACTTGTCAATGCAAGTGCTCTTATGCAGAGAAGGACTTAATCTGAATATATTTTGGACCTGAAGTTTAAGTTCCTAAGTGACTCACGACCACTTAGTGGGCCAAACCAAACCATAGCCCTGTACCATTGAATATTATGCTGGGATCCAAACTTCATGGTTAAGTCTGTGACTTAGCAGTGGCTCTGCTGGGCAGCCCTCACCCCTCTTTTGTACCAAGTACCAGGATTAGGTCCTATTCATTGCCTATGGAAATGAGCACTCCCAGACTCATGGGGTTTGAAAGCCGGTAAGTTTCTGTCTCTTTTAGAGAGAGCAGCAGTTTTAAATGAGGTGCTTTGCAGAACTCACACTGAAGTTCATTACATGTTTTGTAAGTGGCTGAATTCACCGGTGACACTGGGAGGAAGAACTAGCACCTGGGAAATTATTTCAGTGGGAAAAATGAAAAGCATATGTCAGTATTGAATGGATGTTTCCATGTGATGTACTGATTTTGGAACTGGGCTAGAGGAATGTAGGGGATTGACCAAATACAATACAAAAATAAAATATTGATGTATATACATAGAAAGTAAAATTTACTAAGAACTCTCTAGACAGTTTATTATTAATTGTCCCAAGTCTTCATCTTCCATCTTGTTTCCTTTGGTAATTCTCAGCTGTTTCCTAACACCCTATCTGTAAAAGCATGAAGAACATTGAACAGACATGATTCAATAATCTTCATGACAACCACAGAAGTTCTTTAAAGTCAGAGGTAGAATAGCCATTCTTTTAAGCCTTCTCCTTAGAAATGATACATTAAAAAGTACAGCTTCTCTTCATGGATTATTAAGAGCAATTATATTCTGTAAGTGTATTCCAAGAAAAAATTGAAGTTCATATATATTTTAAAGATTTTATTGAGTCCTGAATGAGAATACTATTTTATTGATTGAAATCCTTACAGATATGGCAATAAATTTATTAGTCTCATTAAAAGAGCAAATTATTTTCTGACATTACTTTGTATTTCTCAAAACAGAATGTATATTATTGTAATGAAATCACATAAGAAATGAAATGTAGAAGGTGCAATAAAAATCTTTTACTTTATTAGATATTTTTAGGAGATGTTTGGTGTAGACTGCACAGCTTTCCCTTCTTTTTTTTGCACTCTGGCGAAATATCACAACTGTAACATCTTCTGTGCAAATGGAAAAAATTAGTAGAATAACAAGCTCTGAGACAAATAAGTGACATTTCTTCAGATGAAACAAACATGAAAAGCATAACTTTATTCTCTGAAAATTGATAACTGACAAATGATAAGTTTATGAAATGGTGAAGATTATTAAAACCAGTGTATTAGCCTGCAATCTCCACTGCCAGGGGCAGCTCCTCCTGCACTGTTCTCCATCCAGGACTGTTAACAGTGTGAGTTGCTGAGTGAAAGGAAGAATGAAGATATGGAAAAGGCTCTGAATGCTTTGTCATGGTACATGACGTCTAAGTATCACATAGACAGTCCTTCTGTGCAATCTCAGCAGCCATCATGAACTGCCCTGGTCAGGGTGCCAGCACTTAACATTCAGGCATTTTTGGCAGCTGGCATTTGGCAGACAAATCTCTGTGGACATCTCTATTTTTTTCCTCTCTCTTATCTAGATCCTTATCTAGATCTTATCTATATACAATGTTGTTTTGGATTGATCTCGTAAGGAGACTACCATGTTCAAAAAAAAAAAAGAAGAAAATAAAGTTCTCCAAGATAGAGAAATCTTTATTCTGTTTCTTTCTTGCATGAACAAACTCATAAACTCGTCAGTGCTTGTTCAAGGAATATGGCACATGGCTCAGCATCTGAACTTTGGGCCTTCCTTTTTTTTTTCTTACCCACTGGAACTGTTCTATTTTGGATAAAGCAATTAATATCTCCTGGGCTGGCGAGGAATACTACTTAGGAACAAGAGGTGGTCTTGATACCTACATGGTATTTTGGGTCTGTACAAAATGCAGCATCAACTCTTGGCCCCCAAAACAGTCAAAGTGCCACTCTCAGAAGTGCTGTGTTTTGTGCTGGAGAAGTACCTCAGAACAGACAGGTCAAAAGCAGAGAAACATGCTCTAAGCAGCCCATAGCCAGGTGGTTGAAGCAGGGACGTGTTTGAACCTGGATCTTCTACAAGCCTGATGACTGTCTTCACACACAGGGCTGCTGACAGCTTTTTGGGTTTGGCTTTGGTTTTGTTATTTTTTAATTTGGTAAGAAGTTCTAGGCTGAACCTAAGAAAAGGTCCTGATGAAAAGTTTTGTCTTTTTACTGACCTGTTTGTCCCAACAATTTTGGTAAAGTGGCAATTCACAACAAAAAATGTTCCATCAAAAAGCCTCAGGATTGAGGTTTATGGCATGTGCATTAGGATGCCTTACAGCAGTTCACTTTCCATACTTATAATTAATTGCATGATGCTTTTAAAATATTGCAGCTAGGAAGAAAATCATAAGTTATGTGTCCTTCATCATGTGCTCCAGAAACTACCTGCTTTCAAAAGAAAGTAATTTTAGAGATGACAGGTCACCATTCCTGGCAAAGCAGGGAGTACCTGCCAAGGAAAAGCAAGGTCACAGCACAGGAGGTGCTCAATGGCTGAAAAAAAAAGGAGGCATGAAGTGGACTGATTTCATTTCCAAGACCAGTGCAGTGTCTGCCCAGCTTCACTGACATTTTTTACTTGCAAGCCTCTAGTCTAATAACCCTGTGACGATTAAAATAAGGCTAACGGTATAAACAGCAGGCGCCCTGCCCTTGCAGGTTAGTTAATCCTTGCAGGCAAGTACCTGGGGGATGCTGTGTTCAAAAATACACGACATGGTGAAGACATGATGCAGCCTGGCAACACTAAGAAGCCTGTTGCCATTTCAGACATCAAAAAAAAAGACCAGCCTGAAAAAAGACCAATAGCAGAATTGCTATGGGTGCAGAAAGCAATTGTTGAGAGACCCAGCTCTGCCTCCAAGCAGGCTTTGGTGTTTGTGCTTCACTATAGTCTCACTGAAAGCCAAACTATGATCTATAATGATGCTTTGAGAACGTTTAGAGCAGGCAGATTATCACCAGCCCCATTTACTGCCCCCAGCCCTTAGCAGGAGGGGAGATTCTGTAGGTAACTCTTTTGAGAAGTATGTTGGATTTCCAGCAGCAGCAGATGAACTGTGAGAACCACTGGTACAGCTGTGGTTTTTTACATGCATACAGTCCTGGTGTCTGGAAATTAGCTAAAATAATCTCAAATCCTGTGCAGAGTCAGTAAGAGAATGAAAATCATTTCTGATAAATGTATGAAACCTGAAATGTATCTCTGATGTGGCTGAACTCTCTTTATTTTTCCATGAATACTGTCTTTTTATCAGTATTAACTCAATATTAAGGTTGCAGTACGAATGAAATTGTCTTGATAACCAAATAAAATATTCTGTGGAAGGAATTAAGGCAGTATAGTGATCATCTAGGAATGCTGGGCTGGAGGTCTGTGCAATGGAAGATGACAAGTAATGGATCATGCCCCAAGTTTAGGGGAACACAGGGAAAACCTTTCATTTTGGGATCCTAATCATTAAGAATTGTAAGTTGAGGACAAGAAAAGTTAAACTGGATCTGTGGATATTCTTTGTACACAATAATATGGGAAAGGGTATATCTAAGCAAACTATTTTCCCTTCTTGATTGTTTTCTACACAAACACTCTAATTGACAGAAGTGGACATCTCCAATTTCTCCGTATTGTGACAAAGACACTTTCTTCATGCAATTAATTAAAACTCTTCTCTGCTTGGCAAACTAGCTGTGTTTAAAACCAGTATTTTATTATGTCTTTTTGAAGTGCTAATTTGTATTTGGGTATTAAACCTTGCCACTCAGTGGAGTGTAACTATTCATGTATATCAAAAGCTTCCTAGTAGCCTCTGCAGTTCTTCAAGGCCAGGTCTGATGGTCCTTTTCTCTCAAGCTGAAGGCCTTGCTGGCTAATTAGCTTTGCTATTCCTTGACAGAGGTTTCATTTCATTTTGAATGCTCCTAACTGATCTACTACCTCTGCCATTATTATCTCATACCTCATTATCTCTCGATGCTTCCCCTTTGACACTTCAGGGAAATGCATGTATGGAGCATATTTTTTGGAGGAAATATGGAGGTTTTTCCTCCATAGACCTCCTCCATATGATTTGGCAGGCAGGCTGCAGGTATGTGCCCTGTAGTGTCCAGCATCCACTCAGGGATCTGGTTTGTCCTTGTTTTGCCCTGAAATCATAGAATAATAGAAAGGTTTGGGTTGGAAGGGACACTAAAATCATGGGCAGGGACACCTTCTACTGGACCAGGTTGCTCAAAGCCCTGTCCAACCTGGCCTGGAACACTTCCAGGGATGGGTCATTCACAACTTCTCTGGGTAACTTGTGCCAGTGCCTCACAACCCTCACAGTTAAAAATTTCTTCCTAATATCTAATCTAAATCTGTCTTCTTTCAGTTTAAAGCCATTACCCCTTGTCCTACGTGCCCTTGTAGGCAGTCCTGCTACAGTTTTGTTGTAGCCTCTCTTCAGATGCTGAAGACAGAAATGCATAAGACCTTCTTGTGCAAGTCTTTAAAGTGAAACCCAACTATTTACAGTCCTATGTTCCAGCTCTTAGATAACTAAGCAGGTTGTGTCACGGATTTGAAGACCTGAGCAAGACTTGAGGTGAAGATGGTTGGAGCGTGAATTGGGAAGTGGGAAGGGAAGGAAAAAGGGAAGTGAAGGGAAGAGGAAATAACTATCTCAAATGCTTGTACAGAGAGTTTGAATGAATAAAGAAGACTCCATATATACATGGGACTCTTTTTTTTTTTGCTGTTTTGGAGAAGTGTGGAGGTCCAAGTCCTGTCCCTGTGACCTTTGAGTCTGGCCTAGCAGCTGTTTTTATACTAGTCACTCCAGAAAGGCTCCTTTACTGGAGCATGATACTACACATGGTAAGTGAAATTTTTCCTCATGGAAGAACACATGAAGCAATAATTAGCTTTTGAGGTTTGTTAAGTGCCAAGCTCCTGTCAAAAATAATCACATGTCACCTCTTAAAAACATTTTAACAATGATGGAACTACTTTAGTCCAACTATTAAGTACATTTTAAACAGCTTTTTAAAAGTTATAAATAACTTTAAGCCAGTCAAGTGAATGCAGAAAAGGAGAGCAAAAATCAGAATAAGGCCATTGTCTTTCATGTATAACTGTGGAAGAGTCAAGCTGCAATAGTTTAAATTCACATCCTAAATTGAAGCATGACAGGCTTCTCTAGTTTTACTGGTTTCTAGTAACTTTAAAAAGGCTTATATTTTCTGATTAAGTGATATTTAAAACAACCACATAATTTAATTTTTTTTACCAATCATTTTGCATTGCAATACAAAAAAACAGAGAAAGACCAAACTAATAAATACCAATTGGCTGTCTCAATTTTAAAACTTCTGTTACCAAAAGTTTTGTTCAACAGCAAGATGATTTTAGCCCCATTCAGGTGATATATACCTCACACATAATTGAAAGCTGGTGTTGCAGTTACTATTTTTCGAACACATAAATATATGTTCCTACTACGGGTTAAGTAACAGTGGCCCATCCACCATGGTCAAAATCGGTACAATTTTGTCCAGTCCGGTAGAACATTGTCCAATCCGGTAGTAAGTGGCACGGCATGACACAGTGGTATGGTGTAACATTAGCTGAGATTCCCACTGACCTGTGCAGCTGTACACCCGTCAAAGTCCAGCCAGTCTCTGGTCTAATTCAATAAAATCCTCCTCCGCTGTAGCGGCGGGGGGCGAGCACTGCCGAGCATTACAGTTCTGGGAATCCTTTTGGCTTAAAGGGCTAGTTTGGGTGGCCGTTGATACATACATTAAAAGCATCAGCTGGCCCATTTTGGAAAGTCTGGTAAGGTAAAGAGAGTCAGTCCAAGTGAGGGTTTTCTAAGCCGACAGAATACCCTCCGTATCTGTCTAGCTGTGCCCAACTAAAGCCCGTGGGCAAGGCTCCGGGTAGCAGACCGGGTACGGCTGCTACCAAAATTTTTTGTTTCACCAAAACACAAGCCGCTGCGGGGGGTGAGCCCGGCAACAGGGAGAGAGCAGTTCTAAGCCCTTCTCCAGCGACTGGGGCAGATGGTCGGTTCAGTTCCCCTTAAAGGGTATCCAGTGGGACCACGAGGAGGTACGACCACTGCAGCAAAGCCCAGTTAGCAACTATACTCACATTTTAAGAGAGTCATAGTTACAGTGTTGCTTTTATACTCCTCCTACATGGCAAAAACACATCCTATCTACACTGTGACAGAGAAACAGCAAGCTTGCAAGGAGGGATGCTTGCAGCATGGGTCCAGACCAGCTCTGCAATCCTTTGGCAAACATAGCATCATCATTTTTCACTATCGATCTTTACCCTACTTTTTTTTGAGAAGTTTTTATGTTTCTGGTGCCTTAATGTTAATGTGACATTTTAGTAACCTTTGGGTATGATTTCATTAATCAGTAGTACAATTAGCTGCAACTGGGGTCAACTGAAGACACAGAGTAAATCTTGCACCTGACAAAGCCTGAGAGGTAGAATCTTAGAATGGTTTAGGTTGGAAGAGACCTTTAAAGGTCATCTAGTCCAATGCCCCCTGCAATGAGCAGGGACATCTTCAACTACATCAGGTTTCTCAGAGCCCTGTCCAACCTGACCTTGAACAGGGGATATATCCCTTGAACCAGGGATACAGCATTCACAATTTCTCTGGGCAACTTGTGCCAGAGAAACTTTTACCACTCTCATTGTACAAAACCTCTCCTTATACCTAGTGTAACTGGATTCTTTTAGTTTAAAATCATTTCACTATCCTATCACAACAGACTCTGTTCTTTATTACAAGTCCCCTTTAGGTACTGGAAGGCCATGATAAGGTCTGTCTGGAGCCTTCTCTTCTCTAGGCTGTATCATCCCTACTCTTTCAGCCTTTCCTCAGAGGAGAGGTGCTCCAGTCCTCTGATATTTTAGTAGCTTCTCTGGACTTGCTCAAACAGGTCCATGTCTTTCTTGTGCTGGGCACCCCAAAGCCGTATGCAGCACTGCAGGTGGAGTCTCATCAGAGCAGGGTAGAGGGGCAGAATCACCTCCCCTGACCTGCTGCCCACACTGCTTTCGCTGCAGCCCATGGCACATTTGGCTTTCTGGGCTGTGAGTGCACATTGCCAGCTCATGTCCAGCCTCTCATCCACCAGCACTCCCAAGTTTTTCTCCTCAGGGCTGTGAGTTCTCTCAGTATTGAAGGACTATTATCTTATGATTGACTTCATCCTATTTTTAAGTAATTCTGTTGATAGATTTTTATATGCTACTTCATTTGCCATGCCGTTAAATTTCCTGCTTCCAAAACTAATGGATTTCCCTACTCACTTCTCTATAAAACAAACAAGAGGCGTTTTCCTCCTAAACATGCTATTATAAAAATTATTTTTGTTTCAGGGAAGCTTCCAATGCCTCCTTCTGCATTGTAATTATCATAATTATAGAGCAGTGACATTTGCATGAAGGAGCAATTCAATTAGGAATATCTAACTATTCACCCCAACCATTGAAAAGCTGAAGTGAAACAAAACTAAGTTGTTCCCTTGATTTGAAGTCATAACACTATTAAAATGACCAGTAATTTTTACAGTACAATTGAGAACAGTTTAGTAATAAATACAGGACTCCTACACCAAAAGGACTGGAGGTACTTTTCCAAGCCTTAGGTATAGGTTAAGTCACTGGGATGCAGCACAGAGGTATTTGGCATGGAGGCAGCCAGAGGGATCTCCATCTCACACCTCCTGCCATCCTGGAGGGGAGCAACACCACCCCAGACTTTCTAAACACTTGTCCATGTGTGCACTAAATCTATGTGGCCCCAGATGTTCCCGGGTCATCCATATTCTGATGCTGGAGTTTCAACACACAGTCTCAGCTATGGTAAGGACCTAGTCAGCTCACAGCTTACCCTAATCAGGCACCAGCATACAGGCATGCAAACATTGCACTAACGACTCTATTAACAGCACTTTTATAGAAATGCACTTCTATGAACAATGTCATTGACATAACAACAGCTGCAGAGATTTCTGCAAACATTATGGGAAACTAGCAATGCTTTACTTTATTTATTCTATTCTTTCTCCTTGATTTTTTTTTTCAGGATTGATTGGTTGTTTACCACTTGCTAAAAATAAGCTGGATTTATTTAGTGACTAAATGGTTTTTCACTAATCCTTAAAACCCATCATTCTGTGTATTTTTGTGGTTTTCTGTAAGGTCTTCAGACTTTCAAACTAAAAGAGAAGATCCTGTCCCAGGCCTCAGCTGAACATCACCAGATGGCTCTGGGACATCACTTGATAGTTTTACAAAATGTAGAATTTTTCCTTGAAGAAAAAGGATGAGAATCATTCTGCTGTGCTCTGTTTCATGTGAAGTCGTGCAGCCAACCTACTTCCTGGCATATTATTGAATAATTTATTTCCATGAGTAAAACAAGTAGCAGGAAGGGATGTTTTAACTACTAGTTGTACTAACAGGGACTATTTCAGCACAGAGGGGGATGTAATTTTCATTTATTCTGTGAACATGGATTATTGGAAAAGTTGTTCAAAGTCAGACACAACTGAGAAGCATCAGTTTGCAAGTTCTACGCTTGCCAGCTCAGGTCAGACAGAGTCATTGGCAGTGCTCAGCTCTGCCCTGACTCTGCTGTGCCTCCTTCTAAGATGTCTGCTACCTCCTCGTTCTGTGCAAAGGCCATGGTCAAGAGGTTGAGCACCAGCAATGCTTGGTGGTTGGAATGGGAAAGCTTCACACCTGGCAGACATCTGAGACCTGAATTTGCATCACACAAAGAGACTGTGTCTCCTTCAAACTTCCAGGCTCTTCAAACAGCCCTTCACTTGAGATTACAACAGCAAGCCGTATTAATCCTAAGGCAGGAACAGGCAGAAGAAAATTCCTTTTTTCTTTTAATTTTACAGGAAAGCAATCTTTTTACCTTCTGCATTTAGTATCATAGAGGCTGCAGATGTGAACCGTTTTACAAAAGATACTTTCCAGCACTGTGAACTTGACTTCAGAGCCCACTTGGCATTTGGTGTCTGCACGTGATTTTCAACTTCAGAAGCACTCAAAACGGAATGAGATTTATAATAATACAGATGGGTTTTTTTCTCTACTGAGATGTTCTCACTTGACAGCTGAGCTGATCGCCTGGAACATACCTATATGAAAAGACCCTTACAAACTGCTGCTTTATCACCTTAACAAAGTCTGTGGGCAGCAATATGGCCATTTCCAGCCAAGTGAGTTCTTCCTTTTTCCACACTCACAGGATAATTTCTGCATTCAGAAAATATTTAGTTCACAGTCTATAGCAAATACACTAGAAGGTCAAATCATTAAATATTTGTTTGTATCTTGAAGGTGCTGATGTATGGCACTGATTTAGACTAGTCCAACCCTACTAAAAGTCTTGGAAAGAAACTAATCTTTGTAATTTGGGCTTCATTTTGTCACCAAGGCATTATTTCTCTGTCTTGTATTCTGTCAGCTAAGCAAAGAGAAATACTGTGCACACAGTCCCTGCCAAATAACTCCTGTCCCCCGTTTTCTACACTGTATGACTGACATTTCAGTCCAGGGCTCTCCTTTTGGGAGAGTTCATACATTCCATAACACCACCTGAGACAAAGTCAAGAATGGTTCGGGGACAGTTCACAGTGACTGAGCCCACACTTTATCTTCCCATACTGAGAAATCAGTTCTCATAACTTCACATACCCCAAATCTCTATCAGGATCTGCCTTACTCAATATAACAAATGCTCTCAGCATCACAGCACTCCACTTTTCCAGGCTATGACAACACCCTCATATTTTTTCAAGTTATTGGAATTAAAAAAATCATGGAAAGTCACAGTAATGTTTTAGGTCCCTCTACCTGGAGGATATCCAGGAGGGATGTTCTGCTTTGTGGATAGGGCCATCCACTGTATAAGGGGCTGGCCCTGGAGGCCAAAGATTGAGCTGGTGTAGGTAACACAGATGCTCAATGGCTATTGAAGCAGCTGCATTTATCATTAAAATAAGAAATGATAAATGGTGAGAAGATGACCTAGACAGAGCACAAGGAATTAAAAATTGCTTATCACCATTGTGAGACTATTGATGGATCAAAATCTCTGTGAGATCCTTTTAGTAATTTTAATATTTATAAATTATACCTGACTTCATCCTACAACTGAAATAAATGACATACAGGAAGTAAAGTATTTCTTACTAAACAGAAAATTAACTGTGGTATGCAATGTAAATAGTTGTTTAATCACAAGTCTTCTTCCCTGGCTATTGTAGAACTGTCCAGGATACACTGAAAGGTGGGAGACCCAGTTTAGTCTACAGCCATTTAAAGTAGGACATTTTTTAAAATACAAACATATTCTGTATTTTGTGACAACAAAAAGTCAGAGGCTCAATGCCAAGTAATTTCAAATAACCTACAAGAACTGTCACATTCAATGGACAATTGTGTTAAATACAGCTTGAAAACTTATTGTCAGTTTATTTTATTCATAAGCATAATAAGGGAAAAAGAAACACAAAGAAGAGAAAATAACAAGAGCTTGGGCTAAGAGCACTGTATAGTGCAAACCAAAAATACTTCATTTTAACTTATAATTAAGAGATGTAGTTTAAGATTATACTATACACAGCATTGTTCTTTATGAAGAAAGAGAATCTGGAAAGAAGTGGTTGCTGAATCATGCTGGCTTTGTTGGCTGCTCAGAAATCCAGCTGGTTGCTGAATGCTATGAGGAGCCTTCCAGGCACCTTGGAAGTGTGAAGGAGGATTGTTGCTGTAATTGCACAGGCAGAACACAGCTCCAAAGAGACCTTGGGCCTCTTGAGACTTTATCATTATCATCTACAATTCCAGAACCTGGAGTCAAAGGCTGCATGAGGTGATTAATCCCGAGCCTGGAAATAGCTGGACTGAATCAGATGTGCTTGCTCAGTTCTTATCCTTCCCTCTTTATTTTCATATGTGTAGTTCCCTGTAGCGAGCTTTGTCCTAGCATTGGTATAGGGATGTTGTCATGTCAGATTGTGTTTTATATAAAAATAGATTTCTAAACTCCACTGTTGTACAGAATAAAGAGTAAAACTGTGGGTCCTGCACTTATAAACCCCAAGTGAACACAGGAAGAATTTAATTACCTTTTAAATCTTAGAAACAAGTCAGTCTTTTAAAATTTTGCAGATAGATGCATGTATTTAGTGCTTGAGGTAATCTGTTCTTGATCTCTTAGGCAAGTTTCAGGCAATTCAAATTTTAAACTTCTTTTTCAAAATGTTTTTGCTCTGGAAATTGCATTGAGTGTGTGGTGTGTGTTGTGATTCCCATGTATGAAGTGAGACTTGGCAGACCTCTCGACCTGCTCTGCATAGAAAAAGGGTCATCCCATACCATGGTAGTGCTTTCAGTTTTACTTTGGGACAGAAATAAGGCACATGAATAACAAACCACATTTTCTATCTGCACATGAAATGCTTATGCTCTTGGGCCCATTGCACACAATATTCAGAAGAGTATAGTAAATTAGTAGCTCCTAGCACTGGAGATGTTATGAAGAAGTTAGTACCCCTGAAATGGTGACTTTTCCTTGTATTCATGTATCTCAGACATCTGGGGCTCTGGTTAGGGATGTACTGAACAAACAGACAACAGCTCTAAGCAGCTCACACTGATGTGTCCATTTTGTCATGGCTCTGGGTCTTCTCAGTGTTACTAATTACTGGAAACAATAATTAATTAATTTCCTGTGGATCTTTATGCTCAAAAATGCCATAAATCAAACTTGGCTTTTCTACTCTATACAAGCTGCACTGTGCTGTACAGTGGTTGCCTATTCTGATGAGACACTTAATGGGCAGCAGTCATGCTGCTGATGCAAATATCTCATCCCACAGCCATTTTCATCACTATTTGTGAAACATAAAGCTGGATCAGTTACATTTTACATATCTTGAATTTTTCTCCTATACCTAACTACCATGTTTGACTTTACCAACTGACAACTGTTTCAGTATTCAGCTTTGCACACAAGAGCTATGAAGTCACCTGCACAGGTCCTTTTTCCAAGGAATTTAACTGGTATATCCATCTGCTGTTGAAAGTACAGCAACTTCATGGTAACTTTCTTCCCCGCCTACAGCTACTATTCGAGTATATCTCTGTAATTCATGGTGCCAAATCACTAGTGATGTCCTGATGACACTTCCTGATCCAAAGGCAAAAGAGACAGAGATCTCTAGCTTAGTACTAACTCTTTTCTTCCTAATATGTCTTCTCAAAGAAATCCCCACAGTGTAATGCCTCTGCACACTATTGATTTATGGCCATATCCAAAAGGAATACAGGAACATTTTATTTACTTTACTGTGTACTCAACAGTGATCATTTCACTGTTAGCAGAGCATACCCATTTCTGAGAGAATACAGGAGCTCACATTATGTACGGCAAAGCAATTTGAAATAGGAAATAGACTGTACCCAATTGAAATTATAAAGATATTTAGTCAGGAAGAATGTAATTACCTAAGATGGAATTTGACCAGGAGATGAAAGCTAATCTTATTCTACCCAGTGGCTACTTAACCTCATATCGTTATAGAGACATATTTAGAGATGTGAAACATTTATGAAAAATAGTGTATTGTTCCCATCCATCCCATCATCCACACCATACACAGACAATTTACTCTTTGATATAAGGATTTGCTCTTATTTACTTGGAAAAATTGCTTCTTAAGTTAATATCAGGAAACTTGCAAAGATGCAGCAGATACAACATCAGAGACTGCAGAGGCTGAAGAAGGAGCAAAATGCAGGAGACAGTGCAAAACTATGTTGCAGTCTGGTGGAGCTGTCACACTGAATCTTCTGCTAGAAGAAAGGTAGCAGCTCTTTACCCTTTTCTCATTTCCATGAGCATCTTTCTGCACCTCCTGACTCTTTAAATTTTCACAGACACTCTTCCAAGGCAGTTGAATATACCACTTACTACCCACCTATGTACAAGTTATTCCTTAGAAGGAACTGGGAATCCTCTCACCATGGACATGGACATCCTTCTGTTAAGGCAGCTAAGGCTCACACCAAACCTTCCTGTATTTCCTTTGGAATTAAAGCATTGCTTTTGCTGCACTTTCCCAAATGACTTGGGATTTTTTTTTGATTTTGCTCCCCTGTACAGCACTGAGTCCCTAAGTTTCCCTACAGTACAGGACAACAATATGTACCTCATTGCTAAAATGCAGTTCTAGCAATTACCCTTCTAGTTTTATAGTTTTGCTACAGTACAAGTCCAACTGAGTTTTTAGAAAAGAAGGTCCTTTTGTAAATGGCAAATAAACTTGTATGGGAAAATTCTCATATATAAGCAACTGTATTTAATAATTTCTGACTTCACACCAGCCAGAATTAGGGTGAAGAAAAGGAATAGACATCATGTAAAGCCATTTCCAGCCACACCTAATACCAGCTATCTTCTATCGTTGCATGGAAAAGCAGAAGTAGAGAGATACAGGGAGAGTCTATAATTGGAATAACAAATTGATTTTTCCTCAGATACTTATGGTTACAACAAGGAATAGTGAAAGAATATGCAAGTGTTACACAGTGTTACCTACGGCAACCGAGTGACTGAGATGTTTATTGTTATGTTAAGTAATCAAAAGCAGCTGCAGTCTTAAAAGAGTGGCAGATCAACCTTACTTAGGCATATTTTTTAAAATGGGTTTTCATCAGCTGTTTTTTTGTAGGAGGAATCAGTTAGTAGGACAAAATTGTAGCACTTAGTAGTACATCAGCAAAAATAGATGAAGTGATCATAACATCAGCAACTGTCATCTTCTCCCTGGAGAAACAAAGGCAGTTTTTAGCATCTTCATGGGCTGTAATGGAGAGCATGGAAAGGAGTGATACATGTGGTTTTCTATGTCTTTTAGCCTTTTGGTATTAACACAAGAGAACTGAAATTCTCCTTGTACAATAAATGGTACAAGCAGCACTGGTTTTCTCACTGATTACTGAGTTAAAGTTTTCTGCTGTGCATTCAGAGAATTGTCAAACAGCTTTGATTACATAGTAAACTATAGTCTTTTCATGTCAGTAATAAAACTGTGGTTAATTAAGGTGAATTTCTGAGGCACACCAACTCTTGCAGTCAGAGACATGAATTTATAAGGTTGAAGTTATCTGTCAGGGTATCTCAGTGTGGGTTTCAGCATGCTCCACTTCCACAATTACCTCCCCTTTTTGTGAGCAGATGCATGGGGAGAGTTTCCCAATGTTAGGCTCCACAGAAACACAAGGTCACATTCAAAAGAGATTAGGAAAAATTAATCTGGACTATCCACTCCCAGGACAGAATCAAATTCTGTGTTATTTTTCTCTAGTCCTTTACACAACGTGGTTTTAAACCCTGCAGGTAGCTTATTTTCCTCACTTCACCTTTTCTGAGTGTAATTTTCCATAGCCTCCACCAAACACAAGCTAAAATAGCACTCCTGATGCCTCCTACTCTGTTGACTTCCTACCTGTGACCCTGTAACCCTTTGAGCAGAGCACTGCCATAAGACCTTCCTTGTTTTACTGTATCACTCTAGGAGCAATCTCACACACACAAACACTGCTGCCCCAGGCAGCTATACCAGAAATTGCTCTTGACCTCTGATAAGCTTTGTTGGAGAACTGCCCCTGAAGTCACAGTCATTGGACATGAAGAAAGGACTATAGATGTGTAAGGTGATTATATACCCTCATATCTGCTTGTTATTTACTTTAACCTAGTCATCTGTTCTGTGTGACATTCAGCCAGAGGTGAGGGGTAAAGCAGTGACAGGTTCTCTGACTTCTTACTGAACACAGCAAAGGTGGACAGGAGGAAAGTTTTTCATATGTGCCTCTCAATCTTGTTGAAGACTTACTGAGCACAGGTGAACCAGTGAATGGAAAATGGAGATTTTTAATTTGCTAATTAATTAAAGTATCAGCTTGTGCTTTTCCATGCCATGTGTTAAATTACTAGTCTTTGATACACAAAAGTGCTGTTGAAGTGCAAACCCATTGCTGGGTAGACTTAGAAAGGCTTAAGATTTGTTAGTAAATAATAATTATAATATGAACTTGGGCTTTATGTTGAGAAGGTTTGGGCACTATGGGTTCACATGGCCTATAACTTCCTTAGACAACTTTTGCAGTATGCAGTTTGGAAATAATTTGTTATACAACTACCTGTATTATCACAGGGGAAAGGCAGCCTTTTACTTACTCTTGCAAGATATCTGGGCACTACGGTAATGAGACAGACTGGAGTACAGTGGTGTGTCTGATAAAATCATACCATCATCACAGGTCTCTGGATGAAGGGCAGCCCTCCACAGAGAATTATGAGGTGAGCTGCTGGGATGGGCACAGAAGAAAGTTACCAGGAGCGAAGCTTGATGTAAGTGTACCCCAAGTTATCCATTCAGCAAAGCATATCTGTATGAGCTCTTCCTCACAATAATGTAAGCTAGATATTTTTTATTTTGAAGGATTTTTGTTTTATTAAAGGATAAATAATCTTATATTTCTTGTGAGAAAAGATTAAAAAAGGGCAGCTACTGAAAAAAAATTACTTGCCTGATTGTGTAGGTCCATCTTATTTCCACTGGACAACCTCTTTTATTAAAACCTGATGACAATAACCTAATGGAAAGATCCACTTTTATAAATTTTTATCTTGGTTCTGAAAATGCTGTGATGCTAGTACAGACAGTAGAAGATAATGGAATGTTTGTAATGTGTTTGTTTAGCTAGCACAAACAAAATTGATACAGCAGACTTGTGCCAGGAAGATGGCATTGTTTTGATAAATTATCCACAGAAGCCTTGTTCTCTAAAGATTGGCTGATCAATCAAGGCTCCCTCTGTTATTTTATAATGTCTGCAGTGCACATAAGAGCTTTCTCAATAGCCAAAACATACTTGCTCTTTGATGTTTTTACTTTTCACATAATCTTTCCCCAAATTCTCCAAAGCAATTTAGAGCAATAGTTGCTCTAACAGCAGTGTTTTTCATTACCAGCCTTGTATTTTGTAATTTTTAATTAATTTGTAATTAATTTTCTATGGATTCACATCAACACAGATGAGGGCCAGCTCTGTTTCCCAGGCTCTGCCCAAAGAACAAGCCTGCAGTTCAGAGCCTCGTAATTTCTCCTGGCAGGGGAGTTCCAGACACAGGGACTTCCACTGGACTCTGCAGAAGCCTGGGATGTGTAACCACTCGAGAGAAGCAGTCAGAGATGGCAGGGGAATGTAGAGGGGCACATTCATAGCACCTTATAAGTACCTAAGTTAAGTGGTATGACTACCACAGCATGCATCTAACTTCACGAGAATGTTAAGAAGTTGAGAGGATTTTCTCTGGGGCTCCAGCTCCTGGCTCCCTGCAGACGCCATGGGAAGAAAGGGTTGGGATCCCTAAATCAAACTGTTGCCAACTCTGTGGCAGACTGAGCTGTCCATGCTCCCTTGAGCTCAGGCATTGAAGCAGTTGCAGTGTCTCAGAGAGCTGCATGCAGATGGAAAGGTGTCTGCATTCAGGCTGAAGCCTCCCAGAAGAGCTCTCAGTCTCTTTTTTCTGTTTGCTTAAATCCTATTTGTGGACTAGGAGGCTGAGCTTTGCTGGTGTGGATGCACTGTGCTGATGTATTTATAACTCAGGAAAGAAAGTTTGAGGTGTCCCTGGGTGGAAGCTTGTACGAAGGTAACCCCCCAGAATCTTGGAAGGTGATAGACAAATAACAGCCCAAACCATCTTGTATTCTTTAAAGAGAAGACAGCTGTCAGGAGGAAAAGCTGATGCCTTGGGGACTGCAAATTGCAAGAAGTGGTGCTGCACTAATTGTCAACAGGTTCAACTTCTTCTGCTGATCTCCTAAGTGTCAATAACATTTTAGTAACCCAGAAACCACAGGAAATACATTTCTCCATTGCAAACAATTGGGAAAATTTATCCAAATTCACTATGAGTGTCCAGCTGAGCTCTTGTATTTTGACTACTGCTTTACCATGCACAGCACAATGGATATATAAATAGGATGTGGTAAAACTGCATATTCATTTAGGGCCTGCACCATTCAGGTCTAAATACTTTATCCTAATAACTTGTTTCTGTGCTGTGGTTTGTAAGGTTGCCTTTGTTGTAAAAGTCTCCAAAGGGAAGAAATTAGAGGTATAGTCTTACTAACATCAGCAACTTTAAGTACAAAATTTGGAAATATAAATGCATGTACATTACATGCAAGGTACTAATAGGCTGAAGAATAATTATAGTGTAAATCGAGTTGTGGATTCCCAACTCCTTTGAATTCTCTCCCCATGACTCTGCCTTTTATAGCCATCCTTGCCCCTTCTGCTTCTATAAGCAGCCTTTTTGTAACAAGGAAATGGTACAAATCTCAGAGAATAAGTAAAAAGTTCAATAACATTGTGATGTCAGTTATTTGAAAAACATTACAACAAATTAATTGTGTGTGCATGTTATCAATTTTGTGTTCTGGATACTACGCCTGTGATGTAGTAAATGTTCTGCAGGAATGGCAAGGATATTTAAAGAGTAGAAACTTTAATTTTTTTGAGGAGGGGAGAGATTTTCAGAAGACTAATATTTCACTAAACCATGTAGATTATCTCCTGTTTCATCTCAGCTGGTGTGGAAAGCTCATAGCATGGGTAACATACTGTTTTTCTCAGTTTCACTGGGCAATGCTCTGTGCATTTACTGTGTAGAATCCCTCTACAGGATGCTGCAGAGTCAACCAATGCCCCAGCCTCACCCAGGTCCTGACAATCACAGATATTTGTGTGTGGCAAGTGATCTTGTTAAGCTTAGCAATGACATCTTACATATCTGATTTAATAAGTACTAAAATGATTAAAGGTAAAAAAATAATTTCTCCAACTCTAGAAGATAATTTCTAACCAGTAAATATTTTTTGGATTTGCTTTACTGCACCTTCCCCTGTAGGAAGAGATCTAAAGGCAAAAACAAAAGTATAAATCCTTACATGAAAAAACTGTCACTATGACCTTAAAGGAAAAGTAATGGCAAATAGGCTAAGACTTCACATGCTAAAATATAAACATCAGTAAGGATTTAAGACTTGGGATTTAAGGCTGTTACCCTGTACCAATCTCAAATACTGCCACTGTATCCAGAGGGAATATCCCAGACTAGCTCTGTGTTAGTCATAGTGAGAATCTCCTCTATGATATCTCCAAGTTCTTTAAGCCTCTATTAGTTTTTCAGAAATGGTTTGGACTTGAGAAATTACTATTTGCAACCAATCCTCCACTCCCCCCCAAGGAAATGCTGAAATGTGCTCATGTGGAAACTATCTGTGTTTTGTTAGCTTGTGAATTTTGTGCAAGAAGGCACAGGAATCTATATTGCCCATGTAAGCCAAAGAAGTTAGGCACATCCTGCAATTTGCAAGGACTGCATTCTTTTACATACTTGTCACCTAGAGGAAAACAGTACTGCAAAGAAAATTATATTTTCCTGAGCATTTTTGGTCAAATTTAAGGAAGAGAAAGATATTAAAATAACTGTAACTGTATGCTATAACTAAAATTTAATTTCATTTTTTTCAAAACTAAATGTATATTTGTTACAAATCCATAACAATGACACATTAGGCTTATTATCATTCAGGAAAATAAAAAAAAAAGAGAAAGATGAAAAATACACTATTTTTTTGAGTACAGAGTAGTGGAAGCTATTTAGCTAACTCTCCCCACCTCAGGAGCCAGGCCTCCTGTATGTCTCTGCCACCTAAACCATTTGGTTGCAGGGACATCTTGGGTGGGCACAGTTGTTGGCTGTGGGATAACTCTGCTTCCAACACTGATACATGGGGACAAACCTTGGACTACAGCTCTCCAAATCTGTGGAAGGCATTCTTGCTGTTGGGGACATGTAAAGGTGAACAGGGTCAGATTTGAGGTACCATTTACAGTCTCTTCCTGACACCAGCTGATACAAGGGAAGGTACTTGGGTAGTTACCTGCTTTGCATCACAAACATCAGTTGAAGTGATTGTACTTCTTTGTACCCCTCGATTACAACTTGGGGCAGTGTTTTGCCAATTTTCTGTATGGGCCTGGCAGGTTTTTCAGTGTGACAGACAGCTCATATGCTTGTTGAAGGGTAAATACAGGAAACAATTTAGTGCCCTTGTCGGCCCTCAAGGCACCCAGCTCTCCACAAGAGGATGTTTTTGAAAGCTCTAGACTTTGAGAGAGCTACTTATGCCCTTAGCATTTAAAACACATTTCACTGGTTCGGGGTTTGATTTTTGTTTGTTTACTTGTTTTTAAACTGGTCCCTCACTTTGTCAGATAGGTTGGTGGCTGGTTGCCCAGACCATGGTGTGGGAGTTCTGAGGCTCAGTCTGGGCTCCAGGGTCCAAAGACAGCACAGCAGAGCTCTCGACCCATTGTGGCAATGCAGTATCAGATCTGACACTGACATTATTAACAGAATCACTCATTCTGCATGTACATTTGAGGTTCTTCCAGCCTTATGTGCATGTCTTGGGAGAGTTTGCACAATTAAAACAAAATTAGTATAGAGGGAAAAGGTCTAAAATGGCTAAAAAAACTGTTCAAAATAACACAGCCAAAACTTTATAAACAAGTTAATGAAAACCCAGTGTAAAACCACTGCATGGAAATTCTTCCTCCCCAAGAATAGGTTGGGAAGTACTTCCTTACAGCTGTGGCAGAGACCTGTAGTGATTCAGTTCCATCCATTGCATCCCCTAAACTCATTCCCTAAATATCTTCACCAGATTTCCTAAAGACTGTCAACATTGGTTCAATGCTGTCATGAAACTCTCCTTATCTATAGAAACAGAGTATTTACTTTTGTATGTTTGTACCCAGTGCTGTATTTACAAAACATCATGAAATTTCCAGGTAAAAACGGCTCTTGGGTGCAATTTCAAATAGCAAGCGTGAAGTACAGATGAAATTCTAACACAAAAGCAAGTGATTGAGAAAGAATTACTGGCACTGAGGAATATTTTAAACCATGCATTTAGTCAGATTAATTAGTCAGGATTAGTTTCTACTGCAAATTTATGGAGCTCCTTGATCACTGAACTTCACTGATAATTACTTACTTGCATCCTCACAAAGCAGAGGAGATAAATGGTAGTTGATGAAAGGCTTCAATTTATTGTCCCTGCAGAAATAAAAACAGACTTTGCTTTCATACAGAATGGTCACACAGAGAATTTCTAGTTTCTTACTTTGAAAATAGGATTGTTATTAACTGAAAGGGAGAATTTAACAAAAAATAAGAGGTAAAATGTTCTCTCATACTGGAATCAAACTACTCATTGCTTTGATATATTTTTTTAATAAAATGAAAAGGACTCATTCTCTTTTGGATGACTTTAAAGTAGACTTTACAGAATATATAGAAGGATAATACTGATAATTTCCTTCCTTCCTTCCTTACTTGTTTTCTTCCTTCCTTTCTTTGTCTTTCCTTCTTTCTTACAAGGTTGATAGCCTGCTGTAGTCAATGGAAATATTTTATTGACTTCTCTGATTTAGGACTTTTAAAATAGGTGAAGGGAAAGAGAGGAAAGTTTTACTGCATGTTTCTCAAATGCCCTCCACTTCCAGATCCTGCTGAGTGTAGATTATGAATCTCTAGTAAATAATAAACTCAATGTACATTTTTGGGAACAGGAGGACATTTCTGCATGTTTCTTTGGAAAGTCATTTACCATTTGCAATACAGGAGAGTCCAGGAGTTGTGATGGGCTGTGTTCAAGACCCAAGGCATTTTCATGATGAGAAAAAAAGATCCTTTATTCTTTTCTCCAGAGAATTACAATTCATGTCCAACAGCACCAGTGGAGCAAAACAAACAAAACAGTTTGACAGAGGCAACTCCTTCAGGCATATTTTGCATAGCTCATTGTATATAAATGTAATGAGTGGATTAGAAGTGGAAGCATTTGCTTCCAACTTACTCGTTAATTTTTGCTATGGCCTTCTGTGAGGCAAACTAAGTTTTAAGGCTTGCTCATGAGCCACTTATTTATTCAAGTTTTCTTTTGTTTTCCTTTCTTAATTGTGCATTTCTGGTTTTGGACTCTTTGAACAAACAATCATGGTGTGTCTTTTCCTTCCTGTTCCAGATGAAAGAGCAAAAAAGTCCATTTTGAAACCTTTTCAATAGCTGAGCCAAGCAGAACACATTTTCTGCAAATGCTCCTTCCCCTCAAATCTTCTGGTTTAAATTTTCAATCACGTATTAAAGCTGTTTGTAAGCAAACCCTCTAATTATGTTACCCCAAACAGTCACCTCCAAATGGAGAGGGTGATAAAAAAAATTGCCATTTTGCCGAGGATTTTATAAACCTTGAATCCTTTTGGGGGGGAGACAGAATGTGGAGCCAGGGAAGAAAACATCTTCAAGTAATTTTTGATAATAGATTTTGTCATTTTCAATTAATTTTTTTTAACAATTATCCTTTGAATATAGTGGAGAAATGGAACATCTTGTTTGTCAATTAATGTAGAGTGCTTTACAAAAGATCTTATGACATTTGCCTCACCCTGTCTATATCAATATGACAGTCTCATTAATAGTTCAGTGGGGTTTTTTTCTTATGTTTCTACCATGAGGACAAATATGAAGTCACCATTCTTTCTGTGGTATGTATTTACCTTCTCCCCATGCAGTGTTCCTCTAGCCTCCTGTGATTTGGCTCAAAATGTTACTTTGGATTTCTGTTTGCTGTCAAGAGTTATAAATACGGGTTTATGTAACCTAGTCTTTGTTTAATGAATCCCATGCTCATTACACTGGAAACGAATTGTTAACTGCTTTTTTTGAAAGTATGTTAAAATAAGAGCCTTAGTCAACAACTGGCTTCAAGTCTCTCATTTTTGAGGTAGCTGAGAATGAATTGATAAGAGATGGGTACTACTCAATATGCTCTGCACATTCTACCAGAAAATATGAATATTCGATATCACCATGAATTTTTAGGTAACAAGGAGCAGAAAATTCAGTCTTGGTATGACCTTTCCTGCTGCAGAGGGGCTTTCACAGAAGAGACAAACAGAACTAAGATTTCTCTTCCTGTGAAGAGCTGTGTGAGACTAATGCCTCAAACAGCAGGAAGTACCTGTGTGTCTGTCAGTCCTCATGGAGACAGAAATGCTGTGCACTCTAGAGGAGACTGAGCACTTAGCTTAGGAATTTTGTAAAAGAAACCACTGGCATGATTTAATTAGATAAGCATGGTTTGAATGACCACTATTTAAAAATAACAATACCCATAAAATGTGTAGGTTCCTAGGCAAAAACATTTGGATGCTGTTAGTCTTGAACTGCTTACGTATTCTACTAAATGAACCTCACCTCCCATTTAATACAATAAACCTGAAGCAATAATTCTGCAAAATAATTAACTGTCAGAGACAGGTGATTTAAGTCCATGTTTACTATTCTAAAGCAGACAGGAAAACACTTAACTTTTCAATAGGAAGAAAGGGAATTTATTAGCACAAACATAATGTGATTTGAGATAAACCTAAGACAAGATGCCAAGAAAACTGTGCAAGCCATCTTTTAGTGATTAAATGACAGTACACATAAAACCAAATTTCTTACATTTCTTCAACAGCAAGATTTGCATTTGACAGTTAAATGCTGTGACTGATTTTGGGAGAGTCACTAGATTGCTTTATTTTCCTCTTTTTATAGAAATCCCTGCCCTTTCATCCCATTCTTGAGGAATTTTCAGTCTATTACAGTGCTGCAATGTCCATTGCTAACTGTGCCTTCAAATACTCTTTCCCTGAGACACTCCTGAATCACTCTTTGATTCCAGGGGGAAATTTCTGTCCATGCTTATTTGAGTTTGGGAGAAATCACTCTCAAAGAGATTAACTGGTGGCCACAAATAACATAAGAGAAATGCAGATAAAGACTTACATTTTTTCAGCAAGGAGGTGATGTTTAAAAGCAAAATCCACTCCCCTATGAAATAACCTGACATTACTTAATAGCAAATTGGGAAGTGAGCTTTGAATCTGATGCTTCCACCTCCTTTGGTTCAAATTGAACTCTGGCTCCTCTGACCCATACTGATACTTGAAATTTGCCTAATTGAGAATGGAGCCATATAAAAGCCCTGGCATTTACATTATTAACTGGGTGCAGTAAGAAAAGGTCTGGATCCACAATTCATGAACTCAGAGCCTGTAAAATGCTGATGGCCCTAAAGGCAGGCTGGTGATTTCAAGCTGTCTTTGAGAGGCAGAAGCTCCCGGTGGGGCTGGTTTACTGATCCACTGAGGTCTCCACGGGTGGTAAACTGCCATTTCAATCCTTGGGAGGAGGTAACACCCTGCTCTTCCTCAGGACAACACTGACAGCCACAGCCCTAGGTTCTCACAGCTGACTCAATCACAGAGCCATAAGCACAGACACATCCATTTGTATTGCTTGAAGACCAAAATGGTCCCAGCCTGGCTTTTTTCTCCACACTAAAAGCTTATTTAAATTAATGTTATTTGGCACAAACAGAAGCTGAACTAATATATTGCTCTCTCATAGCCTTCTTTGTGGCGCAGCACAGCACTCCATGCTGTCTGCTGTGGCTGCTTCCTCATCATACTCCTCAGTGGAAAAAAAAAATGCTAAAATCAAAGTCATTCCAGTGGAAATAGTAGGTTTTTTGAGTCTTCTTTTGCAAGGAGAAACTAAACTTTTCAAGCATTTATGCATTGCTTTTCCACGTGCAGCCTTAGACTGTAAGGGTTATAAAGGAGAAAATGGAATTTTTCCTTCCACAGCATAAACATTGAGAATACAACTATGCAATACTGAAAATACCCCAGGAATAAACTCATAAGTTTTATATAAAACATTAAATAATAATTAGAGGCTAATGAACTTTCTTATCAGAAGGGACTATTTAGCCTGACTTCTCTGTAGGAGGACTAGTGGAGTCATTTCAAAATAGTTCATACCAAAATTTCTTGAAGTCAATACCACCCCTCTTTTTCTTCAACACTTAGCAGGTCACCTGGACCACCTCTAAAGACTTTGCAGTCTTCAATTGTTTTTAAACTTGAATTCGAAAACTTAAAACTTCATATTCCTTGGTCAGACATTCTTTTCAGAGAGACAATACAATGATATCTACATATATATATCCAAAAGTATGATGGCGGGTTCATTCCATACATTGGGCACAAATAAGACTGTGAAATGCTTCTCTGTAACTCGGTAAAATGGCAAGAAGATAGAAAAGACTTGTGCTGATTCTGTGGATGTTAGAATTGTAAACCTCTATTGAATGTAAACTGTTTTGTTGTTTTACTGAGGGACAGGTTTGAGGGTGTCTCTGCTTTGAGTTGAATCTTTAACTTACCTCTAAAGACATGCATTCGTAACTAAAATCTTCATTATATCCAGCCCCAGATGTATGCACTTTTGGTTGGTATATGTAATATGAGTAATCTTCTTTTAGCCCTGTGTGCTGGTAAACTATACAAGCGTGCTTTGCTGTGTGCTCTGCCAGAGTATCCCGACCAAAACTTCAGCAAGCCAGGCTTGTTTCCAAAAACTGCTTTTTGTGAAAATTAAAAGAGAATATTTGGAACACTGTAGAGTAAAAGCAAACAAAATACAGCAGAAATAATTTCTGAACTCAGGCAAGAGCTGAGAATAAAAACACATAAAGACCAAGCACTGCTTGCTGAATTTTCTCTGCAGTGTCCATAGAGAAGGAAATAAAATAACTTTGTTGGTTCTATTATCATTCTTGCAAGTACAACACAAAGCATTGCTGATATGGTACAGGTCCATCTGCCAGATGGGGTAGAAGAAAAGAAAAAGCAATTAAGAATATTATAAATTTGGTTTGTTGCTCTGGGCTAGAAAGATCCAGTTAAGCATGTTGTGATTCTGAATAGAGAAGAACAGGAGATGAGCCAAGAAAGAATTTCTCCTGATATTATCACTTGACCTGTTTCCACTGCCTTCCACAGCTCTATTAGCCAAGGATGTGTCTGTTCTCTGGCTCTCAAAGCTACAATCTGAAAGTCTGTGTATAAATCCTCCTGAGGATGTCTGGGCCAAATACTGTCCTGGACAACTTAATCTTCCAGTCTGATCCTGTGAAAGAGCACTGTTCTGCACACCTCAGTGAAGACACTCAGCCCTGATCTCCAGGGCATGGAACTAGGTGACCATTCCAAGTTGTCCTACTCCTTATTCCATCAGCTCCCTAACACAAATTTGCTTGATGTGTTGTTTTGGGTTTTTGTGGCCAGGTTTTGGTAGTGAGGGGAGGGCTATAGGGGATTTTTCTTTGAGAAGATGCCCAAAGCTTTCCCCCATGTCCAGCAGAGCCAGTGCCAGCCGGCTCCAGCCTGGACCCACTGCTGGCCAAGGCCAGGCCAATCAGGAGTGATAGTAACACCTCTGTGATAACAGATTTAAGAAGGAGGACAAAAAAGTTATTGTGCAGATGAAGATGGGAGCCAGAGAAGAGCAGAGTGAGAACATGTGAATAAGGTCATTGACATCAAGGTCATTGGAGAAGAAGGGGCAGGAGATGCTCCAGGTGCTGAGGTTCCCCTGCAACCCGTGGTGCAGACCATGGTGGAGCAGCTGTGCCCCTGCAGCCCATGGAGGAGCACAGGGGAGCAGAGATTCACCTGCAGCCTGTGGAGGAGCCCACACTGGAGCAGGTGGATGCTGGAAGGAGGCTGTGACACCGTGGGAGGCCCATGTTGGAGCAGGGGCCTGGCAGGGACCTGCTGACCCTTGGGGAGAAGAGCCCACCACTGGAGCAGGATTTTCCTGATAGGACTTGTGGCCTGTGGGGGACCCACGCTGGAGCAGCCTGTGCCAAGGACTGAACCCTGTGGAAAAGTGACCCATGTGGCAGCAGTGTGTGAAGAACTGTTGCCTGTGGGATGGACTCACACTGGAGAAGTTCGTGAAGGACTATCTCCTGTGGGAGGGACCCCACGGGAAGCAGGGAGAGGACTCCTCTCTCTGAGCAGTGGCAGAAACAACAACTGACTGTAACCCCCATTCCCATCTCCCTGCACTGTTGGGGAGGAGGAGGTAGAACTTGGAAGGAGGGGGCGGGGAGCAGGTGTCCTTAAGATTTATTTTACTTCTCGTTCCCAAGCTCTGATTTTGTTAGGAATAAATTTAATTAATATCCCCACTTGGAGACTGTCTCAAGCCAGGATATTTTGTTATATTTTCTCTCCTCTGTCCATTTGCAGAGGGGAATGAGAGAGTGGCTTTGGTGAGTACCTGGCATCCAGGCAGGGTCAAACCACTACAGTCTATATAAGACCAGTCAAGGTTAGCAGTGAAATATAGAAAGGTTAGTTAAACTAACAGTTTTTGTTTCTAACCAAGGAAACAAAAGTAACTCTTGCTCTGTACATGCCATGAGAAATTCATAGCTCCTCCAGGAAGAGGGCTCAGAATTAATTATCTTAAAAGTGGTATTGTGCCTTTTGTATCTTTGTCATGCATCATTTAATCAGTGCTGGTTTTGTGTTTGGGGACAATGGCAAAGAACTGCTTTTGTTGTGCCTCTTGCACTCTTGTTTTGGAAGTTTCAGTACCGTTTCTTGGTGATTCTGCACAGCACTCCACTGGTATGCATGTAAAACAATAATGGGAAACAAGTCTTTGAGAAGTGAATCTAGAACACATTACTCTCAAGTAAGCACATCAGGCAGCTGGTACAGGTCCAGATAGACACCGTTCCCTTGAAACTAAACCTTATCTATATTTGTCACTGTAATCTGGAGGAAATGAACACAAAGAGTTCTAAAATTATATATGCTTCATGGCATCTGTCCTTGCAAACTGAGGATGTAGAACAGACCATTTCTCTGGGTTGTTTTTTCTGATTCCATTGTTCCCAGTGCTATTGTTCCTATTACCTGTAGCCCTGCATGCGTTCATGAAGCACAGCTCATAAATCTGCTACCACTGCCTTAAAATCATTTCTGTGTCATGTGCAGGTCACCTCTGAGGCTGAACTGGCTGTACTAAAGCCCCAGTTATTTTTGTAGGCAGCATCACTTGTTTTTCCATCCCCTTCACATCTTGCACCTGCTTGATGTGCAGCCAAGCTGCCTCCTGCCAGCAGCTCACACATGGTCATCCGCCCTGTGCCAAGGAGCAGATTGGCCACATCTGCCAGACTATCAGCAGGCACAATCATCCCACAGATGGGTCACAGCTTTGGACAGGAGCAAAGTGGTCACTTATTTGTATTTAAATAGCTCTGGTGGCTGGAATAATGTCAGGCCACTGTAGTTTTACCGGTGCCTTTGCAGTTGGACTCTGGCATCCACCACAAGCTGGCTTGGTCATTCTTGTTCATGTGCTCATGTACAACACAGAGGGGCTGACAGTGAGCTTACATGTGCCAGCAGTGCTGACCACAGAGCAGCAGCTTGGCAACTACCTTCATTGGCCCCCAGCTGCCTAAATCAGGGATTGCTTGGAGAATGTCATGGGTTGGGGACTGAGAAATATCCTGCCAGCACCCAAATGAGCAGCTGCAGGCTGGGCACAGACTACAAGATGGATATTGCTGCAATCTGATGTGAAATGTGTGCCAGATTATCTCCATTCATCAAATAAGAGAATAGAAAAAAATGGCCACTTGAATAACTGGAGAATTAAACTTGAAAAAAAAAAAAAGATACTAGTTGTCTAAACAGAATAATTTTTTATAACATTCACAGTAGTTTAGAAATCATTCCCAGCTAGTTCATATTTATGTGGAGACTTTTTGTGAAAAGCTGATCTTATCTTACTGCAAACATTTTGCTCCTGTTCTGTGGGAAAAAATGTTTGGTTCCATTTGTAGAATGAGGTTAGAAATATGAGTTTGCTGAGAGAAGGTGGGATTTTTGACACAGACCAGTAATGAAGAAACCATGGAGAAACCATAGTGGAAAAATGTTATTAGCTCTCCAATAAAGGATCATTTGACTGGAACGTTGCAGGATTTTGCTCTCTTCTTTTGCATGGCACTGGAGAAATCAGGATTGATTTTTAAATATAATGATGTAAATTGGAAACAAGTTTAAAATATAAACTTAGAGGTGGATATTTAAAAGTAATGTTATACCTTTGTACAGATAAGTTTAATTAAAAGACAAGTGGATCCATGAGTGTTGTAAAGGAGCAAAGACTGGGTAAGCACTCATAATGCGTCTCAATTTTGGTTTATTCCTGGCATTAGAAATGGGTTAGCCTTCCTCCTAAGAGGCTTATTCCTACTTTCTCCTTTACTGAGCTGCCTATTTTCTGAGATCTTGTGGAAACCTCTATTAGCATTATAAAATTAAGGCACTTTGAATGATGCAAATAAAATTTTTAGAGGATTTTATTTCATTGTTTCTTCTGCAATTTTGCCTGTTCATCCAGGTTGGAATCCAATACCTGTTTAAACACATCATTAAACACTTCAGTTTACTTACAGGATAGATGCCACTATTTCTCATTTAGCAAATTAGTGAACTGAGGCACATAATATGTAACTGAGGCAGGTGATCCATCTACTTAGCAGGGAATAACCTGTCGTGATAGTTCCCGAGTGAGAAACGTCCAAGCTATGGCTGATACTGTCTACAGGAACTGAGAATCATGTTAAAAATGGGTCACTGGAGAAGGTAGGAATGATCTCAGAAGCTTAGGGATTGGGTTAAAGGTTTGACATGAAAGCAACTGAAGAGAATGCAAATATTTTACTGGCCTGAGTGGGATGCCTGAGGTCCTCACAATTTCAGCCATTTCAGCAGAACATAATTTAGTAGTTTCTAGTGGAGTTATTGGAATGGAAAAAAAAGGCGTCTCTTAACAGCACAAAACCCTAAAATGATAAGTTTTGTAAATTAATGCTTTAGCCAGTTCGGCATCCAGTCTTGAATAATATTTCATTTGTAAACAAATGAGATGATATTTCTGAAATATTATTGTGTGGGGGGGAAAAAAAGAGTATTTAGGACAATATAAGAAAATTGTGCTAACTGACGCAATTTTATCCTAAGATTATGAATGCACTTCTCCTTCCATTATTTTATTAATTCTCAATAGATGTAGGTTTAAAATAGAATGCTGACTTATCTTGTGGAATTTAGCAGAAGGAAGATGCACCAGTTTTGTTGTCTTTTATTTTAACATCCCATTGGTTGAGAATTTGCTGTTTGAATGGGTTGTTACAGGTTGTACAGCTACCTTAATGTTTTGATTTTGCTGTGAATTATATTCCAAGAGTACTTCTATTTTGCCCAACTTTGCTAATTTTTAGAATTCATTATATTCCAAATGGTCATCCATTTGGGCAAGAGATCAGTAATTTTATAGCAAATGCAAATCAGTTATTGAATTTGTGATATTCACATCCACAAATAAAAACCTAAGAATACATTTATTGTATTTGTATATAACCAAGTCAATTGCTTTAAAATAACTGTGAATATTGTGAGTAGCTACAGAGTTTTTTGTTGTTCCTGTTTTTAATCTCAAATAATTATTTGAAACACCAGCTTCTTATCTCTTTATTCCTTTTCGAAAATCCAATAACTGGAATGAAATTAGGTTCTACAATGGTAGCAGAAATCAATATCCAGAGCTATTAGTGGATGCTCATTGACACAGACAATACTATTTTCATATTGCCTTATTGGTCCAGGTGCTCACGTGTCAGTTTTAGGCATTGAGGAGATAGGTTTGGAAGCTCTAGCAGTCCAGCAGCAATAGTTCTTTGGCAGGCTCTGGAGTGACCCATGAAGTTATTTATGACCTATAAAGGCAGCTCTACTGTCTAGTATATATTCCTCCCATGCAAAAATCCCATCCCCACTTGTTATTTGAAAATGATCTTTTGTACACATGGGTTGTATGGGCTTCATTAGGGATTTCTGTGGACTTACAGGAATGCAAAAATCCAGTGTTCTCTTTTCTAGATATTCAATTGTTCTGAAGGAAGAAGAAATGTCCCTTGAAACTCTGTTGTTCTATTTACAGATGACCTAATATCACAGATTGAGTGTATACAAGATTTTATTAAGTTCTGACTGACACTTTCGATGGCTGGTAAATGGCTCTTGGTCAGAACTGGGTGTATTAGAGTGTTTGGTTGATTTAGGATGTGAATGTAAATGGCAGAGCTCATTTTATGAGCTTCAATATTTCTGGAGTCAGGCTTCTCATACAGTTTATTAATCCACCTGATTTTTATTATCTTTTTCCCAACGACAGCCACTTTCTTAATAGCTATTTTGACACTGAGGTTTAATGGCATTTAAAAAGATGACAGACCCATTCGAAAAAAGTGGAAGTCATATGTATAAAATTGTTCAGTCATAAAAAGATCATTCCATCCCAGAAATGGAATCTCTGCTTTTCTTTCTCCATTTAGGCTTTAGTTTTCGCTCTGGTAGTTTGAACAAAATATCCTGGATAAAATAATTTATTTTTACTTTTAGGCAAGAACTTTTTTCTGTTTGTCCACAAACCAGAAGAATGAGAGAGACAACAACTACACAATCCCAAGCACACTTTCGTTACTGAGCACTTCCAATATCAGTATCAACCAGTTTGATAACAAAGCCCTCCATCATTAATGCCCCTAATTGTACATTACTCTATGAACAGTTTTATTTGTACAAGTCACTCTGCCTTTGGAAATACATTGGATCTCCATACCAGTGTAAAATTTGACTAGGTAGCCTTCCAATTCTGAAGCAAAAGCAATCTTGTCAGACTTGTTTTTGACAAGATTCTACTGGCTTCTATGGTTCATTACCTCATCAACCTGAGTCAGTAATTCAGATAAGACGTCTTCTGTGAATTTATAACAGAATATTTTAGCTTTAAAATTCTTTCCAATATACTTTTCATTTGCAAAAAGTTCCCTACACTTTAAATATATGCATATATTTAAGCTGACATGAGTTTTCATAATGAACATGAAAATGTAATATACATAGCCACCTCAAGCTCATTACTGTGGTATTTTAAAAACTTTCATAACCTGTTTGTGCTAAAATAAATATTCTCTTTTTCTTAATGACCTGCATTACTCACAGTCAGCTGTAGGCCAAGGAAGTAATGACTTTACTGATGGCCTGAAGCTTTTTGCCCTATAAATGTGGTTGCTAAAGGGTTGGGATGTAGTCCTGCAGAGTGGGAATGTAGCCATGCAGAGAACATAGATTTTTCCACCATGTACGAAGCAGTTTAAACTTCATGCATGTGTTCTCCTCTTGAAAATGTATGTCTGGTTTAGCACATGTTTTTTAATTCTGAAATGAAGCACTTCTGCAATATGTTCTCAGCATAATTCTGGATGAGTGCCTGTGTGAATAGAGGCGCTTGCAGTGAAGGAATAATGTGATCTTTGGAATACATTAATATGAATGGGAGCACTTTGAAAGCAGAGATCGGACAGACTTATGAGGTATTTTCATTCCATTTGCAGGAATTTTTAGGGATTGTTGTTTGTAGTCATCGCTCATTTTCAACAGTGTTGCACCTCTTAATGTAAAAAACCTATCCTTCTGCTAGGGGACAGGCTGTAAGAGCACTAATTCTTGTACAGTAAGTAGCACGCCTTGCTTTTCTCCCTGGTGGTTTTATGGTGGTCTCTAGGTTCGTATCACCCAGATATATGAATATGGGATGGCAAATTAGCTTGTTTCACTGTAAAAAATAGACATAGTTAAAGAAGTGAAGATAAACTTATTTGTGTTTATTTGTTTTTACAGTGTGGATTTCCTTTAGAAGTTCTAGTAAACTGCTATGAAAAGGGACATGGAATCACAGAATCAGCTGACTTGGGATGGACCTTAGCAACCCTCAGTCCAACCTCCTGCTTCGAGAAGGCTGCTCAGGGCTTTATCCACTTGGACCTTGAACCCTCCAAAGCTGAAGAGACCCTCCAGGCCATCTGATCCAGCGCCTGCCTATCCTCAGTGAAATTTCTTTCCTTATATCCGGGTGGAATCTATCCTTTAAATTTATGGCTTTGCATCTCATTCTTCTGCTGTGCATTGTTGTGAGGAGCCCAGCTCAGCTCCTTGATAACCCTCCAGATAGGCAGGGTCAGGCTCTGTGAGACTATCCTGAAATTGTCCTTCATCCAGGCTGAACAAGCCCAGCTCCCTCCACCTCTGCTCACAGGACAAGTGCTGCAGCCCTGACCATCACCTAGTGGTAGCCTTCACTAGACTTTCCCAAGTTTGTCAATGCATTAAGATTCAAGGCCCAGATTTGTGCAGAAATATTGCAGAAACAAGATCTTAAACTTGTGTTTGTCTCCTGTACATTTTTACACCAACCGTTTCTCTTGCTGTTCATTGAGCAAGAACCTCTCAGCACTTAAAAGAAAGCAAAATCTATTATCACTTCCTAAGATGCATTGCTTATAATAGCTATCTTTTTGGAATTTCATTAAGGACATTATACTTGTTTTTCCTACAGCGTGTTCTTTTCATCTTCTTTGCTGAACTCCATGGATGGCAGACATTTTTCAGGATTAATGAATAATGATAACATCATTAGTCACTATCTGAAGATCCAATAATCTTTTAAAGGAGTGATGTGAAAGTCAATACGTAAATGAAAAAAGGCTTTTAAATTGCTTCCTGTCACTAGCAAGTCAATAAAGTCCCCCAGTGGGAGGCTGAACATGTCAGTGTCCCCGTGTAACAGCAGCTGAGGCTTTTCAGGACAGGACAGAAGCACACATGAGATACAAGAATGTTTAAAGCTACTTCCAGGTTCATCTGCAAAAGAGATCTGTTGCCAATGCAAGGTGGCAAGATGCAGGAAAAAGATAATGCCTTCTCTGTCTTTGTTTCTAAATGACATCTGAAAGTTACCCCTGAGCTCTTTTACTATCAACAGTGAAGGAGGAATTGCAGATGATATCAAACTGGGAGGAACAGTTGCTGGTCCTGGAGACCTCCCAGAGCTGGAGAAATGGGCTGGCAGGAACCTCGTGAAGTCCAGCCAATGCCTTTTGATGATTTGCAATCTCTGTTTGTCTCTTTCAAAAACAGGTTGAATGGGATTGAAGAAGTGGGAAATGGATGTGTAAGTAGAAAATCTGAGCAGAAATTAGGCAAAAAACTCTTGTTTCAGCAGTATGCATCCCCACAACCTTTCTCTGTGCTGCTGTAAATACTAGACCAAGTAGGACTAAAACATTGAAAAATAAGCTTTCTTGAAGGCATAAAGAAATATTTCTGATTGTTTAAAGGCAAGACAGGTTCCTTACATGTGTCTCTCTTTCCAGGGCCTTCCCTTGACAGTTTGAAGCAGAGGAGCTCCGTTATTCCACACTGCTGAGGCTGGCCCTGTATCACACAAAGGGCTCTCTCCTTGCAGGAAAAGCTGCCTTTTAATTTCCGACTTTGTCTAAAATGAGGAAAGTTAATTCCTGACAGTTTTTTGTTTTCACAGGGCAACTTGTCAGGACACTTTTCCACTCATCTTCTCCTCTAGGCTTTTTGATTTTAATCAGTGTTTAGTTTCGTTGAAATTGCCCAAGAGTAACTACACATTGGGAAAGCTGGGACATCCCCGAAGTCCAGCCTTCAGGCAGTTTGTGTCAGTGCTTCAGGAACAAGAGATGAATGGGGCATTAATCCCCTGCTTAGAGAAGACCTCTCCTGCTGCCAGTCAGTGGGGTGGATTTGGCTGGGATGAGTTTGCTGGGCATGTGCCTTTGCTCAAGGAGGGGAGATAATAGGCTTGTATAACAGTTTGTGCAGCGAGTCACCTGCCACCTCCTTTGCTTGTACGAGTCCAGGCACCGGCAGCAGGCACCAGCACATCTGTGTCCATCTCAGGGCAGGTGGGGGAGAGCTTGGATCCCCCTTCCACTACCAACACAGTCAGCAACCAAAGCACTTTCAATGTTCATTTGTGAAAATCCAGTCACGTTGTCTCTTTATATCCGCCCTTCTTCAAGGGAAAGCAATAATGCTTAAATCTGACTCTTACTTAGCATTACATCCATGCATTTTAGAGCACTTAGCATTGATAGCTTTTTTTATAACCAATTAAATAAATGAACAGAGGTTCCTCTACGTTTATTTCACACATCTTTAAAAACAAACTATTAAGTCTTTTCTCAATTGCTTAACTTTAAGATCAGAAGCCAGAGGTCAGTTGTTATCTCACAGAGGTTTTAAAGCAGAGGTATTTACTGTCATGATTTATAATGCCATCCCTGACTTTGGATTACTTGGTAGCAACTAAACCATGTGTTTAAGTTCCTGAAGTATTAGGAAATATGTTAAAATGGAAGAAAGCTTTTTCACCATGTCCTGTACAAAAATATTCTTTTCATTCATAAGCCACAACCTTCCTGTGATTTCCTGCAGCCGGTAAGTAACCAGAGAAAGAACAGGATATCTATGAGAATAACATAATGGTTTTATTAAATTACAATTATTCATGTATTCAGTTTCATCAAGATTTTTCCTGTAGGACTCACTAACAAGAATTACCAACTGGAAATTAAAGGGATAAGACATATAGCCATTAATTTTCATAAACATTTAATATCCTTCTCTTCTGGATTTTTTCCAGTTAAGTGAGTGAGGTCTGTGTTGCTTGTGGAAAAAATAAAAGATGGCAATTTAATTCTGAGGTAAATGGGTATATGGGAATAAATTGAAGCTCATTATGGAGTTGACTTTATAGCTTCATAATTGTCAGCCTCTGGATTTTAAATGGGTGACACTGTGCCAATGCACATTTTCAGCATTATGCAAAAAGTAACTATTATAATATATGTTTTAGTTTGGATTTGTCTTTAGCAAATGACTGGCAGTGCTAAAAGTGCTGAAGGGACTTTCATCATACTGAATTAAAGTCACTCGAAGGAAACCACAAAATAGAGCTTTGTAAAAAGACAGAACGGCATAAAAAATGAAAAAAAGGTCTTTCACCCACTTCTCTTTTGCTTCTCCCTTCTGTAGTGTTTCTCTCTGTACAGCTTTTCATTCTTCTGCTCTCTATTACCCTTCTCAACTGTGTGCTACTCCCACCTATTCTCTTTCTTTGCTTTCATACTAACTAGCAGTATGTCCTTTCATGTTCCCATCAAGCCTGGCCAAGTGGCAAATGCTCACTCTCTCGTGCACAGTGACTTTCCTCATTGTTCTCAGCTGAAAAGGTGCAACTGTGCTGGTTTTTCAAGATTGGTTGTTGCAGATGGGATTTTTCAGGGTGATGAATCAGATTCATTTTGTTCTCCAGTCGCTGCACTGCAGCTTTGATGTTTCTGTTCTTCCCAGGAACACATCAACTACAGTATCTTTTCCGCAATGTAACACCATACCAGGCAGTCTGATGGAGGGATAAATTCATGGCATTTTAGTACCCAACTACTTCCAAATGTTAATGCTATTTTGACAGTAGTAAAATCTGTGTCTGTCACTCCATCTGTAATAAACAGGAGATGATGTCACACTGTTTCTATGCAGGGGCACAGCAAGGACTAGAGAACATGATGCTAAGCTTATGTGTGGCATTAAACATCATGGAACTACCCCACTACTTGAGCTTCATCTGATTCATCTTACGGTAAAAAATGAGCATGCAATAATTGAATAAGTGTTTGCAAATATTTTGCCACTGAATTTAAATCACAGATTTATTGCAATAACAAACATGAGAGTGCATCTTGATAGGTTGTTAATTGAGTTGTGTGGGTGGTTAGTTTTATTTTTATTCAGATGATTCTGAATGTGAAATCACATGATTTAGTTATTTTGTCTGTAGTAAGAATATTGAACTTGGTCACCAGATATGCCAAGTGATCTTTACTTCTTTTGAAATCATAGGACAATAACATCAGAGGTATTACGTGAGGTTTTATTTGTTCCAATTGAATATGCATGAGAAGCTGTCTAGAGAAAGCTAGGCCAGATAACACTTGTTGAAATTCTAAGCAATTTGCAAAGTTAGAAGCAATCTTTAAATATCTTAACAGAGCAAAATTTGATGCATCAGTTTATGAAAATATCACTCCTACTTTAACTTTTATCAACCAATATTAAAAACTGGAAGGTAGATGTCCTTGCAGACTCTAAGGAAAAAAGTTAATGATTGGCTTGATGTAGTCTAATCAGCTGGAACATATTAGCCACACTGTGCCCAGCAATTGTGGGAAGAGCCTTCAACTTACATTTGCAGAATAAGAGATGACAGCACAGCTTATAACACTGTCTCCTTTCATATGAGGGACCAGGGATCTGGAACTGAAGGTTCTTCAGGGTGGCAGAACAAAAAAGAGGAGCTGCATGGTGGAGTGGTTGCTTTGTCAGGGTTATAGGCTACTCTCTAGGCTAAAGGAACTGCCCAAGTGTCACTTGCATTTTGGAGAATAGTCACCATACTGGTCCCATGGTTGTTGCTGTTCCACTGCCAGAACACATGGCCCACTGCTGATTTTTATCTCACTTTCAACTGACACAACTGGCACAAGTCCTCTTTTGATCTGTGAGATCAAAAACAGATGTTGAGTAATTTAGCTCGATGATTTGAGGACAGGATTTGGTAGTGCTTGGTTTATAGTTGGACTCAATGATGTTAAAGGTCTTTTCCATCCTAAGTGATTTTATCATTTACAGGTATGGCTACAGGAGCAGACCCAGGCACCTCCTGATCTAACAGGGGCCTGAAAGGTCACATCATTCCTGCATCACAGACTGTGGGACCATATGTTCAAGACAAATTTATTTATACATGATAGATTTTTTTAACCAAGCAGCAAGGGAGAAACTCATTCTGTGATTATTTTGTAAAAGAAAACTATGCACCTGCATGGTTTTTTTTTTGTAAAACAAGACCATTCATTTTGTTTTACTCAGCAAAGTCCTCTGTACCTCACCATGTGATTACAAACTCAGGAAGCAGACAGACAGACAGCAGAAGTGAAGGTTTAGTAGGCATTAAGACATCCAAGTACTGATGTCTATATGTGCTCTGTCTCAGATCCCTCCAGAGTCAGTGGAGATCTAGTCAAAGCTGATGGTGCAGCCCAGCAGACAAGTGAAGTTCCATGAACCATGTTCAAGCAGACATGAGGGTTGGGATTCATTTGCCCAAACACAGAAATCTTCTATCAGTTCAGGTGCTGTGATATACCTTTCTTGGCCTCTTGCAGGCACTTCAGAAAGGTTCATATGTTCCCTAGGGTATATTTGCCATCCCTTGCAGATGTCTCAAAGAACTTATCCATGTCTGACCACGTGGGGATTCCAGCAAACAGCCAGTTTACTTACAAATGATTGCAACTTCTCTAGTCATATTGAATAAGACTTTATTGTTTTTCCCTCTAAAAATCCTGACAACTGAGAGCCATGAGGTTTTCAGGGTGGCACAGGTTAACACATGACAGACTTTGCCATCAAAGCCAAAAGTCACTGTTACATGCACTGACACCTGTGAGTCTCAGTCATGGACCTGAAAGTTGTTACACTGGGGCTATCAGCAGCCCTGTGACTAAAAAAGTATTCCCCTCCAAAAAACCCTTTGACATCCCTTAGGTTTAGCTGAAGGAACTATGCTGAGTCTCCTAGGCTGGTCTATTCACTTCTTACAATATCTCTTGTACTTGGAACCTCATGGTATCTGGGCAACAATGGTTTTCTGTATGGGAAGTAGGAAGGGACAGACTTCTCTTGGGGGGAATGTCAGACAACCACCCTCTGCCACCCACCTGCTCATTGCAAGCCAGATGGCAGCCAGATGAGTGGAGAGAAGAAAGATTTGGATGCTTTATCTGACTGCCCTTGGGTGGCTGAGCCCAGCCCCGTTCTGGCAGCCTGCACACACCCTCACCAGTCAGGTCCGAGATGCTCCCTGAGGACTTTTATAGCCACTTTACACCTTTTTTCCAACTCAGAAACGTTCCACAGTCTCTTTGTGCAGACAAGATACGTCGGGTATGGGAGCAGCTCACTTTAATGCATCTTCCAGCTGCTCAGGTCTCATGTGAACAGCCGTGACAGTAAGAGCCCCAACACGAGGCAGACAATAACAGCTCCAGTGTGCAAGGATGAAGTCCACCTGACAGCTGATGACCACTCCTCCAGCCAAGGCAGTACAAATCTGCCCTGTGTGAGTCACAGCAGGGATGATGTTTTACGGCAGCAATTAATTTGCTTCTAAGGCAAATAGGTCCACATGGTAAAGGCTTTTGAGAATGGAATTTGCTGTTCCAATGCAAATAACGAGCTGGCAAACAATAACCACTCCAGCCTGAAAGCCTGGCCAGCAATTGGTTGACATTTGGGCTGCAGAGAGTTTGCAGATTCCCTGCGAGTTGGATAGGAACTGTGTTTTGCAGCAACAATTGATTTATTACTGTGACAACGAGTAGAAATAGAAGGACCTGCTGGCAGGCAAGGGTGTGATTTGTTCTTCTGCAAACAAGCAAGAGGTGTCCAGCTGGCCAATGGCCATTCCCAAGCAAAAGCCTAGGGGAGGATGCAGGTTTTATCTCCTCTCTGCTTGAATTTTGCCTGCTAAATAGTGTTGGAATTATTGTGAACTTTTTTATATTGTACAAAAACACAGTTGTATTTTGTAACGTTTCTACAAAGTGAGCAAATAAGGGGTATGCAAAGGTCAGGCTGTCTTCTAGATATTTCACTGCTCAAGCAGTAGGATGACACTTTATCTGTTATTCATGAGCAGAAAATCATTCTCATTTGTATTGCAGCAGTCCCTGTAGGGACCAATCAAGGTCCCATTGTGCTGATGCCTGATTGGTGACTGTGAGGAGAAAATTGCTGGTGCCTGCTTGGATGCAGTTCAGAAACATCCATTTTTTTGCCATGTAAGGTTCAACACAAGCGCATTCTGATCGGCAAAGCACATAAGTGCACATTTAAAGCAAATTCTTTCCAGCCAAATGCTCCAGAGCACTTCAGTCCTCTCAAAGAGAGGGGAATTTAAACATGTGCAAAAATCAGACAGGGCTGCTGCACACAGACCTCGTGTCTTTTGAGTGTTCCATGTACGAGAAAGTCTTCTTCTGATGCAGGGGTTTGGGGGAGGGGGACATATCCAAAAGAAATTTTGAGCCAGTTTATTTTATCTTCGGGGAATGGTCTAAGTCTGCTCCAGTGAACTGGTACCATTCAGAACTGCAACTATTGGGACCACATCAGTCATTTAGCAAGTGTGTCAGGGATGTGAGCACCAAGAAAGACGAATCATTTCCATTTTCTGAAACAAAACACTGAAATGTAATAGACTGAAATTATGGTATGAAAAATGAGAATGAATGAAAGGAAAAATATGCCAGTGAGAAGAGGTCCAGTTATGGAGTAACCCTGATGGAACGAGGGAAGAAACCAAAATGGCATGTAGTATTTCCTGGTGGTTAATCTGGTATAGACTAAGTGAGAAGGGTTAATTTTTCACTCATTTATAATGGACAAGCTGAGTCTTCAGGGATATGAGAAGTTAAAATCAATATACAACGATGAATACATCATTTATGTGAATACGGTGAAGTATGTTTGTGGTGTATCATTTTTGGTGTAAAAGTAGTAATAAAAAAAATCAACAGTGACCAATAGCTAGCTACAGCTACATCACATTCTGGATATTGTGTAAAATAGCCTTATCTCACTATGCTAGTAAGCCTGGAAAACACTGACTTTGTAAAGCTGATAACAGTAATGCAGTGAAAACATTGTCTGGGATTACTGGAGTGCATTGTAGTGATAAAGAATTTCTCTGTAATGCTCTTATAGTAATTGAAGATGGAGTTTGTCTCCTGCACAGCAAAACAGTCTGAGGCTGCCACAAGATTTACTCAAACGTCTCTTTGCAGTGCTGAGCAATTGGCTGCCTTCATCCAGTGTCTTCTCACCTGAGTTTCCACGACTTTGTGAGCCCTAACACAGAACTTGTGAGCTCTAGCACAGACTCTAATGAATACAGATAATTTTCGTTTTTTAAGATGTCTAACTGCTGCGTAGTATACAGGTTACTTCCCTGTAGAATAGGGAATCATGACATTTCTTGTTTAAATCAGAAACCAAAGCACAAGGGTCAGCATTTGTGTGCCTCATTATCACTGAAATCAATATAGTGATGCACTGAAAATAAAACTGGATTTTTGTAGGTATATACAGCATAGCTTTTAGTCTTTCTTTCCATTTTGAGATTTTATTTTTAAAGAGACTCATCTACTTAGACTCCTTTTAAAATTTCTTTTCCTTTCTGCTTCTATTATATATCTTTAACTGACCAGGGTGATGTAGCAGTATTTGACTCTCAGCATATTAAAAAGATATTCAAGGTTCCCCTTACATGGGAAGATTAAAAGCAGCTTTAAGACACTGGCAGCTTTCTCATCTACATATGAAAGCAACAAGAAAAGAAACAATTAAATGGTACAGCTTCTCCTGGAACTCGCAGACCTTTCCATCATTTTCTTTTACCTCTTAGTGATTTATGTGAACCTGTCTTGTGTATTAGCCAGACTCACTTGGCTGCATCATTCCCCTCAATGTTCCTACGACAGGCAAAGCTCCCACTGAATTCAAGCCTAATATGGTTCATTGCATTTTGGTTTTAGTGGGATATCTACAGCTGAAGCAAGTGTACTTAATATACATTGCCCTGAGTTGACTTTCACATTAGTGTTATGTTGTTGCAACTCTCAGTGAAGTCTGATTTACACCAGGTAGTGGAGAACTCATTACCCATATCATTAAGGTCCACCTGTCTCAGGGGGAAAGTGTCTTGTGAAGCTTGGTGTGGAAGAAAATATTGGTATTCCCAAACGGACAGTCTAGGTAAAATGCAGTACTATTTGAATAGACAGTGAGTCAGATCCTCAGAAATCTGGTTGGGTAGCAAATGTGTGTGCCCAGTAACTGTTCTACCTGTGTGAGTAAGGAATTGTGAACTTTGGCAGTGGGTATAGGACTGATGGCTCTGTTGAGCAGGGGGAAGAACTTCTGTCTAGCATAATTCACAGGGGACATTGTTCTATTTGTTTTGGCACATGTGGTAATGCAGATGTAGCTGGAAGAGGGTTGTGGGAGGGTTTTTTGTGTCTTTCAGTATAGCTAATTACTAATTGATATTTCTTAACCCTTACTTTTATGGATATTTGAATGTTTTGTTCATCATTCTTTTAACTTATCTCAAGTGACAATTTCCAGTAATTATTTGAAAAATCAGTATAGAGGCAATACCTGAGACTGAAAACAGTCTTGGTTGCTTCTCTTTAGCATTTTTATCAGATATATTCAAATAGTACATTAGACAAAAAGAAAGCTGCCCAAAGGGTTACTGAAACAGCATCACTGTCAGCTTCAGCTGCAAAAAGGACCTCAGTGATGAATGTCCTTAGATCAGCCAGAGACAGATGGGCTGTGCTGCACCGTCCTCAGCCCCCCTATTCTTTGATAGGAGCTATCTTTGCCTCCACATGTTCACATTCCCCTCAGTCCATGCACAGACCAGAGAGGCCATTTCAATTAACCTTTTGTGGCAGGTGCCACATCTGCGGGACTGAGCAACTCTCCTGCATGACAGCAGAAAATACTGGTATTCTAGTATTTCCAAAAATTTTGACTTTTTTTTTTAAGTGTCTTCAAATCATGTGGATGTGTCAGTCCAGCAATAAAAACCTAGCTGTCAATGGCTGTTTTCTGTCTGAACCTGAAGCTGTCTCCAAAGCCAAGGTGGCTGTGACACACCAGACAGGGCATGGCATGAGTTTGACGTGTTAAACACCTATCACTTCCCTGAGAGTAATGCTGTGTGTCACTAAATACTCCAGCCACCTCCCACAGTTCTGAAAGCAATTTCCACTCTATTAATTTCTACTCTCTATGGTGTCTAGGAAGCTAGAAACAGGCTTCATTTTGCCTACAGCTTAGCAACTACCACCAATCTACCCTTGGGTGTGTTATTAAATTAAGGCTATTGAATCAGATTCAGTGGCAGCTATTTGATGTTAACCCTGGACTAATCCTGAATTTACAGCTATGGTTGATGTTAGTTAGGAACTAAAAATTTGTCATGTCAGGTTATTACAAGCTGTATATTACAAGCTGCATAAAGATTCAAAGCTTTCTAGAACCAGGCAGGGTAGATGTCCTACAGGATGAGTTCTCAAAAAAACAGTTTGATCTACACACTGTGCTCTGAAATTACCTGCACAGTGAACTGAGGAATTTCAATATGGGAAGGGATGTCAACTACAATTATATGAGCTGTTTTTTCTCCATAATTCTGCTCACTGTTTTTTTTACAGAAGAAGACTACATTTTCTTCCCAAAGCTCCCAGTTTCTTATGGGGAGAGTGACCCCTTTCCTTCATACACCTTACACCTGTGAGTTCAAAGAAGAGTCTTTGTGCAGCAGGGGTAAGGAGAGATCCAGGTGGTTTATGCAGATTTTTCTGCACTTGAACATATTCAGGCTGTCCCAGTCCTGGTTCTCAGATGAAGAGTATTAAACACCAGAGACAGGGGTCCTCTGAGAGACAGTTGTGTTACAGAACTTCCTACATGTATCTGGAGATGGTCTTACTGGGAATGCTTTGTGTTCATTAATTTAATTGTACAGACTCAGCCAAAGTGCCCACAAAGTGCTTGAGAAGTGCTGGATGTGAGGAAGTCACTGGTGAGTTGGGTGGGTGCAACCTGTGTCCACCTCACCCAGAGCATAGAAATGAAACCTTCTGCAAGTGTGGTGCAGTATCCCCTCTGGAAAAACTTCAGAGCTTGTCCTAACTCTGGACTCGAGAAAGTCCTGTGTCTAAGAGTTAGGGACACCAGAGCATTCGAACAGTGTCACTTACTCTCTGCAAATGGGATGCTCTAACCCTCCTCTGCCACCCCCAAGACTTCCAGATTTGTAAATCCTTTTCTTTTTTCAGACTAACTTGCAATAAAGGAAAATCAGCTCTGCTGGCTTGTGTAGAATATTAAAAAAAATATAAAACAAACATCTCCTAGATTACTCTATCCTTTAAGCAGAGGCTTCTCTCCAGCCCTGATTTCAGAGCCAGTGGTTTATGGTAGTTTCTTGGTCTGCTAGAGGTGTTTCCCCCAGGGACCCAGAAAGCTGTTTGTTTTCTACCATCGGGGTTGGATATGTGTAAGAACCCCCCCTGCACCTCTCCAGTCCCTCCATGTGCTGCAGGCTGCCAGCCTGCCCTGTCCTTCCATCATTGCTCACATCTCCCCTTGCTCCTGCAGGGTTTCCACACCATGGGCAAGGCAAATAGGCAGGAATCCATCTTTCTCACCTACAGCCTTTTAATAACATATAACTTACAGCACCAAATCCAGCAAATATTGTCCCTAGTGCAGCAAGCCACATGGAGCCTGTCTTGAGACCAGTCTGGGCTGGATAGCCACCAAGGTTGTCTCAAAACTCTTTCCACACTGACACAGCATAGGCAGAGCCCAGTGTCAATGGCATAACCCACTGAAGAAATTAGCCCATAAAACTATTTCTGATAATAGAGGGTTATCTTTTATTTAATGTCACGTGAAATAAATCACAAAGCAGAGCAGTGAGGATTTAGCACTTGCAGTATTAAACTGTATTACTTAGCATTTACACAGTGCTTTCCTCATTCAGCAGTGCTTTTGCTAATTTCATTCACTCTCAGCCACCTTCTGCATGTCACGAGGGAAGAGAGGAGCATTTAATATTCCTGCTGGTAGATAAGGCTGGACTCATACAGCTTTGTTATTTTTCCTCTTCTCTCACCCCAGCATTCCAGCGGAGTCTATTTTTGATGGCTGCAGCCCATACTTGTGACCTGGAAGTCTTAAGCAGTGCAAAGGGCAGGATCCTATCCCTTTCATGAGAGCTGGCTATGGTCCTGGCCATGCAGCCAGGGAGGGGAGCTGAGGCTGTTGGCAAGCAAGGAACAGGTCTCAGCAGATGACATGGATTGAGAGAGCAGTTCTAGAAGCTAAGAGCTGGGATATGGAAAGGAGGATGGGGATGAAGCTGTAGAAGTGATTTGGATTGGCTGTTTGCCTTAGGCAGGAGAGAATTTGGAACAAATGCTGGTGAAAGGATTCAGGTACAGAAAGGTTTAGAAATTGTTTGAATTATCTTACTTGATGGAGGTATGTAAGGGAGAACATGGTAATAAGGTTGAGGAAGGAGACATTATGGCATGGGCATACACAGCAGCTGTCCCTGGAGGTGAGCAATTAGAGGTGTGAGGGGCAATGCTGAGAAAGGCCTTCAACCACGGGGGAGCCACGGGCTGATTTCTATGTCAGGAGAAATACAGGGCAGGTGGTGTTCCTGGGGAGTGGCTGCCCTTCACCACACACCTGCCCAGCCCCTATATACCATCACTGGTCCCAGTAGGACAAGGCTTCCCACCAGTGGACACACTCCTTTACCAGCAGACAGGGCAAACAAGGTGCCAGGAAAGAGCACAAAGCCCACACCTCACAGCTCTGTGCCCCTCCAGTCACTGCCCCCGTGGGGTGGACACCACTGGCCCATCGCTTGCCCACATCCCAGGAAAAGTCCCAGGGACCTGCAAGGGGGTCTTGGGCATGTGGTGCCCATGGATGGGTTGTGGCTCATGCTACAGCATTTCACCTAGGTGAGAGGCTGCTCAGCACAAAAGATAAAAATTAGGACACCTACTCTAGCCCTTTAATCACTGGGATCCTACTTTTAATGTTTATAAACATATCTGTGTGCCAGTGCTCCCCCTCTCCTTCAAGCTGACGTAACTCCGAGTTTCAGTGGATTTCTCTGGTACAGAACAGACCCATACATTTAGTTGTTACACTAGCCAAATTTAGGCTTATGTAGATGGCAGTTGCTTTTGGAAAGGATAGTACCTACACACTAATGTTGATTAATATGCTGAATAATGAATAAGATACTGATTACAGTCTAATACCTCTGTAAACTAACATTTACAAAACCAGTCAGTTGTTGTAGGGGTGAGATGTGCTGTTTTAAAAAATAACCTAGTAATAACCTGTTCATTCAGCAAGATATTTTTTCCATAAATCAATTGGACATTATACTATTTTTTATTGAAACTTTCTCTACACTTACTTTCAAAGAGCTAAAGTTTGTTATTTAGAAGTACTCAATTTACCTCCTCTATAAACTTCCCTTGCTTTAATAATAAATTAAAGATACTATGAGTTAACTAGTTAACTAACTTAGTAATTTAAAAACTACTTGATTATAAATCCTTCCTGAAACTGCTATATAAATCCCTGCTATATAAATCATGCTGTTATTAAAAGCTAGAACAAATATTTTTAAATTTGCTCCTTAAAATACATTGATTCTGTTTTGCATCTCTGCTCAAAATATAGCTTCATGTCTCATTGAAAATCACATTTTTTCTGTAAAGAGGAACAGAAACCTATCAAAAAAGTTGGCTTCAAATTACAATTTACAAAAACAAAGCCATTTATTAACTCCAATATTCTGCACACAGTATATGCTGATAATTTCAGTATCCTTAGGCTGAAACTGCTTGTAACATTTTGCTGTAAACCTGAATCTAATACAAGTGAGAGGCTGCTTTATTTTTTTTAAGGAGCAGTTCCTCTAGCTGCAAAGGCATTGAAGACACAATCTGTGGGATGCTGCTCTTTATTGTCACGGGTACAGAATTCTGATGTGGCAATGCTGCACATTTACCGATCGGGAAGGCATTTTCAGTCTCTTAAATGGTTACAAATGGTTTGTGTCAGAATACAATATAAGCAGTCTGATCTCAATGGAGTCCTACTATTTTATTTTGGATAATAGTGGCAAAGTCTTACCAACTGTTGATGGAGATGCCATGGCGTTAATTTTTATTCATGTTGGAAAAGCAAAGCACTGCTCCCTCCCAACTCTGACAGATTTGTGAGTCTCTTCGATAGGTGATTGTCAGGTTGTCCCGATCTGTAGCTTAGCGCTGACAACAGTTCACAGTTTATTTGCAGCTTTGAAGCCTGGTCCTATAGTGTTTCTCTTCTGACAGAAGATGAATAAAGGTGTCACTGTGGGAGACTTTTAGCCGGCTGCTATAAAAAGGACCTTCCTTGCCTTCCCTTGAAGGATCCTCTAGTTCACTTTTGGAGCCTGTGGCTTTCCCCTCAGCTGAGTTTAGCTCCATCAGCTCCAATTCATGCTTGGCAGCTGTTTCTAAAACCCTCTGTTTGTTATAATACCTGACAAAGTTGTTAATGATGGGATGGATGGGAAGGGCGATCGCTATCACCCCACAAAGAAAACTGATGGCAGCATTCAGTTTTCCTAGTGTTGTTTTAGGGTATATGTCTCCGTATCCAACTGTGGTCATGGTAATGATTGCCCACCAAAATGATTGAGGGATGCTTTTAAATAACGTTTCGGGGTGACTTTGCTCCATGGTATAACCTAGGGCAGAAAAGACAAAGATTCCAACAGCTAAGTACATGAGCAGCAGCCCAAGCTCCTTAAAGCTGCGTTTCAGGGCATAGGTCAGGGTCTGGAGCCCCGAGGAGTGCCGTGCAAGCTTGAAAATCCTTGCGATTCTCATGATGCGCAGTGCCTGGACGGCCTGCTGGACATTGCTCAGCTCCATCAGCTTGGCTCCCAGGTGGGTCAGGGTCAGGCTGACATAGAAAGGAAGTATTGCTAGCACATCAACAATGTTCATGAAAGAAAGGGCAAAGTGGAGTTTGTTGGGAGAGGAGATCAGCCTCAGCACATATTCCATGGTAAACCAGCCTATACAGGCTGTCTCTATGCTGTCCAGGGTTGGGTGTTCCATACGGTTCCCCTCTGCATCCACGACCTGCAAGTCTGGGATGGTCCCCACACACATCACGACAGAGGAGATCAAAATAAACAGAAAGGACAGAACAGCAATCACTCTAGCTGGATAGGATGATTCTGGCTTCTCCAGAAATTTCCAGATGCATTTTTGGCACCTTTTCCAGCGACTTTCTGAGGCATCTACTCCCAAGTCATCCAGAATGAGTTGCACCCTTCGGGCTATTTCTTCCAGTTCCTCCTTTTTTTCACTTAGATGAGTTTTACAGCAGTCATCCAAAAATTTCAGATCCACTTTCCAAAATTCCATTTCATTCTTGAAACATATGGGGCATATTCCTTTCTTCATGTGAATTTCTCCAAAGTAATACACATCAATAATGCATTTGAAAGCATCTGGGTCTCTGTCAAAGTAAAACTCTCTCTTTCCAGGATCATAGTCGTCGCAGAGGGAGAATATGCTATCATATCCCCCTGATAAACAATTGATTAGCTCTGCCAGCCGTGTTTCTGGGTATTGATTCAGGTTATCTCCGTAGAACACCTGCCTTACTCCACCAACATTGACTACAATCTCCATTTCTTCACTTTTTTCTGAGCCATCAGTGTCCACATCTGGAAACCGAGAGTCACCTGCCATTTTAATTGTGTTGGATTTTGTTTGATTTTTAGCCCGTTGTTTGTTTTGACAGCTTCGCGGTTTTAGTCTCTCACGAAAGCAAATCAGAACCGAGCCAGCTCTACTACAAATGTCACCAAACTGACCTGGAATCGTGGCGGGAAAGGTTACAGACAGAAACCTGCAGTCGAGAAAGCCTTGTGAGGTATGCAACAAGCTGCAGGGAAAAGACAAGTCATCGGGCTGCTGTGCCTGCAAGCAGGATGTTAGAAAGCTCCAGCAGACTGGAAAGAGAAGAAACCATTTAGTAAAACTCACCACTCTGTTCAGTGCTCGAGAGTCTTTTCAGGTCCCATTCTCTCTCTAAAAGTGATATCTATTCACGGCTTGGAAGTCACGGCAGAGAAATAAATCCTGAACTCTGATTAATGCAATGTGCAGTGAGTGACAGTTCTCAGAGCGACAGTCGGCGGGGTGAGCCCGCGGGAACTGCCGCGGCTTCTCCCTTCGATTCCACAGATTTCCCTAGAAAGCTCCTTTTGAATTTTGTTTCTCTTTCCGTTTTCTGTTTACTTTAAGGTCTTCCAGAGTTCATCTGCTGACTCTTGCACATAGTCGGTCGGTGCAAGCACGCAGAGCAGAAACTTGTGCTTGTTTTGCCTTCGCTGTTTCCCAGCACAATAGGGAGCCTAGGCTGCCGGGAGTCCTTTCCAAACTCTACCCTCTCCTGGTGAAACCCAGCAAAGCACCAGCGGCACAGAAAGCACATCTCAGCTATTTATACGCCTGCTAGGTGGTACGAAAATGTGTTTCTGTACCGCCAGGAACTTTAATGAGTTTTAAAAACATTTTTTAAAAAAACAAATGCAAAGCATAATCATGTATAAAGTCATTTAGAGCTGCAGAAAGATACCCAGATATTTTCTCCTGATGGCAGAAAACATAAGTAATACTGTGTTTTGGGAATAAATGTACGGCATAAATCTTCCTCTCAGTGGGACTGGAGAAACTCTAGAGCATCTCTGTCCTGTGTCAGGAAGTTGGATTAACATAAATTTGTACTGGTGTAATTGAGAAAGAAGCGGAGACCATAATGTTTTTGTTGCAGCTGTGGAGCAAAACTTCCCCTGCACTCTGTGCACGTTTCCCGAAGCTCTGGGTCCTTAGTTTTCACTATGTTTCCTTGATCTGTGGCCAGCTGAGCCTGAGGTGGGTTTCTTTAAGTAATTTACATCTATGATGATTTCTCAGTGAATGCTATTTACCAGAAACAGTGCTTTGCATTACATCCAGCACTTAAAAAGTTGAACTAGAATAACAAGCATTTCCTTTTAACTTTGTTTTCTCCAAATTTCAGGATTTGATGGACATTTGTTTCCCAGACCCTTACACTGAGGAAGGCCTACCACCCTGCTCTTAAATTCTTAAATCTGACTACAGGTCATTTTAGTGGGTTCAGCAAAACCCACAGTTCCTAAGTTAACTCTTTCTGGCCACAGCAGAATGATCTTTTCCAATTTACTGGCTTCTGAAAAGCTTCTCAGTGAAGGGGAATAGAGAGGGGCAAATCCAACTGACAGTTTTCTTCTCTAGGCATATGTCCATCCTGGGAGAAAGGTGAGATCTGTGATATGTCCACTGTCCTCACAGTGTCATGCTTATGTCACACAGTGAGGGGGACCCTGGTGAGTACACAGTGCTCCTGTGCCACTCTCTTTCCAGAATCTTACAGGAAATTAGTAAGAGGTTATGCACAGACCTTATCTTGACATGGAGTATGCACATAGCAGCACATACCTAGGAAAGGATAATATCAGGTCCCAGAAAAGGGTAATATCTTTTAGTCTATGCCTGAGTCACACTATGACTCTCTGGAGGCCAGTGGCACCTTCATGTGCCCCTGAGGGTGCTTGCAGAGTGTGGGTGTAATATAGGATGTCCCTTGATTTTTTTTTTCCAGGCACATATAAGCTTACTGAGACTTGCAAGCTTCTTGGGACAAGAGCAATACCTTGGAGACCTGGCAAACGCCTGGGTTTTTGATTCATCAATAAACAATTATCCTTGCAGGGCTTTCCTGCTCACTAACATGAGTGGTTTAGCTTGATTTTAGCAAAGTAAATTTTAAGATGCCAATAGCAGTGACACGCTTGCACAGGGTGAAATGCAGATGGAATTCCTGACTATCCAATCTTGCAAAACAAAACTGAGTTCTGGGAAAGTTAGGTTTAAAATTTTGTCAGGCTGCATCAGCATGGGGAAGTAAGTTCTTTAGATTTAAACTTTCAGATTTAACCATCTCAGATCTTACTCTGTTTGATCAATTATTCATTCCAGTGACCTTTTGGTTTTTCTCTAGGTAATAATAAGAAATTAATATAGGGCCCGGAATGACCAACAAAGAAAGTGGCACTTTTGTTTCCAAAAATGTTTTTTCTCCCCCTCCACCATTTTACAGAACAAAAACCTACAAAATAGGCACACAGGATTAGTACATACATTGTTCAGTTTGAAAGCTGAAATCAGTTCCGCTCAAATGATAAATCTCAGTGCATTCTCAAAAGGTTGGGAAGAAACTATTTTTGAAATGCCAGATCAGTCCTTATAAAGACTTTACTTAGTGCGGCTGCTAAAATCCTTGTGCTTTATTCTCCCTCGTCTTGCACCTTTTCAGAGTTCTTTACACCTTTCAGTGTGCCTGTGAAATGTTAGAGATCTGGTAGCATTTTAAATCCACTTGGGCAAATGTAAATGATCCAAAGAATGGTCAGGGAAAATCATCATTAAATTAAAACCTTGTTTTTGTGGTTGAAAAGAGTGACACAGGCTTACTTGATGAATGTTTTTTATCAGATATATCACAGAGCAGCAAACAGGAGTAGAATTAATAATTTGCAGCAAATAATTTATTTCACTGATTCATTTTTCATCCATGAAAAGAGAGCTTCTCTAATCTAAAGATTTCAATTGCCCTGTAATTAATTTATGACCAGTATGCTGCAATTATTAGGGCTTCTAAATTCAAGTTCTGTTGATTTATCTGGACAGAGCAAACAGGTCAAGCTGTGCTGTGTGTCTGCTGGAAGCAATGTGTGCTGGCAATTGAATTCCTACAGATTCAACAAGAAACACAGAGGGGGTTTTTTTCTGTGTCGGTGCTTTGGCTTAGAGAACAACACGTGGATTTGAGCTGACAGTTGTGTTAAGTTTTGGCTGTGGTTCAGACAGGCTCCTTCAGGGAGGAGGAGGAGGCTCAGGAGGACATCAAGCCCTGTAGCCCAAGGGAAGTACTACTGGGTTGCTGGGCAACCCCACCAAATACAGCCCCATCAGGGACACCCAGCATCTCCCAAGGGTGCTTGAACCCCAACAGGACTTGGTCCACAAGGTGGAGCTCAAATATGTCTTCACAGTGGCACTGGGCTCTGCGTGAGGGATATGGGTGGCACAGAGCACCCACAGTCCAGCGCCTGGTGACCTGTAGTGACAGCGATGCACAGAGGATGCTGGTGCTAAAGGTTTGGCTCCCTCATTAGCCACTTTTTGGGAAATGACATTCGCATCTGAGTGGCTTTGTGTCAATCTGAGAAGTTGATCCTCTTGAGCTGTAGTCTGGCTCATACTGCACTCCTGAATCCCAGCCAGCACCTCTGCCCTCCTGCCTGATGCACCCATCTGCTCCCCACACACCAATAGGCAGTAGTGGTGCATGAAAGTCTGTGAATGGGTTAGGAGCCAACCCTAACGAGATAAGACTGGATTCCATGTGGACAGGGGTGTTTAATGCTGAGGCAGGACTTGGACAGACTCTTTGCAAGCAGGCAGCAATGCAGGCAGACCCTGCCTGCACTGAGCACAGCTGTGCCTGTAATGTCTGGGACCATCTGACCTCTCCATCCTTCCAAAATCAATGAAGTGTTTAGTGCTTTGTCTACACAGGCAAGCTTAAGAAAGTTTAGGGACCCATCTATGGCTGTCCAAAAAAGAAACAGCTAGAACACATCCAGCATGGATCCAGCCTTTACTGACCAGATAACACAGACATTTTCCAGCCATCATGTGTCCATCAGAGACCATTCCCCATAGGTCATTTGCAGCAGCACCAGTATTGGAGATTAAAAGGACTTGTTAAACTAGGTGGAGACCAGTTGTCAGTTGGCCTCAGAGCTCAGAGACATCATTGGGCACATGTAAATCTGGTTATACTCAGTATAACCCCCACACACATTTCTGCTGTGTTATATTTGGTTTTTAAATGACACTCACAATACTGGACCTGGGATGGATCCGGCAAGAGATCTCAGCATCTAACAAACAACTTATTTTCAGCTAAATGCAGGCTATGGAGAGCTGCTCAAGACAAGAATGTGTGATCAAAACATACTGTGGAAAAGTCAATCAGAGACCTAATGAAGGATGGGGAATGGAAATATCTTATTCCTTCTCCTTTCCTCAGGTCATTGTGGGGATAAAGCTTTCAGCCAGCTGCATGGGCACTGCTTCATCAGCTGATGGCACAAGGTTCTGTGTGGAAAAAGCACTGTGTAATTACTTCATGCCAGTCACAAGGGATGGGAGGCAGATAATCTAGAAGATAGGGAAGCAGTGAATGATGTCATTCTGGGCTTCAGAAAGAGCAGGTCATCCAGAGCAGCTACTCTAACTACTTTACCACAGCCAGCTTTAGTAAGAGGTGCAAGAAAAATTTTGCTCTAAGAATCCTTTAAGATTTCCAAATCTAAGATGGATTGTAGTGGCTAGTGCAGCAACCTCACAACCCTACTAGAAGATCCAGCACATTCTCTGTGACAAATTTATCCACTGCCATAGCACCAGCACCAGCCCCATGCACCTACCCAGTGCATCTGGAGGGCAACAGTGCATGATTTGCTCTCAGGGACTGTAACACCAGGGCTTGTGGAAGAGGAGTGTTGTGGGCACTGACTGACTGCATGAAACCTTCATGATATGATGGCAGCAGTTCGTATGTATGTCCTTGTATGTGTAGCCATGAGCTACTGGAGGGAGTCTGAGCCTCAGCATGAAACATGTTCATCACCCACTGCTGCTGTTTCTGGCAAGAGATCCCTTGATGTGGGAAAAGAAGGGTCCATCAAATGCAAAGTGACTGAAACAAATTCTCTACATTTTTTTAATACCTCTCCATACTTTGTATGATGTTTCTCAATACATTAGACTTCCTTCAGATGGATATATAAAAAGTAAGAGGTTACGAAATGTCTGAGCTGAGATGGGTATTTGGACTATACCACAGATCTTCACCTTGCAAATCTGGTTTTATGTGTCTCCATCTTCAGCATATTTACATATTTCTCCACAGCTATTATTTCAGATTTAATAAGCCCTTTCCCAGCTTATTTTCCCCTCTCTTAGCTACTTTGGTTCTTTTTTCAAGTTCAAAATTTATACATATTCTGTCAATTTATTTTATCACATTTTTAATTAATACTTTATTGAAGGGCTAGTAAAAGCTTGCTGTAAATTTCAATTGGCCTTGCTTTCCATTTGACATCAATGAGTCTATTTTCTCATACAATTAAACCTGCTTTAAGTGACCACTCAGGAGAACAGCCAAATCTCTGATTTAATGTAAATTACTTTAAATAAACAAGATGAAGTTTCCACTATAAGCAGCTAACACTTAGGTTCAAATTAAGCATATCAGTGAGTCATGAATAGGATGGGAATTGGAGATGCTATAAAAGTTTTAAGGACCTTGTCTTGTTTACAGTGTTACTGTATCTTGAGGAAGGCCTGGAATTCTGCTTCCCAGTCTTAAATGCTGACATCAAAAGCTTTGAATGTTGTTGCATGTACAAGGACAAGATAAAAAAAAATTACAAGAGTTCTTACAGTTGCAGAAACAATGACTTAAAAATTAAGAATTGCACATACGTTGAGTATGGCAAAGGCCAAAAAAAATTGCATGTGTGGATGTAATTAGGGGTTATATCATAATAAATAGGCACAAGGTGGTCGAATGCAGCTTACATGGATGACTTCATCTCTGTCACTTCCCAGCTCCATGTGTCTGCCTCTGCAACCCCACTGTTGGCTTTTATCACGACTTGCTGTATATAATTTCTTGCAAGACCCATGACACACTGGTCCTGGAGCAGCCTCACCAGCCAGAGTGAGGGAAAGAAATGTAAATGATGTAAGAGGGTCTTGGTGGTGGCACTGGTGCAGTGATGGGGCTGGACTTCCCAAAAGTGAACATTCCCATCACTACCAAATTATATCATTACCAATAATTGACTTGAAGAAAAGACCAAGACCATGGCAGTAGAGAGGGAGGTGCCATGGACAGTCTGCTAAGTTTCAGCAGCCAAGACATGAAGCCAGTTTCTAAGACTACTGGGAGGGGGAGAAATTTTTAATGTGTTACTGTGTGTTTTCTTTTAAAAAATTCAACACTGCACCCCTCTACTGTGCTTGGAGTTGGAATAGTTATTAATAATATTGTGTACAAGCTGTTGCTCCTAATTCTTTGAAAGAGAAGCATGTGTAGAAATGTAACTTGTACCATTTCCAAATAAAAGACATTTTTCTATGAACTAATATATTTATTGAGTCCAATCAAAATCAAGAATATAATCAAATAATTTATAGTAAAAATGGTCAAAGGCACTCCCATATATGTGCTCAAAGAAGAGGAAAACATATGTAATATTTTCTAAGGTGAAAAAGCTGTAAAGAAAACCTGCTGGGAAAAAAAAAGCCACAGAAAACATATCATCAGTGTTCTAAAACAAGAAAAAAAAACAACTTTCATTGATCTAGAAAACATTGCAGCACAGAGGAAAATACAGGCTTTAGCAAAGCCTACAATTGCCAGAGGCTCTTGTATGTACAGCTATAATTTTCCTTCTTTCAGTGAGTGGTACCGGACAAATGAGAGGAAAGTGTGTAGGCAGAAGCAGAGGCAGAGTTCAATTTTTCACAATTATGAAATTACCCTACCCATGGAGGAATATAAGGGACATTTGATTTCTTTAGATCCTGCAGGACAGGGTTGTGGCATGGTACCCTGGAGCACCTTGCTGACACCTGCCTCCCACAGCCTTCAGGTTCTTGGGGATTGCTCCCTCCATCTCCTGCAGAGATGTGATGGTTGTAGACCTGCCTGTGGCCAGGAAGGCAGTCAGGGACTGGAGGATCTGGTGTTCCCTGGCCAGCATCCTGTTTGCACAACTGGAAGAGAGTGGAAGCATTAAATCATGCAAATTTGTGGGGATAAAAGTAATTTATTATCAGTAAACCTTTGCACTATAGATCAGGGAAAGAGGAACATCAAATGTGTTTCCCTCTTCCCTTGGTATCCTAATCATTGCTTTGAGAAGTGATGGGATCATGTTCTTACTCTTGGTGCCTTTGAAAGAAAAAGTCCAAACCTCTGTGTGACCCTACCTTGACAAACTGCTTTCAGCATCTCCCTTTTTTCTTGTGTTCTTTAGCTTTGTTTAGCAAAAATGTTTGTGAATTTGAATGGAATTTACAAAGAGTTTTAAGTCAATCAAAACTACATTTTCTGGAGGACAAATGATGTCTCAGAAATAATTTCCTGGCCCTACTCTGGATCCGTTGTCTGCCATTGGGCAAGTCTTTTGCCTTCTTGCTACTTACCTTAAACTGTCTAGCAACACATCATATTTCTTAATAGCTTATGAGTCAAATCAAAAAACATTTTTAATTTGACAAACAGATTACAAATAAGTTTTTACACTGTCTGAATGGCTCTAAACCTAACCCACATGTTCCTAAGTGATTTGTCTAGACAATGGATGACTCAAGCCTTTTATCCATTCTGTTTTATACAATGCTCAGTTCTGCTCAGCTAAGATTTCATTTAACATTACTAAATTGAATGCCTTTCATTACTATGTGCTGTTTAATTTAACATAGTATTGACATTTCCCATATTAATTCACTTTGCTCAGGGTAGAGTCACGAGCCCGTTTGAACAATGTGAACATACAACACGAATCCATTGTATTGCACTAGTAGTGTCCTCAAAGACAAGACTACAGAATCCAAGCTATCCCATTGAGCAAAAATAAAAGGCTAAGAAGACGACAGGAAGTTCAGTGATGAATGGGAAGTGCTGCTGCTGGGACCTTTCTTTATTACCATCCTCTGGCATTTTCAATTGTTCTGTCCTGATGAGTAATGAGGACTTCATTGCTTTTGCCAAGCTTCACTGCAAATTGCTGCTGTGATTAACACAGGTTAATCTCAGGACAGGCATGAGCTCCTCACTTCTGATGATGGGAATATTTTAACCACCCTCCAATTTCTCTTGGGTGACCTTGAGACAGGACTCCCTGCCTATGGTAGCAATGTTACAACTTCCCTTAATGGAAAACATCTCCCACATGCTCTATACCCAGTTTTAACTTCTCTGTCCTCTCTAACCTTTTCTTTAGGCTTTTATGATCTTTTAGTGAGACTACACAGTAACCGAACCACCTGGAAGAGGAACCACTCCCCTGGTTGGGACATCTACAGTCACACTTTGCCTAAAATCACTGGGACACATCCCACAGATCAGCAAAAAAATTCCTATCCTGGCAGAAAATTGATGATTACAATAAAGATCAGAGTATAAACCATGATGCCTCCTGCTCTTGAAATCTAAAATTTTATCCCAGTCATGCTAAATACTCCGGTATTTAGCTGGTTTCAAATAACTAGTCTCATCAAAAATAGCTCAAATCTCTAAGCAGAGTTCCTTTATTTTGCAGTAAGTATGGATACTATCATACATTTGAGGTCAGATGCTAGTTGCAAACAACCCCATAAATGTGGCCAGAATACATAATTATCAGATCTTATACATACAAACAGTAGGGGCATTAATTGTCTGTATTTGGAAATGACTTTGCACCTTATGACTGAGGTTTTGAAAGCAGTTGGCAATGTCTCAGAATAAGAGGATTGCCTTTGGCTTATTTGAGAACAGAGATGGATATACAGTAACAGTAGCGCCATGAAAAAATCTATCATTAATCAATACATGGCTGGTTTCTTCCCTCATATGTAACTTAAACTGGTTGTGTAGTGAAGGCAAAATCATATACTGTGCGTTTTATATGTTTTGCCATAAATTCCTAATGTATATGCACAAAGTAATAAATGATGACACCACAAAGCTGGAGAACAACAACCCTGCTCCCCAGCTTCACAGTCTGCTCGAGATTTCTGTTTCAGAGCTTGTGACAAATCATTTACTAATCAACCATTTATGGTTTGGTCCTCACTCATCTCTTGAAGTCTACCTTTTCCTTGATAAGACTGACTAACATTAATTAATTTTAACTAGACCTGTACAAAATACAGAACATTTTTCTAGGAATTTCTGACACCCTGACATTTTGTTGAGATGCAGGAGGAAGCAAAACTAATCTGCATTTTAAAAATTTCCTTGCAACATGTCAAACAAGTCTAAATATAGGACATCCGAATCTTTAGTTTAGCAACACTGAAATCTTACATTGTGAAAATGTTTATACGCTGTATACTAAATATTACATTCTGATATTGTGTTATAAATACAATACTGTTAGTGCAACATAAGACCAAAATAACAAGAATTGAAATTACAAAACCCAATTAAACATTTTAGATACAGAGATAAATATGTTTTGATATTATGAAAACTGTTTCTTTCAACACAAACACATATCTTGATTAAGTGTTTTTATTTCATTTTTTGGCAACTTTCAATTTAACTGAACTGCATTTATCTCACATCAATCTCTTCTGTCAAAAAAATTATCTGTTCTATTTCCAGTGTACAACACCAGTAATTCTAACGCTTATGAGATTCTTCACATTTCCTTGCCAGACCCTTTCTTGGGAATTAGAAATGACAGATGGGATTTGTGAGAGAAAAAGGATACTTGCTGAACATACAGCCCAAGGGCACTAGAAAAAATCCTCCAAACATCCTCCAAACAGATTTTTACTAGCTACTGCCTTTGTTTTCTCTGTAGACCCTCTCATCTTATTAAGCCTGAATCATCTTCTGTTGCTCTCCATGAGTACATTTTTCAAAAGGAAAAAATGTCCTTAAGAAAACCTTTGTGGAACCAGGGGTGTAATGAAAGTGCTCTTTACATTAATCAAACAGTAATGAAGCTGGTCCATCCACCATGCATGGATTCCCATGTCAAAAGTGGCTGAAAATCTGTAAAACACAAATGAAAATAATTTCTTTTGTGTCAGTATATGAATGCAATGAAAAGTAGAATTAATATCTTATCAAAAACCCTTTCAGTGCTCCAATCACAATTGGTTTCCAACTGCAGCTTGTAACATCAATACTGATACTTACAGTAAGTAAATGTTACAATTGTAAGGCCAGAACAAAAATTGAGGTACCTCACATGTTATACATCTCTATATACTAAAGCACCTTGTACATTAATACATTTTTTATGGGAATATCTGAATTTCATCTTCTGGAAACTGATTTCTTGTACAGCACCATAGCAGAATGGTTCACCACCCATGCATATCAGTTTAGTGGGTATTAGGATGAAGTGTATTTAAAACTCCCTCTATAGTCATTCCTTGATTTTAATAATGCTGTTAACTCCTCTTTTTTTTTCCTTTTCCAAATTTGATTGCGAAGTAGTTGGCACTTGCTGGTTTTTGGATTAAAATATAATATTCCATCAAAATGTGCAATTTTAGACAAAGTTATAAAATCGTTGCACATACATTGTGGAAAATTCTTTTCTTAAATATAGTCATTATTTAAATTAACAACTTTAATAATATGTGCGCTGTATTCCACAAGACTTCTATATTGTGTTATGTGTTGATGCCATTAAGTTGGTTTTCAAAGATGCAAAAGTTTCCAAATCAGCATTTCAAAAAGCAGGTTAACATTCCGTAGACTTTATGCACAGAATATAAACATGAGTGGGTCCAGACAGTGTTTCGCAACTCGTTGCATATTTCAAATAACTGAGAAAGTTATATTCCCTTGTCTGTTCGTCATAAACTCATTACAAAGAGTTCTCTCAATTTAAATACAGAAAATTATTGTAGGCATTTGGGTTTTTTTCCTGCTCATAAATTGCTTGCAAGGTGATTCTGGTTTTCTTCAAATATATGCACTATCTCTGCTTATTATCTAGCCATATTACAATTATGCACACTATTCATGCAGTTGGGAAATTATTCCAACATTGAGCAAGCAGCAACCAAGAATGCATAGCAATCAAGAGCAGGAACAGGACAAGAGAGCCACTTTGCAGGACCTGGATAGGCTGGAAGAGTGGGCTGACGAGAGCCTTGTGAAGCTCAACAAGGACAAGTGTAAGGACTTGCACCTGGGAAAGCATAATCCAGGAATGCAGCACAGGCTGGGATCTACCTGGCTGGGATCTACCTGGCTGAGGAGCAGCAAGGAAGGGTCCTGGGGGACAACAGGCTCAATATGAGTGAACATTGGGCTGCTGCAGCAAAGAAAACCAACAGGATGCTGATCAACAGGGGCATCACCAGCAGAGATAGAAGTCATTATCCCACTCTGCTTGGCAGTTGTCAGGCCACACGTGAAACACTGTGTTCAGTTTTGGTCCCTGCTGTGCAATAAGGGATGTGGACAGGCTGGAGAGGGTCCAGAGAGGGGGCACAGAGGTGATAAAAGGACTGGACATCCTGTTATATGAGGAAAGGCTGAGAGATCTGGGTTTGTCAGCCTTGAGAAAAGAAAGTTTAGAGGAGATCTTTTCACCATATTTATTTGTATTTAAAGGGTGGCTACAAAGAAGTTGGAGACTCCTCTTTTCCAAGGAGTCACATGGAAAAGACAAGGGGTAATGGGTACAAAATTCCAATTAAACACTATTGGAAAATTTTTCACAATGAGATCAATCAACTGTTGGAATAATCTCCCTAGGGAAGTGGTGTATTCCCTAGCATTAGACACTTTTAAGATTCAGCTGGACAGGGTGCTGGGCCACACTGCCCACACCTTACTTTTGCCAAGAAAGTTTGGACCAGATGTTCATTTTGGTCCCTTCCAACCTGGTATTCTATGACCCTATGATTCATATGCTAATACCTTTTATTCACATGATAACCTGTAATACTTTTTGCATAAATAACAACCATTTCTTCATCTTGTAACCAAAACTCATGCAAATGTGTACCTGCAAGGGGAGATGTATGGATGATTCCAACAGCTCTTTGTCATCAAACATATTTGAATGAAGCCCAGCACTGACACCTACACATGTTAGAATTGTTGAGTCACTAGAAATTCCAGGAGGATTAAAGTGAAAAGATCCATCTGAAGTCACCTCTAGGACAGCACAGTACCCCTGAGATTGCATCCTGCCTCACACTCATTGCCAGGCTCATGATCTGGTTCTGCAGAGTCCACCTCTGCAAAGGCTCATGTTTTATCACTGTTCCACATTTAAAAGCAATGTCTCTGCAATGAGGAAAAATTAGCATTGGGGCATGTATTCTGTGGCACAATGATGCTGTGTCTCAGATTGCTACATCTGCTCTGCACAGTCTTGGAACAAGTCAGCCTCTGCCCCAGAATGAAACAGAAATCTCTCATTTCCTCTTCCAAGTTGAATGATAGAGGCAGAAAGAAGACTCAACCTAATGTTGTTCATATTGAGCTCACCATGACCTTCCTATCCATTACACAGGTGAGCATCTCCTTTCTCTGCAGCCTCCCCTGAAGTCTCTCAGCAAAAGCTGTCACAGCTGCCTGAGAAAGCAAAAATCACCAAAATAAACACTGCTCCCACACATCTTTCATCTGTCTTCCCACACACAGTGAGCATTAGGGAAAGGAATGCTCTTTTGTCACATTTGGAAAGCTTTTTTCTTTTTAAAAGTGTAAAGCTTGGTATTCACTGTCACCTGTGAGATGTTTCAGTTGAACAAAATGATTTCTTTGCTGTGGATCTATAAATAACTTCATCAATTAAGTGAAAAACATGAAGTATACATTTTATCATTCCCAAAATATTTACACTTCTTCCCATTAGGTGAACAACCTAATTCTATCTGGAATTAGCAGTGGATTTCCTAGTGGTCTCTGGTGTAAAAAACCCCCAAAATATAAGTTAGTTAAAAGAAAAGAGATTTATTTTTCCAGATTAAGCTTTAAAAGTTTTTCTTCCCTAAGAATATGAATCCATTTATTTTGTAATTGTTTCATTTATTTTTCTCAGATTATATGTTTTCATTTTAGCAGTACTTTGGAAGGAAATCGTGCGGTGCACAGACATTAGCATAATAATGGAGCTTTATTTCCTAAATCCTCTCTGAAAATTCAGGTGTTATAATCTCAGAATTTCTACAGCACGATAAATTCCCTAAGCACATCACAGGGTTTCATAAACCATTTCCTTGCTAAAAAAAGGACCCTGAATGCCAAGTGCTGAGAGCCATCAGAAAGGTACTGTCAGGTGAAGCACTGAATGACAAAGGTCTTTTGGAAAAAAACACCCAAACAAAAAACTTCAGTAATCTTTGCTAAACAAAACTAGCTGTCATGGCCAGTGCCTCTCTCATTCATTTAATTTCTTTATTAGAACATAGAATTTGATCATATTTCTTGAATTATGCCTTGGACCATGGCACATACTGTATGAGGGAAAACACTGATAGTCCTTTGCAATTGTTCATGGAGCAGCAGCTTTGAGTGTCCTGCCCCTGTTAATATATCTATCAATCCTTCCACAGGAACTCAAAATCTTGCCAAAGCAGGAATTAAATTGCTAAAATATTTCGCTTTTCCTGTTTCACGGTGTCTAGCTTTGGCCTCCTTAACTTGCTTCTTACACTGATTCAAAGCTGAGAGGATGCACCGAAGAATTACCCAGTTAACCAGCTGGACTACACTGCATATTTTAATTACTATCCATTCCAGTTAGGAATTTTTAGCCACATTGATATACTATCACCACTCCTGAGTTTGAGAAGAGATACACTCTTCTCAAATATACACAATATAAAGCTGCTTATTAGCAGAATAACTTGACCTTCCCATACAACAAGTGTTCTTTTTACTAATGTAGTTACTAATACTAATTCTTTTATGCTAATACAATTGCAGAGGGGGAGCAGCAGGTAACACTGAGTTTTACTATTGGAAAATGTTGCCTGACGACCACTTATTAAATCTGTCTGTAACAAATTAAAACTAATGCAATGATAGCTTAGTTTTTCATATGGGTTGGGATTTGCTCCTAGGTGCATTTACTTTGATCTCAACCTCAGCACTTGGGTAGAACATCTGCCAGCTCACCCTCTCACCACGGTGCTTGCTCAGAGTCAAGCACAGTAACAGCTGCTGGAGCACATGCTGAATTTTTCTGGCTCGCTCATGGGAGAGTCTCCTTTTGGTACTTTCCTAGCTCTCATTCCAGGTGGATCCAAACAGTGGTGGATATAGCAGTTCTGTCCTTAGCTTGCTCTCATTGCCCTCCTGCATGCCAAGGACATGACTTACCCTGGCCAGCCTCCAGTTCTGGCTTCAGAATCCTGCTCCATATTGCGTGAAGGTGCCAAATTTGCATGCACTGCTTGTGGACCAAGGATTACAAATGATAGCAAAAACAATATCTGAGGGCAGAGCATGTAAGGAACAAGAAGAGTAGCATGCAACCTCATAGTGCTATTAGCATAGAAAAAAAATCCTCATTCATTTTGTCTTATCTGACAGCCCCAGCTTTACAGTGTCTGGAAGCCAGTGGAAGGGATCAATAGATATTTGCTGACAACTGAGATTTTGTTTTAATCCATCCACAAAGGTTTATGTTTTGGTTGCAGATGTTTTTATACTAGTCTGCATAGATAAAGAGAAGGCCAGCTAGTCCTGTCCAGGACTCATGGTTTAAATAGCAGAAATACTGCTTGTTGCAGAGCAGACTTCCAGTTTCCATGGACAAAGTCCACTCTGGTGATAGAGACACAATTGTCATGCTGAGGTTAAAAGAAATTTATTCTGCACGTAGGGTTTTAAATACAGATAGTGCCATTTATTAACACAAATTACATCTCTGAAGGAAACAAATAAGCTTTGAAGGACATAAACTGCCTTCTAAACCTAGTAATCAACGTATGATGAATTGTGTATTTGTAAATACCACTTGGAGTCTGGATGTTGAAGTTGCCTTATAGAAATGAGTTTGTTTCAATAAGTTGATGGTCAAGCAGTATCCAAAAGCCAAAGAATTCACAAGAATTCATGTCTATGCTTTGTTCATTCAGGTTTTTTTAGGGCCTGGTACCTAGCAAATTTCCATAAATCTCATATCAGGATGAGATTGCTAATACCTAAAAGAAACCCTTAGCTTGAGAGAGTTGTTGGTTACATGTGTCCAAAGCATCTGGTTATGTCTGTGATAAAGACATAAAGTTTCAAGCAAAAATGAGCAGAGAAAAACCAATCTGTTTCAAGTCTTTAAAGCAGTCTAGAAATTTTGGTGCTAGCCAAAATGGCAAACAAACATAGTCAACTCAGATTCACAGTCAAGTCATGGACAGCAATGTTTCATAAAATATTTTGAGATGCTCACCCAAATTGCTGGACTTCTTTCCCTCAGCCACCTCTTACAGCTGTGTTTGGTGCCTGGGTGTTTATAGGGCATCAGTCACTCTGATATTGTGGGCTGGCTCCACAAGACAAGGAGTGTTTGAAAAAGTTATTTCCATTAAAATGACAAGTTGTGTTGTTTGTGTTCCCAGCTGCCTTAGCTGTAATACCTATGCTTTATCTCCTGGACTTCAGTTACATTATAGATTGGTTTTTGGTTTGGTTTTTTAGCTAGACTTTTCAAGTTCCCAGGCATATTGCCATTTTCTGTTACTTACACACAAATGCCTCTGTAAAAACCTTTTTCTCCAATCGTAACACTCCTTTGGGCTGTATGAGAACTTTCATTCCAAATTTCTAATTTCAGTAAAGGCACTGCAGAAAAGCTGTTGAATTATTCAGAACTATATGCAACCAATACAAATTCTAGTTTAATTAAAGGTAAATCCCAGTACACATTGTAATTGCAATGAGATAGTAAACAGCAAGAGTTAAAAAACCTGTAAATGGAAGATAAATATAAAAACTCTTTCTGTAGATAACTGTTCCCTTGCATGTCTATCAAAGCATTCACTGTCAGCTTACCTAAATTCTGCTCATTTAGAACAACCTTCACCATTACATGCAGGACTGATTTTTATGACAACACAGCAGGAGTAGATGGTTATTCACAGAAAGCTTGCCAGAGTAAGAAATCAATTGAGTTACTGTTTATCTGGTGCCTGATCTCCCTAAGGCATAAAAAGCTGGAATTACCTGCCTTAGGAAGTGTCCTCTGTGTGGCTGTGTTACAACTGGAGAATATAAGCCTGCCATGGCTAATATAATATAATACAATGTAATATAATACAATACAAAGTAATATATTGCAATACGATGTAATATATATAATATATTCTCTTATATTATACATCTGACAGCAATGGCCCTGTCAGATCCAAGACATGTAGACATCTGAATTCGGAATGTTTTATCTCTAACTGAATCTCACCACTTTGTCAGTGTCAAGATGGACTGTAGGTCTGTCCTGTGCAATTGTCCAGGCACTTGGGGGAATATTTACATCCCAAAACACTGAAGTTGAAAAACCATGTGAGACAGCTGACTGTGAAGAACAGCTGCACCTGTTATCATCAGAAAACTCAACTGAATAAATAAAACTTCTAACAACTGCCATAAGCAGATGTTAGAAGTAGGATCTCTTGAGAAATCTAAAGCAAGTATTACCTACCATATGCTGACTGAAATGAAGTATCCGTTCATGAGCACTCCTGGGCTAAGTCCACTGTAAGAAAGAGCTGGTTAACCACTGAAAGTAGTTACTCAGGAACACTTCCTTTTACCTTTGATAACGTCACTTCTGATCCCATTTCCTGGGACATTTGCATGTGTGATGGTTTAACCATTCAGATCCTGTCCAAACTTCAGCCAACAGAAAGAGTTGCCTTCTCCCAGTGTCATTCATGCAGGTGTCAATAGGATGGTAGAACTGAAAGAGAATTCAACCGTGGGTAGAACCAGGCCACCTTCACAAGATAAAATCCATTTGGGGATAGGCAATGCCTTCTCACGCTGCCTTGAAAAGATGTCATAGAGGCCTGATGCTCTCATAGTAGACTGGGAAAGCAATATCAATTCTTGTTTCTCAGCTGGTGGGATGAGGGGACGTATTCTCTATTGATTTACATCCACAGCAAAGCATAGTGGCAATGTTCTCCTAACCAGAGGTCATAATCTGAGGGAAAGTTTGGTTAAGCTCTGCCAACCTGACTGACCATTTCTCATTTGTATTGAATGGACTTGGACTCGGGTCACTTGCCCACACACAGGCACCTGGGGGCATTTTAAATGCTTCAGTTGTACCCTGCTTGACTTCCAGGTGCCAGAAAGATACAGAACTCCCATCAGCCCTCTGTCATCTTAGTCAGCCTCATGCCAATAGCTCAGATGTCCTTGGGCTTCTCTGTGCTGGCAGCTGAAGTGGCCCCCAGTTTAGAAAGGGTAGGTAATCCCATAAGAGGACAGCAACCCTATCCAAGTGATATTTTAAAAAGCTGCAATTCCATGTCCTTGCTATTAGAAGCATTAGACAGCATTCAGGCTAACCCATTTTTAAAAGCTAAAATATAAACAGATTTGCCAAAAATATTTATTAGATTGCCTAAAATTTATAAAACTTCTAGGAAATAAACCTATTTATGAGCAGTTTACAAGCAAAATGAGGCATTAATTTCTTGAAGCCTTGGAAAGAAGAGTGCTCAAAAAGAAGACTTTAGAAGAGGAACAGAAATACTAGTTTGTGGAAAAAAAATGTGTGGAAAAGAAAAAGGTGGTGTATTTTCTTCTTTTAAGGATGCTAATACCCTGTAAAGTGCAATATTTCACATGGCCTGGCAGAGAAAACTACTGCTAAGATCTACAGACTTGTAATGCAGGAGACAATTCCCCATACGCTGACAATTTGGATGTCTTTGTGGCAGTGAAGTAATAATTTGTGGTGATGTGCACCTGCAGTTTATTATGTTTCTCATGTTGTTTCTGTACAGTTCTGTAACCCCTTGTTTATCCCTAAATGGACTGCTCGGTCATCTCCCTTTTCCTTCCAATGCAATTGTACACTCCCGTTCTGTATCCTCCTCCTAATTATCCTTAACCCTTCCCCTGGTCCAAAGTTATTCCATCCCAAACCCATATTTGTATCCTGACTCCGCCCACCCTTCCAGAACTTCCCACGTCAGTCCTGCTTACTCAACAGCTAATAGGTTTGAGTTGCAGGCCACTGGCTTCTCTATGACGCAACCCCTTCCTAAACCCTCCTTACCTTGACGCCCATAGGTCCTTTCCTACTCTCCTCCCCTAATTTTGTCCCCATATTTAAACCCCTGCACAAAGCTCTCTGTGGTTGGCTTTTCCAGGGGTCAGTTTCCCCAATAAACTGTTTTCCTGTTTTCTAACCACAAAGAGTTGCTCTTAATCCCTTGCCCTCCAACAGCTGTGCCCAGAACACCAAAGGCAAAGAGGTTGAGGAGAAGGCACTTTTCCTCTGAGCCTCAGCTGCCTCTGAACTGGTCATCTCCTGGTGAGAGACCTTGAGTTCTAGGGCGGCCCACTACTGCTCGGTGCCCCTCAGCCGGATGGCTGGAGCTAGTCAGGGCTGAAGAGGAGTTTTGGGTCCGTCCCCTGAGGCAGGCACAGCAGCAATAATTGGTGTAAGCAAGATTTGGAATATACAGAATGACTGGAATGAATGTAGAACAAATTATTGCTGCCCATTGACAATTCAGTTACAGTTTAAGAAACTTGAGAGGGATGAAGGGCAGGAATAGAACTCAAGACACCCTCTCCATTCAGGGGAAATGTACCCATCATTTTGTAGGAATATTGGGCAACACAAAATACATTTACCACAGGCTTCTTTCCTATGGTTGTTGACATGTGATTTTTTTAGGAGTTAGTATTTTCTCTTTAAAGTCTGTAATTCTGCAATAATAACTACTTTTAGCTGAACTAATGCTACAAGTCAGTCCTAGTGTCCAGAGCTATGGATATATTACTAGCATTGAAATTCTGGCTGTCTGTTATCACCCAGACCAGCACTAGAAAGGGCAGGTGAACCCACACCCATTTGCATAGTAGTGACCCTTAACTTTGTAGCGTCGCACCATTGTGTTGGACACAAACATGGCATCCAGTGTTTTCAAATACATGTATTTAAAGGTAGATATCCAAAATCCTTATCTAGTCAGATTCCATTCATAATGGTCTGCCATCAACAGTTCTTATTCTAGTTAAGAAATCAGACTGCTTTAACAAGACTGCCAGAATACAAGGTTAAATGTTCACTGTCACATTCTTGGGTATCAAGACTTTGGCTTCTGCAGGTCTGGTTGCTTTCTATGCACGTAAATAGCTTTACCCCCTTTTGCAACTTAATTAGTAAGAGGTACAAAGAAAATGAAAGTGCAAGATTCATGTCTAAAAAGCTAGATGACTATCATGTCTATCCTGATAGGTGTTTAAAATCACATATAAACACTTCCTCATCTAGTTTTCCTATCTGCATTAGTATATTTATATTTAAAAGTAAGTATTGGCATTTTTGAATACACATGTTCTCTCATCCTATACAAGTGCTGGAAATGCTCCCCTATCTTGCAGAGGAATACAGTATGTGGGTGGCAATTTTCTCCAAACATTTTATCAGGCAATTTTCAGACAGTTTGGATTACGGTTTTTCTTTCCTTGCTAAAGAAGAAAACAATAGTGCTATTAAAGCTATTAAAAGATAATAGCTGATACCTACAGAGCTAGAGAGGACTGGGAAAGTGGGAAAAAACAGTTCTGTTTTAGGCAACTGAGTCTAATCCTGTATTATGCTGCGCTACCCCAGCTCTTCTTTCAGTAGTGGACAGAGCTCAGTGCCTTGAAGCCCACACTGGCTGCTGTCAGTGATCATCAATTTCAGTTCTTGGTACCTGATCACTAAGACATGTCTGGCAGCAACAAGTCTAGGGAATGGCCCTGGACTAGTGGTCTCAGAAACCCAGACTTCATCTGCAGAGGGAAAGTAGGGGAGACCTGTAGGGTGCAGACAGGTTGGAGATGGTCCCCACTGACCCGCATCCCTGCAAGGGCAGGTATGAAGCAGCTCAGCTGGATGCATGGCCTTAAACCATGCTCTGCTACCTTAAGCAGCCTTTGCATGAGCTGGTACATCTGCACAGCACAAAGACAAAACAGCTTGGAGTTACCCTTTTAGTTTGTGGTTCTCCATGACATTCTCCTCTCACACTGATCTACTGGTAGTAATTGAAATACAGACAGAAATAATTTACCCATGGTCAAAAAGGAAAGTAGTCATCTTGTGCAAAAAAATAATGAGAAAAGCTAATCCTGATCCCCAGAGCTCTGGTCTAAGCAAGAGGTTAGGCCAGAGCATATTTCTAATATGCTTGTTACTGTTCATTATTACAGATTTGGAAGACACCTAGTTACCAGATGCATTAGTGAAGAATGAAGAAATGACAAATTTTCCAGTAAGGCTGGTATGAAAGAAACTGCTATTTTTGGTGTTTTATGAGAAAGGCATTATTGAACAGGTAAAAATAGTTTCCTGTGTTTGATTATTAAAATAAGAACACCACATGCCTGAGGAAGTGGAGGCACAGAGTGAAAATATTGACTGTGAATAGAACTTGATCAAGAGGGAAAGGAAAAAGCCCTGCTGTATTTTTGAGCTAATAAAGCCCTTATGCACTTCAGCCCAGAAATAGCTTGTATGCATGTTCTCAGATTCTGAAGTTAACACTTGGAGCTTAGTGCAGTGTCTTTAGTAAAGATACCTACCACTCTTTGAGATGACTGAGGGTATTCCTCTTGGTTCAGTCCAGAAGGACCTTGGTCTTGGGTCTCTGTCACACCTACAACCATGCCTCCTCGGGCACACCAAAGGGCACTAGTTCCCAAGGTATGGCAACAGAGTGTAGCCCTAAGATTGAACCTGGCAGGTCTTTCTTTCGGCTCTGCTACAAATTTCCTCTGGGACTTGGGTTAAACTCTTAAGTTATTTCCTGTAAAGAGACTAAATTGCCATTAACTTCAGTGGGAACATTGATTCTTAAAGAATGGGATTCAGCTAGCCTAATTTAGATACCTTATCTGACTGTGCATTTTAGATGACTAGTGAATAAGTTTTCCAGGCAGACAGGATCTTCCTTTGAAGACATCTCACCACTGACTGTATGGGAAATATCAAATCTTTTTTTAGGATAACTGGTTTGCTTTGGTATTTAAAATGCAGCACATTAGATGTCTGCAGTTAGATAGACTGGATTTGATAGTTTAGATACATGGATATGAACTGTATAATTCAAGTTTAAAAAAACCCCAAGATGCACAGGCTTTGCAGTTAACTTGTACATGCATTTATGAGCAGGCTGAGTATAACTATGGAAGTTGTATGCCCAAATGTCCATTTGAGCAAACACAGCCTTTTGGCAGTGCAGATACCTACCAGAAAAAGGGCAGTGAGTGGAATTTATGGCAGACCATTGAAGCTGTTGGCATTGTTACACAATCCGTTTAACTGATATGATAATATTCACATGGCCTAATTGCAGGATAAACCAATGTTTAGGAAATACATAGCTCTTAAGATGGAAAGTAAGCTATTAACTGAAAATTATTATTGCAGTTTAAAAGCACCATTTGTGTTCATCAAACTAATTCTTTTTTTTCCACCATCTTAACTCAGAAAAAATGGAAACAACATGAAATTTTCAATGTGCAAAATGATCTGCTCATAAGCAGAGTAAACAGAAGACTAAGAGAGTGCAGCAGAAATGATTCAGTGAACTATACCAAATAACATCTGAGAGAACCATGATTATCTTTCTGGAACATATAGAAACAAGATGGAATTCAACAAATAAATTTTCCACTGTGAACTGCTTTCCTAGCTGTATTTGAAAGTTAAAAAAAAAAAAGTCTAAGCAATGCTACCTTACCAAAAAGTTCAACACAGATGAATGATTTTGGCATTTTATTCTTCATTCTCATATCAGAAGCAGTTGTTCGGTCTATGCAAATACACTGCTCTTCAAAATTTGTGACTGAGATTCATCTCACCTAACTTTAGACATTTTCAGTCTCGACAGGTACATCTGAGCCTGAAGCCTCTGGCTTTGTACTCAAAGGAGAGCAATAGGTAATCTAGAGTGCAATTTAGCTGTCCTATTTAGGAGGCCTAATTTTAGGTTAAGATGAATCACATTCCAGAAGTGTCTATGTCTCTCCATCAACTAGAAAGGGAGCTCAGATGTGAAATTTCTGCATCTTATTTTTTCTCAGTGAACGCTGCTTTAGGAACTCTGAATCTTAATGCTCACAGACTTGATTTTATGCTGTGTAAAAAGGGAGAAAAACAGAATTTAAAAAAAAGAAAAAAAAAAAGAAGAAATCTTGTGGAGGCTGCAACAACTTTAGAAGACTGAAGGCAATATTGAATCATCTGGAGCAAAGGTAAACTAGCAATTAGTGTCGAATTTACAGAAAAGGGAATTCCACCTGAATAGGCCTTGGAGGGGATTAGTTTGTGCTTAAGATTTCTCTGTTATCAGGGAAGCTTCTCCCATGGCCATAACATTGATCTCTGAGCTACTAAGACTACCAGGAGAAATCCTGGCTTCTTTCTGCATCAGCATTACTGACAGGCGTGTTTTGGATGAGGCATCAGCTGAATGGCACAACAAAGGGCAAAAACAATCAAAGCCCTTCAGGAGCTTGCTTTACAAATTTTCCATAAATCTTTTTTAAATCATCAGTCTAATTGCATCAGCCCAATTTTTGTCCCCAGGGTCCTCCTACCTTAAACATAAATAAATAAGAGGAGAATCGAGTCTGTCCTGCTAAAGATTTCCCTTGGATGAATTTTGCATAATGCAAGATAGAAACCTGTGCCTTTTTTCCCTTTTTCAAATACACATGACAGAAGAAACTTCTCAAGGCAAGAAAAGGGCTGACCAGGCTCCTATGGCTGCTGCCTGCTGTAGCCACCTCTGTGCATGGAAAGTGCAGATGACACATGACATTCCATACCTGAGACTGAGGGAGGACTAAGCACAGCAGAAATACTGAGCATAGGGTCTCCTGTGGCCAAAACCTATTGAAATGAAAGTGCAACAGATCCTAATAAAGTCCTTTTCTGGAGAGGAATGAAGCTAAAGAACAGATTACTGTTCATGAGAAGAAACCGAAACCCCAGAAATTGCAAAATTAAGACTATTCTTGGGCTACAAGTAAGGCACACTAGTGTCCTGCTGCTGAGTGATATGTTTCTACATGACAGCCCTGCTCCTGTCTTTACCAGACTATGTCCTTTATATGAGAAATAGGCCAACATGATTGTTACAAACCAAGGTATGTATTTGCATGGGCTGTCAGTGCTATAGTGCTGGCTTTTCTGCCTGTAGCTGTTGTGAAAACTGGATATTGCAAGGCCACCAGAGTCAGGGGAACTGAGTCTTTTGCAGAAACTAGTCCAGCTCAAGAAACAGCAAAGAAACACTTGACCATCTCAGCAGGAAAAAAGTTGTCCTTATGCTTTTCTTCTTTTTCAGCCAAAACATGCAAAATATATTCTTTTGATATATAAAGTACAACTATCAGTGAAAAATACCATTCTCCTTATCTTCTTTTCATTTTACATTCTAAATGGCTTATTCTATTTTATGACACCCAATTGCAAGTTCTTGTTATTCTTCGAATTGCTGTAAAACTGAACAGTCTCCATGTGTTCAGAGCAGCTTACAATTAGCATACCTGATCTTAGAAACTGCAGTCTAGTAAAAATATGGACCTGGAAACCTGCATATGTTCATTTTGCACAGTGGGCTCCAAATACCAGGGTCAAATAAAGATTCTTAGATATCTTGTAAAAGAGGTTATATATATGTCATCACTCAGGTGTAGAACTTCAGAGAATTTTCATATTTTTTGGAAAATACTGTATTACTTCACACTTACCTTTTATGCTGTTTTCATATGAAAAAGATAAAGAAAATATAAAGAAAATATTTTAAAAGCAAAAGGTTTGTTATTTTATGTATTATATAATTTTATATAATATACACTATGTTAATAATTTATATAATAAATATAATATGTTTTGTAATTAGGCTTATAACCATAGCACCAATAAAACCATGAAGACATGAATATGAAAATTTTAATCCAAACTCAGATGCATTTTGCCATGCAAATTGTCTGATTTAGTGAAATTTCCTTCAAGCCAAGGGCCTGCTAGAGAGCCACTTCTGCTTAAATGCATTTTTATTGTATCCTATAAAAAGTGCAAGAAGTAATACCTTCACAGGAATATAAAGTAGAAATTAGGACTGCACTTGTATCTCTTTCAAAAAATAAAGTCCTGAAGTGGATCACATAGTATTTATAGAGCTGCCAAGGGAAAGACAGGTCTCTGTTTTATCCAGACTCTCATTTAAACAAATATGTGCAGTAGCTGAGGGCTGGTTTCCATTTTAATAGCAAATATTCTGTCAATAACAATCTTGTACATGAACAGGAGCTTTTCGATTTATATTAATCAAAATAATTGAATCACAAACTTACTGCTGATAAGTAGACATAGGACAATGGATTCTAGCAGATTTGAAGTGCTTTTGGAAGTGGCAGCACTGCAGTAAAAAAATTTTAATTTTCCATTCTGCTCTGTACAAGTCTTAAAAGCAATATTAGGATCACACGATAAATTCAGCTCAATCCCTCTATTGGCTGAAGGACAAATTTGGCCCAAAGGTCGGGACTCGGCTCACATTTAGACACCTCTTTTGTAAGAGCAGGTGTTTATAGGTAGGAAAGGTGGCTGAACACTGTAGTCAGTAGAGATTTAGGATAACTGCACCATGCCCGTGGCACAGGCAAGTACAAAACATGATCTAGGAAACATCTGCTCCCTTCTGCATACAGCTGCTGAGGCCAGAAGGCATCACAAACATCTCAAAACCTATGTTTAGACACTTTCTCAGTCAAAAGAGTCAGAGATGCTTGACTGAGCAGATGCACGTGTCCACTTTAGGACAGGATGAGTCACCCTCTAGATTCCTTTGAAGGTTTTGAGTAGTTCCCCATTGACTATAGGTCTCTAGTGGGATCTTAAACACCTAGGATATAGGAAGCTGCCTACATTAAAGATGCCTACATAGATGCATCTGAAGTGAGTGAAATTACTCCAGAGATGCATACATTTTTCCTCTAAATACAGACAAAGCTTACCTCATTGGCTTAGACTGGATTTCTGATACATGGACAGCCAATATGGTGAGTTGAACCACCCACTCTCAGCCTGCCATTTACTCCCCAGTTTAACATAACTACCCATTGTATCAGGCACTCTTCATGTAGAAATGAGAAATAACAACATTATTATGCTATTCTATATAAAAAACACATGGAAATATTGTTTTCTGTGAGGTACCAGAGCAAGCTTGGTTCAAAAATCCAGAAGCTGATTCAACCCTCATGTCTGTGCTGGTACCAGGAGTTTGAATTTTGGGGTTAGAGATAAAACTGGAAAAAAATTGTGTCTAAATGTCATTAATATATTTATTAGCTGTAAGTTGAGTTTCTAGATGTTATTCTATACTAATCATGGTCCCATTGTGCTAGACAAAATATAGGTGTGTAACTAAATTTTCTTTTAATCATGACATATCAATTACCAGATTTTTTGTTATTATTAAATACTTCCAAAAGAATAGTCTGTTCTGTAAGATTTTCACTGAAGACAATCAGGAGAACCTGGAAGATCTGTTATTTGACATCTTGACTTTAATTACTCCCCACATACTACATTTGCTCTCTCATACACCTAACCAACTAAGACTATTTTCAGCTAGATGTTAAAAACTTGATGAAGGTCTGTTTCCTCAGAAGGTTTGGCAGTTGCAGTTACTTAGACCTTAATGACTCTGCAATCTGCTGTTTACAAACAAGCAGTCTGAGTGGCAAAATGCATTCTCCAAACCCTACTCATCTTGGTAAAATCATTTCAGTTTTTCTTCACAATCTTCAGCAATACTAATCTGATGCTTCAGCTGCACTCTTCCCATGTCATAAATATTTTGACAACATCCTTTAGAATATCTCAATCCCAAATCTCACTCAACTTCATCTGTCATTTCCAGGCACGTTTGGCTCATTTACTTATAATGGGTAGATTCTATGCTTTCAGTAACAGGAGTCATTAGAAAATACCAATATGACCAGAGAGAAGAGAGGGAACAAAGAAGGAACATGAAAGACAGGAGGAAAGTAAATCATATAAAGAAAGCGAAGGAGATCACTTCATCCTTTCTTAGAAAATGAAGTTAGGAGAAAAGTGAAGAAATTGAGAGGAAGAAAATTTAAAATTAAAGCTGTTTTTTCTTGCAGGTTGCAACTGCCAAAAGGTGCTCTGAAACATGGTTTTCCATGTTATTTCTCTGTGTATCTGGTCCTCAATGCAGAGGGGTTTCCAATCCTTTTGAAAAGTCAATTGTATTCTGTAAGCACATATTGCAAAAGATATTGAAAAGAATGCATTAGTTTGGCTTAGATATCCATATTTTTAGTAAAACATTACATATGATTCACAAAAAGAATCTGAATAATAACTAAGGAGACATTTCATCAGCAAACAGGAGAAAAAAGCAGTAGGAACATCTTTACAGGTGTCTAGTGCTGACTGATGTGAGAGATGGTTTATAGTACTAGATAAGCAATACTATGTTTTTGTTTCATATTCCTGTTCACTGACAGAACTGCTGGTGGCATGACAAAGAAAGGAAAGAAAACCCCACTTAGAAACAATTCTCTGGAGTCTTCAGCCATCCACTTCGCTAAGGAATAACTCATCTGAGAGTAATAATCATTCCTGCTCCTTGTGGCATTACTGTAGATACTAATGGAGTTATAAGTCTTTGCTAGCTATCCATTTTTTCAGTATGGAGTTGTTGATTTTCCTGGGCAGTGACAATGTGTTTTGAAATTAAAGAAAAAAAAAAAAAGAAAATGCTTTATTGACTGCTGCTGAAAGTGTAACAGAAGGCTAGATTTTGTGCTCACTTCCACAGGTAAGTAAGTAAACACAAAGTGCTCCTCTCCTGTATTTTCTGTGTGAGCGATCCAAGTTCCTGGACAGTGAAATGCAAAAATTTGCAAGGTTTTGTATTGCTTCTCCATTCTTAGAATGGGAAAGAGGGTGTCCTATGGAACAGACAGAGCACTGGATCAATGCTTTGACTACTCACCCTAAGACACAAACCAGCAAACCCCAGATTTATTTGCTGTGCACTGTATTTATTCCTTCCGCCTTCTGTAACAAGCAAGAATTATGATTCCATGTATCAGAGGGAATGACAGTAGCCCTGGGGCCATAGATCTGATGCTTTGCCCCTGCTCTGTGCTGCTGAATGTAGCTCATTGTGATGGGTTTGCAGTGTCTCCATCTTCTGCTCACTTTCAGAAGTCATATTTAAGCAATATTAAAAAGAAACAATTTATCTAAATAAATTAAGGGCTAATTATCGTAGATATGAATCAGTGAAGCTGGGTGTCACATGCTAACGATAACTTTTTATCTTGATTGGAAAACGACTGATTGCATAATCCAATTGTGGAATCGTATTAATACTCCCAGGGGTAAAACAAAACCAAAAAACACAACAAAGCAAAAAAACACACCAGCAAAAAAACACCAACAAAACAAACAATGAAAAAAACACCAAACCAAACCAAACCAAAAAAACCAAACTACAGACATATCCAGGAAATTGTAACTGGGAGACTTTTAAAACTGAACTAAATGAAACTAAAGGAATTTACAAAACTTTTGATAGAGGGGCAAGCCTGTGAGTTGACCCTCATTACCTAAATTTTAGACATATATTCATATCACATATAGATACTACATTCACATATAGATTTGTAGACCAAATTATCTGTGAGTATAAAATTCTCTCCTATCTCCAGTATGATGATGGAACAGGTAATGATAGATTCTTGCTCCTGAGGTGAGAAGACCAAAAGATGATGAAACTGAGCACACAGAGGAAATATGTTAAACGTGTAATTAATATGCAATACTAAAATATGGAGTCGTACTTACTATCACATTCTAAATGAAAACAATGCTGGTTGATAGCAAAGAAAATTACAGCCATGGCTTTACTAAAAGACATGAACAACATCTTAAGAAATTAAAAAAAATGTTTAAAAAAATTCCTTGACTTGTTTTCATTTCCTTATTCTGTATTATTAAATAAGTAAAAAAAAAGCATAAACCCACTGCTAACACAGATCAAAGCCAATGACTGCCATGTGTTGGATGCATCATTCATACATATTACACAGACTGGGACAACTGAATACACACTGTAACATAACCTAGAGGAAAAACTCTCTTCTGTAGCAGTGATATTAGGAATGGCTTCTGCAAGCAAACTAGGACTATCAAAATTATCAACTTCATCACAATCAATATATTTATACTTAGAAATTTGAATTAATCTAATTTGTGCATTTTATTAGCAAAATTATATATAGAATTATGTATTTTTAATCATAACAAAACATTCAACACTGAAGACAATAAACTGATCTTTAGGATACAAAAATTCTCGGTTCATCTGAAAATCTGAATGAATTACATGGAAAGTGTTCTATGAGCCTGAATTCATTTTTATGGAGTCAAACAGCAACAGTGCAGCTTTCCATAGCTGCCATATTATTATTATGGTTTGTTTTGCTATCTCTGAAGATGTGTTTCAACTGCACAAGCTACAACAAAGACACAGTTCTCCTCTAGAACGTTTGCAATGTCTTACACAAAGACATGAGAGAGACATTCTCCTGGAATTAACAACAGAAAAAATCAGCTTGGCTTTCATTAAATCACTTGTTGGGCCGAAAGAGTAATTCGGTGAACAAACCCCTCCTGATCTCAGCTTGTGGGACCATCAGAGCTTGGGTTTTCATAGTAGTCTTCTCTACTGTCCTGCCACTATCAATCTGTTGGAAAAAAGCAGGAGCAGGTGAGGGAGTTTCTGTGAAAGAGATTTACAGAGATAGGGAAAAAAATTACTGACCCCCCCTCCCAGACCAGAGGGAAACTCTCATGTCTGTTTCTTCTCCACAGTTCTGAGTTCCCGCCACACACCGCTCTCCATCAGTGGGAAAGCTGAGCAGCTGTGAACTGCTGTGGATCTCCTTCAGCAGCACCACACTGTCCTGCCCTCTGCTCCTCAGCAGTCTCCTGGAGCATCCATGCACTCTGGGGAAGGGGAATTTCCCACAACAGAGTTTCGCTCAAAGCAATCCTGTTGGGAATGATCCCTCCAAAGGCATGAAAGCAACATTTTTACTGTGTAGCCAGGGAATATAGAGGAATGTACCAGAAACAACTGAGACAGATTATAGGTTTTCACCAGAAAATACAAAAAAATTCTCATGAATTTGTTTGTTTACACAAACAGCAAGAGCAGGTAAATGCTACACCTTTCTGTAATATTATCATATGATTTTTTTGACTTTTACTTGAAAGCAGAATTATTGCTTAAACCTCTGCACTTGCCCACCACATGCAGAGAAACATTCAGTCTCTGGAGTGCCATTACCACCACTATTGTTTTTCATGGGAGCACGTGTCAGTCTGGGAGGAACACAGCACACAGCAGTGGTCATTCAGATTTCTCTTTTTCTAGACATGTGCAAAATAAGACATTCATTTCACAAGCCTATGCTGTGCCCTAATAAATACTATGTGATTTGAAATTTTAGCACTTATGCATGCGAAGGTTGGTTGAAGGAGATATTCACATGTGGGGCTTGATTATAGTGCTTTATCACTCAGCTGAACATCTAATATTTAGCACAGTAGTTGGAGTGCTTCTTTTCATACAATAACAAAGGTTGCCCTCAGATAGTAATTACAACCTTCCTAATAAAATGAAAGGCATTTTGGAACTGCCTGAAAAGTTGAGAAGCTAGAGACAAAGTTTGGATAAAGAGTTTGCCATCCCTTTGCATGTGGCAGGTAGTTTGGTGCCTGAGCTGTTGTGCAGAAAAATGGCAGAGATGCCTTGAAAACATTTCCTCATATATTAAAAAATTCACTGGCTGAGGAAAATGAAAGTCTCTGAGATTACAAAAAACTCACAGCAAAGTTAATATTTTGGAAAAAAAAATGTACAAAACTAATGTGATGAATTATTACATGATCTTTTAAAAGTGTATAAAGGCATAGTGACATGGAGATGGAGAGCAGAGCACATGCAGTAGAACATATTCAGAGCAAAGCTGCCCATGCTGAGCACAGTGGTTAAGCATTCATAGCTTTGCCTGGAGCAATATGTGCCAGTATGAGTTATATTTTCTAGTGACATTTCTGAATGCATCTTATCGGGGCTCTCATGAACAGCTAATGGTATATGTCTGTGCTTTTTGTATTTGCAGCATAATAATCAGTTTGATCAAAATAATTTGGGGGGTTTTATGAAGTTTAGGACACTAAATTACAGATAGGCATCTCTCCTATCTTTGAAAATTTCAGGTCAATTTTATTTCCAATCTTTTGGATTTCTCTTTTTCTTTTCTGAGTTTCAAAACTATTTATTGGTGGCCAGCAACCCCATTAGCAAATGTCTTATTAATTGCAACAAATGGAACTGCTGGTTTTAGCTTTGTAATTTACCAGGGATTCTCTTTTATTTTAAACTCACAGAGGTATTAACAGTTCTAAGGCCTAAAACTTTATCATTTTCTTCAGAGTTGGAGAGGACTATCCATGTACAATTTTATCTTCTGTTCATTGGTAAGTACAATTTTTCCTATTTCTCTTAGCTGGACAATAACTTGTTTGGATTTGTTTGGTTTTTTTCTATATGTCGCCTCTCCCTACCGAGATTAAATAACTAAATGTGCTTTTCCAGACTCTATGTATTAAGCTCCTTTCTATTGCATTGGTTTTGTATTCACCTTCTTCTGGACTGAAGGTTTGTCTTCAAACTAAGGTGTCAGATTTTTACACATTTCTATGTGAATAAACTTGATTTTCATTTTCTGTGGTTGTCTAAGCAGTGACACTACATCATGGTAGGTACTATTTGATCATAAAATTAGAACTTCCTATCCTTTTTGAAAACATGACTTTTCTCATGCACAGCCCCCACATCTCCTGCTAGAGCTGTGTAGTTCTGCACTGAACTGATTAGCTTTTACAGCTTGATGCTGCATTTCATGCTTAAATAAGCATTACTTTATTAACATGTGTGGTCACAGAGATAGTATGACACCCTTCAAGAAATTAGCTGGTTGTTTTCTCTGCTGTCAAGGCTGAAATATTCACCCTTCTACGGTTAGGTAGCAGATGAAAGGTATTTTCAAATCCTTTGAACCAGTCAAGAATGTATCACAGGAAACATCCAAAGGGGAAGAATGAAGTGAGGAGGAACATAGGCTGTCCTGTCAGAAACAGTCTAAGATGAACTTGTTGGGAAGCAAGGCACAACATTTTTCTTGTACATCCTTGAGCCAACAAGAACTCTTGTATGAGCCCTCACCCATGCATGATGGCACATGTTCCCAGCTGCAAAACTGGGAGGGAGAAAACAGCAATACACTGAATCTGTGACATGTGGGAGAAGAGGGATAAGCAGAAGAAGCAGAACCTTCCTACCAGATTTGTAGCACCGCGTTTTCAGGTGTTACCACTATTATCATTTGGGAAGCACTGGCTTTCAGATATGCACAAGTGCATAAGCATATGCATGTCTGCATGTGTGAAGTCTTGGGGATACTGAGCTGAGCTGCTGGTGGCTGGGCAGCTTGGGGCTAATACAGAAGTCCAACCCCACCACCATCACTGTGTCTTGCAGTCTCCAGATGTGGGGTGGCAAGTTTCTGGGGAAGAAAATAACAACAGACCAGGCAGAAAGTTGCTGATTGCAGTATATAATATAATAGATATGTGGTCAAGCAGAGGCTTTGGTTTTGCTGCACTGCGGTGAGTGTTGTTCATGTCCCTGAACAGCCACTTGCCTTTAATTACTTGCACAGATCATTTCTGGGCTTTGGGATGCTCACTGCAGCAATACCCTCTGGGTCTTGCTAGGTGTCTGATCCTGATGGCTGATCCTGATGGCTGTCCCTGCCAGGATCTCCCTGCCTGAAAAGTGAGCACTGTCTGCTTGGTGGAGTTGGCCCATACCTGCTCAGGTGACACACAGGCTGGCACGGTACAGCCACAGCCCACTGTGCACTCTCTTCCCAGTTGCAGGCATCATCCAAAGTACTGCTCTGCGGTACTGTGCATTATTACAAAGATTTTATTTTATATCATTCTATGTGCTTCCCAATAATGAACTACCATTCTTGAAAATTTGGAAGCACATTTATATGTGTGCATACACATATATGTTTGTATACACCAGGCCTTGAGATGCTGCTAGGGGGGTTCTTCATAGATACTCCTCTATTGTCTATGCAGATCTTCTGCCTCACAGCTGCTGTTCCCGATGAAGACACATGACAGAGTACTTGCACTTTTCTTGCTAGGATGTTTTTTCTTGCCTGTTCCTGTGCATAAATTCCCAATGGGTCTTGAGGCCCTCAGGTGGTGCAGGGTGTTGCTCGCACAGAAGGTGGCACCTGGCAATGACACACACATCTGAAGTGACTGTCTGTCTCACACTGAGGTGCAGCACGCTCATTTTATGTGCAGATGAGCTGACATGATGCGGTGTCTGCAGTGGTTAGTGATGTGATTTGATGACTTGAGGATAGCCCTCCACTTGTGTATTCTCACATAAATGTGGAATCTGACTAATCCATGAACATTTGCTGGCTTAGGAAGTCATCTTCCTAACCATCATGTGAAGGACTGAAACCTAGCTGGCTTAGGGGCATCTTTGCAGCTATTGAATCAATGGCCTCTGACACCATTTCTGAGCAATACATTGGGGTTTTTTTGACAGAATAGATATATCTGAGAGAGAATAGATATCTCTGAGAAGAAAGGACTAAATTATTTTACTGCTGTCCTAGTGCCTGAGGAAATATGTCATGTGCAAGAGGGTATTCACCAGGACTGTATATTAAGTCCTGTCTGGCATGATGATCATCCAAAAAAGATTGTACATAGGCCTTCTGTTTTTATAGCAAGGTCACATAGGTGGAGCCTTGCCACTTCTGACAATTCTGCAGCTGTTGAAAGGGCTTTGCTAGGAACCCCTGCAAATCTGCCTCAGGCAGCGGGTGGCAAACTCAGCTCTGCAGAAAAGAGGGGTATGAGAGATTCAGGATTTGCTGTGGTTTTTCTCCCACAGGTTTCACTCAGTCTCATTAAGTGCTTCTCAGATGTCCGGGCTCATAAGCACTTTACCACCAGCCCAGTATCTGTGTTTTACACTCCTTAAGCACTACAAAATTCAAGCCCAGAGTGACATTTCTGTTTACAGCAAGGGGTTGTAAATACAAATCCGAATTTGTTCACATATGGGTTGTGCCAGCCAACCTGGCACTCCCTGGCTCTGAGCCACTGGGGATGTGGCTTTAACAGACAAACCCATTGATAGACAAACCAAGAGGGTCATGTTCAGGGGTCCGAGAGGCGGAATGATGAGGCAACAAAGTTTTGTGGAGTTCCTCAGGGCGAACACTGAGGTGTTTTATTAACCTACTTTCATACACTTATTCTACAGCCTAACCCTACCTAAGCTATCTCTACTACATCCATGCTTCCTGTGTTTAGCCTACCTACCTCAGCAGACAGTATGCCTGTCTGTGTGACAAGATGTCTGTCTGTCTCGCTTGCAAGCAAGCAACTATATAACACACTATAATGTTTACATTAATCACCCAATGGCCTAAAGGTCAGCTCTCCTTATCCAACCACAGATGTCAGGCTGTGTCCTGTTGCAGCCTCTTTGCCGAATATGCTTAGGCCCCAAAGGTGCCCTGCTACCTGCACGCCCATACAAGAGAGGATGGGAGCATCTGGCCCCATTCCTTGCCGTTTCTTCCAATAAATTAATTTTATAATGGCACAGAAAACATCTCTTATAATCCTTAAAATGTATAAGTTCCTTTTAAAGCCTGCAGGCTTCAGAGCATCCTGTTGCTGTTAACATTTTCTATTATCTTTGACTGAAGATATTTCCAAAGCGTGTAGCCCAGCAGATAGTTGGCACACATATGACGGGGATATGTGTGAAATATTTGACAGAGACGAGGTGAGTCAGGTTTGTTTTAGAGACCATGAAAGAGGGAGTTGAACTCTTGCTGTGCCATCAGTCTTGTCAATTCACTGTTGCAGAGTCCCTCCTCGAGGCCACCGGAGCTTGAGCAGAAGCTCTCGGAAAGGACAGAAAACTGGCAAGTGTCAGATGATAAACATTTTAAACTCCCAGTGCCAGTGCAATGTCCTGGCAGAGTGTGACCCCTGATGGAGTTTGGGGCCAGGGAGCAACACAGCTGTCATTTCCTATCCAACAGAGGGATAGGAAGTAAAAGTAAGGAAGCCATTAAAAACCACAAACCAGACTGTTGTCATTATGATGACCTAAAAGTATCATGGAAAAAATCAGGACCTTTTCTATCTAGGAAGAGGATCTTGATTTTTTGAATGTTTTAAGTTCTGGGGACTGATTACAGGCTGCAGAAGGGAAATATCTCCAAGGAATAAACATAGCATTTCCTCAGAAAAGGAGGGGCTGACTAACAAAATTGTTTTCTACCAACAGGTCCTTCCCTTAAGAAAAGCAGTTGGTCAAAAACTGTGGCCATGGTGATGATATCTAATGCTTCTTTGCCTCTTGCTTGTGTTTAAGGAATGTTTGAGTTCTTCTTTCCTAGGCACAGCAGGGACTGTCTGCTCCTCCTTAAAAGTGCCTTTCAGCCAGTGCTCACTCTGAAAACCACATTAGGATTTTTCACAAGTGCTTTCTCCCCCACTGCCTGTGCTCAGGACTGGGACAGTCCTCTCCCACCTCAGCATGTCCCTGTCACAAAACAGCCCTCTGACCACCCACGGCTTTGTGCCAGCAGTGCTGGACCCCCGGCGTTGTGGCAGGAGCTATCACAGTTTAACTGCTCCTTGCAGCCCTCCAAAACAGATGAGAGTGGGCACACAATTTACAGTAGTTTATAAACAGCATACACCATGTCATGAGAGGACCAGGAGGATGCTGCACACATATATAAGCTGCAAAGCTTCTGTTAAGTGGAAGAAAGAGATCCTTTAGAGACTTCATTTATCCTCTTCCTCCAGACCATGCAGTCCACTGACAACTGTCCCTAACAAGCCAACAAGCCTCATGGTTTGCATTCAGGTGTGTGCCAGCAGCAATGCACTTTGTAATTAAAATAATGGGTTCAGATCCATGGCATGAGTCTGTCATAAAACAGGAAATGGGCCTTGGTTTGCTCTGGCAATAAATTCTGTGTTTCTACAAACTTGTCTTACCCTAGGTTTTTCTATTAATCCTGTGGAATCAATACTGACAAGCACACAAACAATAATGTGCTCCTGTGCTTCCCAATTACATAGCTGTCTTTTTCAGTATCTAAGCCAACAGCCATTGGAAATATTGATGTTCCTTGAAAAACATTGAATCTACAGACAAGGATTTTTTTCTCCAAGTCTAGACAAGTCTGCTGCAATTATAACTGGACAGTTTCAGCAAATAACTTGGAAAAATGTTTCCAGTAAATGTGGAGATCATTCACTTTCACCAACCTGACATTTCTGTATGACAGGGGGGAGTGTCAAGAAATCCACCATATTTGGGCACCATAAACAACCCACCACCAGCAGTAGGGTGTTACAGCTACTGCTGACAAACAGCTCTGGAAGGGGAGTGCCCCAAAGCCAGAGAGAACTTTTCCCATGCCATTTATGTCTCTTTGCACATTACACAGACATGCATGTCACTACCCTTTCAATAAAGCACAATAAAAACAGTAAACAAGAAAGTGCATTTTTCAGAAGCTAACTTAAAACCTTGGGATAAAATAGTTTAAAAATATCATTGCTTGTTTGGATTTCATCTAAATTCCAGCACACTGCTCATCTACAAAAACAGCTTTCCCATGTTTATTGATTAATAAGTGTCATTCTTTAGATCTTCTATCATACAGACTATATTGATCTGAAAGCCTGATTCTAAGTCACATAAACATTTGCCTGACTGTATACATCAGGATGCTTGTTGACAGTGTAAGTCTGAGTAATACTTAAAATTCTAAATCTTTTGCCCCCATGCTTGGATGCTGTGAATGGCCCTTCTTGTCCCAAACCGATCCCCACAAGTTGTCACCACTGATGTTTTTCAGTGGGATCAATTTGTGGTTTTCACTACTACAGTGAGGAAACTAGCAGATGTTTAACCTGATTAAAAACAAACTTCCAGGCAAAAATCAGAAGCAAATTCCCTCTTGTAACTAAAGCCATGAATCAGGCTGACTACTTTCAGATGACTAATTTTGGTGTCTTAGCACAGATACCTTGCTCTAGGGTGGTGGAGGAAACGGGACCCAGGGGTTGCCCAATGAAGGAGCTCACATGGAGAGTCAAATAAACTGTTGCCAAGCTGACAGTGAAGGAGGAAGCCAGGGGATATGCAAACCAGGCCCAAGACACGTGAATTCCTGCCTGGTCCTACAGATTCAGGGCTTGGTGTCTCCCCATGCCCATGGTGTAAAAGCACTTGGCAATGGCACCACTTGGCAATGGCACTGATGCCTCAGTGTAACAACTCCACAGTCAGCACTCCCAAGGGAAGCTAATAAATTCAGCTGAATCTTCACATGAAAGTCCCTGGTTTGCCTCCAGGAGGGTTAAACTGAAGGTCTCTGCAGGACTGAATTACACTTTCAGAGGTGATGACACATGGAGCCCAAAAGGCAAAAAATAGGCAATGCTCTGCTGAGGGTTTTGCTGCTGCTGTGAATTACACTCGAAGTTCCCTGAGCTTCAGCAATTTCCCTTCTCATTTCTGCAAACAAAACTAGTCATGGGTAGCCCTTGCTTCCCTTTTCTGGGCAATCCTACAGAACACAAGCACCATCTCTGATTGCCAGCAGAAGCAGCAGCCAAGACTGCAACCAAAAGATGTGGGAAAACAATCATTGCTTTTTGTGATATAGGGCAAACCCTCTAGATATCCTTTTCATAATTTGGCCAAGGACTAAGACTGCTGCCAAGCAGGAACAAGCCTCAGCCACTACATTTAGGGGGCACATTACAGTGCCAGGCAGTTTGCAGGCAGCCTAGCCTGGTATTCCTCACTTGAATCTACCCAGTGCTGACTATTTTCTTACATCATTAGGACACCTTAAAGGTACCACATTTAAAGCAGTTCTAAAAAGGGTGGTGGGATGTTTTGCTTTCCATGTGCAGTGATGGCTGAACACCTGATATAGTGATATAGTCAGATATAGCGTCATCTAGAGCTTTTCCCTGAGTCAGGTTGACATTATCTTCTCCAAAACTAAGATTACCTTGGAAGTTCTTTGTTAATTTGGAAGTCTTTAAACAGCTAAAGGTGCTTCCTACAGTCTAAGTTGAATCTGCTTCTCTTTATTCAGTGTTTGCCATATTTGGAGTTCATGTTATAGCTGAAGGTAAACTTTTAACTACAGTACTGAGATGTCATTATGGGTGCAGCCGGGGTAACAGTTCATCCTGCTTAGGTGCTACTCAGTGGAAATTTGGCAGATGAGCCTGTTTTCCACAGAAAGCCTGGTGTATCTGGTCTGCCAAGCAGAAAGGATGGATGAGGTCTCAGGGTGAACAAGGCATTTTTGAAGGTACGTTGAACCAAACACACAGGTCAAACATTTCTAGCAGAACAACATCAGTCCAGCACAGCTCAAGGATACGTGTCTTGATCTTAGCGTAACAGAGGTTCATTAGTTGAGAATTCAGATATCCAGCAAGTCCAAACCATCATGAAGAATAAATTAGTTTGGTTGTAGTGTATGATGTAGCAAACACTCCTCAGACCATCTTGTCTATCCAGACTGTAAAAAATAGTATTAATTTTAGCTCTACCATTATGCTGCATTTATTGAGGATCTGGGACTCATGGAACACATTTTGTTCTGTTTATTCCCATTTTCTCATTAAAAATTGAAGCCAGGCTGCACACTAGAATTAAGTGTGTTGCTCTGAAAGGCCAAATACTGTTCTCTCTTCTGGCAATGACAAAATTCCCATTAGTTTTATTGGCACAGCACTGAGCCCTAAAGCTAAAAGTAGTTCCATGAGTGACAGAATCATTGCATTCAAAATGAAATGCTGCTTCTGATAGAGAGTTGAGTTTCTTTCTTTATTGTCATTTATGAAAAATAATAATGATCTCTGCAGATGCCATCTGTGTAGGTCTGTGCCTTCCTTCAAAACCCTTCTGTGACTTGGACTCCTTGGCCACCACCACAGAAATGCCAATAAGCCAAAAGTGGCACATCCAAGCCACAGGCAGTCAGGATCACACGAGGAAGAAGGTGGGCACAAGGTCAGCTCAAAGTTTGGGTGCCAATGTATAAAGGAGTTCTCTTATAAGTACTCCTGGGACATGGAGTGTCCTCCTTTCAAATTACAAGACAGGAAGATTTACAGTGCATTTTCTGATTATCTCACACTATTTTTCTTAGGAAATCAGCTTCACCTGTGCAGCTAAATCTTGAGAAAAGAAACATGATGTTTTCTTTCCAGATAGACTGTTTGATCGGTTCAGAAAAAAAAAAGCCATCACTCTGTGACAACTCTTATGAGTTTGTCATGTACGTGCAATGTCTCTCAGAAGGACCCAGATGATGAAACACAGAGACTGCAGAAGAGTGTCAGCTCGCACTTCTAAAGAAAAGTTGGGGAAAGAAAACTTTAAAATAAAAAAAAAAGTTTAAGTTTAAAGGTGGAAACCTGGGAGGCAAATTAAAAAAAAAAATTAGCAACAAACTATCTAAAAACAATTTTATGCTTTTTAAAATAAAATCTCTGGCTTTTGGAGCTGCAGGTTTGATTTTTGGTGCTTGTAAATCATTGTTATGTAAGTATAATATTCACGGCATCTGCTTGTCAGTTACACCAGCTTTTTGTTAAGCCCTTATATCTTCCTGTGCTCCCCCCTGGCAAACATGCAGACAGTATAATGTGTGCTGAGGGTAGCAATCCAAAGGTTTCTGTTCCTTCCTGATTTATCCGCGGCAGGACAGCTGACTGGAGAGAAGGTCTTGAACAATAAAGCCTGCTCCCTTTGAAACTGACACCTTAGTACAGCTATTTTCATCTCCTTTCTGCTAAACTTTTTGATGGCCATGGCTCTTGGATCAGATGAGGGAGTGCACGGTCAGACTCTACCCAGCACACACTGTGACACTGTGGTAACTCCTCCACAAAGTCCTCCTGCAAAGCCACACCCAGAAAAAACAATTCTCTCTTTCTTTCCTCGCTTGGGGCATTGGCTGGGCTCCAGACTAATCTGCAGACCAAAACTAGGCAGTCAAAACCTACATCCAGCACCTCATCCCTGTTTTCAGGCTTGTTTCTGCCATGACTCTGTGCAAAGAACTGCTTGAAACCCACTAGTAAGGCCTAGCCCCAGAGAAGGTTTCCAAATGCCTAATTATCTCATTTAAACCTCCTGCTGAAATATTTTATTTCTAAATTATGAAGAGGTTTAATAACAGCTTTCAGCTTCATTAAATGTTTTATGCACCTGGAATTAAGACAATCCACAAAAATCTTGATTAATTGCCCAGCAGTGTTGTCTGACACAGGGTAAGGTTTATACTGGTGTTAAAGACTTTCTGAGAAAGTGAATTTTTACATGGTGTCAATGCCTAGTTTGTGAAAATACTGAAAATCGATGCCATGTCATATTCCTTCTTTTCTGAAAAATTCCACAGAGCAGCAGTTTGGCTGAAGAGTGCAGTGATGCAATCAGCTAGAGCAGAACCTTTTAAAATGCTGTGAAAACTGCAGCTTGGCATTATTTCACCCATATCTATCCAAGGTCAGAATTTGACATAATGGCCACATTTTGTTAACAAACAGCTCTTCTTCTGATGTGGAAATAGCATGATATGAGTTTTAAAACAGAGCAGCATGAGTTTTAAAACAGATCAGCATGAGTGATGGCTACACATGTGGTTTCTAAAGCTTTTGGTTACTGCCCAACACCCCTGCATTTTGCCATGCTCAGCATAATTTGGGTTCCTTCTTAAATGGTCTATTTTACATGCAAAATTCTGAGCTTTTTATATTCAAAAGCCTTGGTCCAGTCAACATATATGTGGGGTGTTTGAGGAATGGAAAATGAGCAAATAATATACTGCCAGTTGCCATTTAACCAAAGTGACCAATCCATTTAAGAACAGGGGTGACTCCCAAGGACACCCAGCACAGCATTAATATTGAAATTTTAAGACATTTTCTTTGACATGAAAATGAAGATAAAAGTAGCAAAATGTCAAAATGCTTGAATTGTGGATTACCATTTAATATTTCTGTGAAGCGACATATGAATAAAGACAAGGGTGTCTCGCTGCTAAAAATAACCTCTTGTGTTTAATGCTGATCTGCAGCTGTAATGGGAATGTTCAGCATTTTTCAACTCCATCAATTTTTAAATCTAGCAGGTTATGTTAACCTGAGAGAAGAAAAACTCACTCTGATTTTTAGACAAAATGTAATTTTTTTCAGGTACCTCTGATTTTGGAAGCGAAGTATACCTTTCAAACCAAAGGCAAACCAAAGACAAGCTATCACCTTGGTATTATGAAAATCACAGAGCAGTGAGGAGAGGCCTGGAAGATAAAAAATACTTAGTGTCAGGACCACTTCAAAGTGTATAGGGTCATCATCCTGCTTTATTGTACAAGTGGCTTTTCACATGTAAACCTGTCATTATTAAATTAATATTTGTGAGCTTAACTCTGATGCTTTCTCCTTTACTTAGCAAAGGACTAATTCTACTGAATTCGAAGGAATTACACACATGTTACTAGTCCCAGAATTAGGCTCCTTACATGGTTTGGATGACTTTGACTTTCTGCAGGGTTTGTTGAGCCTGCCCTCCCAAAGCTTTCCCTTCTTCCATGGAAGTCCCTGCAACATTCAGAGGTGGCTTAAAGTGAATTTACCAATGGGAAAACATACATTTATACTTGGACTCCATGGCAGAAAGAATATCTTCACTCAGGAGCAAAGAATACAGCAAATGTCGTATTTCTAACAGGCCATTGACGTTTCGGCAATGTTTTCAATACACTTTGGCACAGTGTCCATATATATTTGTCATTGATAAAGTAGCCTGTTCCAAAAGTTTAAAAAAAAAAAAAGCTAGGCAATGAAAAAAGAAAGAAGACTACAACAATATAAAGGAAAAGTGAAAAGAAGGGAATTGTGGTATCTTGTTTGAATGACAAGTAAACTTTTTATGTCTTCAATGCAAGAGAAAAAAGGATTTTGTGACTGAGAGGCATTTCAAAGGACCTGTCACAGCACAAAATCCTAGCAGAGACAAGGCACAGGTCTCTGGTACAGCTACTCAAGGCAAGATTTATATCTTTATTGCACTAGTTACAGTGAGATAAAAAAAACATAGTGCCTTGTTTCTGCAAAGGCTGCGTGTTAACATAGCTATCTTGATGTCAAAGAACATCTTGGTTTTCTATAAGAATAGCTATGAGACCAGGCACTTTTAAGCATTCTACCAGATTATTGAGCTACATTATTTTTATAGGCTTAGGATTTACCAAGCAGAGAGTTCAGAACATAAACTTGGCTTGCAGGGTAGGGATGAAGTGAAGGTTTTGTGGCAAGTTCATATTTGTACAGTTCTTGTCCTATCTTCTCCAGCATGCAGCAATTCTTCACAGCCCTAAAAAAGATGCAAAAACTCACTGTCTTGCCAGATAACTCATTCTTTCAGTTCTTTTTCCTTCATACCTCACCACTTTTCCAGCATCCATGCTGTAGGTCTGTAAATAGACAACATAACAAAATGCCTTTTGTACCCAGGCCTAAAGAATTACAGTTAGTAGATGAAATTGCAAATAATTATACATAATATTGACTAGACTTAATTTCAGAGCATAGGGTTCTTAGAAAAATAAGTCCTCTTGTTACCCACATGACCAGCTCAAGATGAGCACAGTATCACAGAATCACTGCATGGTTGAGGTTGTAAGGGACATCTGGAGGTCATCTGGTCCAACCCCTCTGCTCAAGCAGGAACACACAAGAAACAATTGCCTGGGATCATGCCCAGGTGGCTTTTGATTATCTCCAAGGATGGAGACTCCATGACTTCCTTTGTACAACCTGTGCCAGAGCTGGGTCACTCTCACAGCAATATAGATGCAGCTCGTTCTGAAGAAGTGCATATTGGCTCTGTGGTCAAAGGAACACTTCTGTTTCCAAAGGTTATTCACACTCCCTAGAACCACAACAACTGTGATGGAGCTTCTTTTAAGACAAATAGGACTTATTCCTAGTGTTCACTAGGAATTATGGATCTGCAATGGTCAGAATGGTCAGCAGACACCTTTATCTGTGGAAATGAGTGAAACTTCTAGTCTGTGTTGTAAGCCCACAGCTATTACTGTGCAAAACTCTTAGACGTCCTATGGAGTTTCAAAGTCCCATAGGTTTAGATAATTGAACCCAGTCTAGGACTATTTTGACTACAAAGGCTGCTTAGACACTTCTGACTCCTGTAGCTACTACTTTGCAGGCATACAAATGAGTCATCTCAGTCTTGATCTGAATCCCATCCCATCTCTGTCCACTTCTAAGTAGATTATTATTACCGACTATTCTGCACCTGAATGACTTACATTTCTAGCACTGACATAAAAATAAAAAGCTACTGTTGAGAATTTTTAAAAGAAACACAAATTTAGCATTTCAGCTATTTTGCCTTTTCTTATGATTGAATGAGGAACTTCAGAAAACTGAATTGTTATGGTATGTTTTCCATATGCAAGTTTAGAGTAGACTGGTCTGTAATTAAGGTAGTTTTTAGCTTAGATGTGATGCCTGGCACATGTTACTAACTACTGAAGGTGAAATTGGATGAAGTCCCTGTATGCTGTGCAAACTCATTCTGGCTTCTATAGAGCATTCCCTGGGCCAGGCAGTTCAACATTAAATGCTACTGCACCTATTTCATTATTGGATCTAGACTGACTCCTCTCAAAGCAATGGGGGTTTTTTCCCCCTTAGGGGCATGAAGTGCTTCTCACACAGGGAAAGACTGAGAGAATTGGGTTTATTCAGCCTGGAAAAGAAAAGACTTTGGGGTGACCTAATTGTGACCTTCTAATTCCTGACAGCAGCCTGCAAGAAGGAGAGAGTGGCTATTTACAAGGGTATGTAGTGATAGGACAAGGGAGAATGGCTTCAAATTGAAGGAGAATAGGTTTAGATTAGATATTAGGACTAAATTCTTTACTGTGAGGGTGGTGAGGCACTGGAACAGATTGACTGTAGTAGTTGTGGATGCCTCATCCCTGGAAGTGTTCAAGGCCAGCTTGGATGGAACTCTGAGCAACCTGGTCTAGTGGAAGGTGTCCCTGCACATGGCAGGAGGATTGAACTAGATGATCTTTTAAGGTTCCTTCAAATCCAAACCATTCCATGATTACATGATACTGCCCCTACTGTCTGCTGGAAAGTAGCATGATGTGCCATAGCTTAGTGAAGAACTAAACCACAGGGTCCACGACCTGCTCTGCATGAAGGACATGAGGAACTCTGTGGCCACTGAAATGGTGGCAGTTGCTGAGCAGAAATAGAGGTACTATTTGTGTGCATTTTTGAAGAAATGGAGGTACAGAGATCTCAACTTTCATTGCAGAAAGGCTAAAAAGGAGAGCCTGACAATAATGTTCAATAAGTAGTTTGGGGCAATGAAAGCTTTGATATCGTAAAAATTCCTGATGCCGCTCAGCACACAGTTCTGGGGCCAGCATCCAGCTTGTCCATCTAACACCTGGCATTATCACAGAAACAGTGTTAGACAAGGTCCAGCATGTCCCACATACCCATATTACAAGTGGGCCCTGGACCACCCTGCTTCCCAAGTCCAACAGATGTGTGTGTGCACAGGGCAAGCTGGGGCTAGGCATAGGCTCTGGCTGGCACACAAGGGCAGAGGAGGTGCACTCAGTGGGCTGACACTTCATCCCCCAGAAATTTCATCCACTTGAACATGTGAACTATGTTTTGCCTTACTATAATAAGCAGATGTCTTCAGTGTTTACTTCTTGGCCACTGCTAAATGTTTTTAATACCATCCTTCTCTTTTAAGTGAGCTAAGGAGGTTATTTAGCCCTAATAAAATAACTGCAGATTTTCCAGACACAGAAAAGCTAAAATTCAGTGATTTCAGACCATCCACAGAAACATCAACAAAATCTGAATTTCTTATTATTGAAATGGTTCATTTTATCTGAATGTCATTTCCCTTTATGTTAATTTTGATCTGGTTGGGAAAGTGAGCAGCTATTGAGGTTATTATGCAAACATTTCCTGAAACAAAACAATAGCCTAATTATTTCTAGATGCACATGGGTTTTATTATCCATGAATTAGTTACTAATTCACCCACCCTGTATTTTAATATTCAGCTAGCAAACTCAGATTGGTTTTACAGAAACTTTTGTGATTTTCCAAATTGAGACCTTTGCTACTACTTAGTGAAGAGTTCTAAACAGTAAATAAATATTCAATGAGGTCTTGGGAAAAACATCCTCTTTTAACTTGTTTAAAGAAAACAGTTTATTGAACAGCAGAATAAAATCAAGAGCTAAGCCATGTTATCCTCAAACTCAGCCTGGAGCCTAGGGAAAAAATAGTTCTGCTTTAACACATAGTGTAATTTGCTGGTGTCAGAAGTGGAAGGGCTGCCAGAGCCTCAAGCCAGCTCACTCCAATTCCTCCTCCCTACGAAGGGTGTTCAATCATCAGTGACTCACAGGGTGCATGCAAAAGAAATGGGCCGTGTTGTGGTTTAACCCCAGCCATGCTCACTCACACCCACCGCCAGCAGGACTGGGAAGAGAATTCAGAAGAGTAAAAGCTAGAAAACCTGTGTGTTGAGATAAATACAGTTTAACAGAGAAAGCAAAAGCCGTGCACATAAGCAAAGCAAAACAAGGAATTAATTCACTGCTTCCCATGGGTAGGCAGGTGCAAAGCCATCTTCAGGAGAGCAGGGCTCCATCACACACAATTACTTGGGAAGTCAAACTCCATCACTTCAAACGTCCCCCTCTTCCTCCTTCTTACTCCCACTTTATAGGCTGAGCAAGATGCTGTATGGTATGGAATATCTCTTTGGTCAGTTTGGATCACCTGTCCTGGCTGCACCTCCTACCAGCCTCCCATACATCCTTAACTTCCCTGCCAGGAGTAAGAGGATGGGGGCAGGACGATAAGGGAAATCCTGTCTCTCTACATCTATGCAAGGAAACCAGATCTGTGTGACTGCAAAAATGAAAGCGAGAAGCTGGGTCTGGTGTAGCAGAGGAGTGGATGGCCAGGAGAGATAATTCCCATTTGCATTTACTATGAAGATACTGTTTTCATTGTTAGAGAAGAGCAGCCATAAGTTTTCTTGCCATTGTCAAATAGAAGCATGACAACAGTGGTAAGGTGGAAATGATTAATAAACCCTGGCTTTTTGTAGGGAGTAAAACTCCCCAAAAACTCCTGCTGTATCATCTTTACTGGAAACAGTTAAATCCAGAAATACTTCAGCAGCCATAGGAAGAAACGCAGCTCATATCTCCAGGTACATCTGGTAACTCTCACCTGCAATGAAAGACAGAAGATGACAGCACTTAGGGCCAGGGGAGAGCTGAGTCACAGTCACACAAGTCCCTCTCAACACTGCACACGGAGGGAGCTGAGCTGCCTGCACTGCACTATGAGGCAGAAGCCCCCAGTGTGGGTTTGGCAATAGCACTGGTGTAGGGCATCTCGTTGTGCTCTTCCATGGGGACATGGGGCACGTTTTTGCTCCAAAGTAGCCTTGTGCATGTAACCTGCTCCATCTGCAAGACTGACAACTAACACATGGACCATCCCTCCCATACTCCTCAGGGCCACTGTCTCTCCAGGGCTGTGCTTGCTGCAGTCACAGGGCACTGGGGAACTGCCTTGGACATTTATTACAAGGGAAGGAGAATGAGACCTAATGAACCAAAATACAGAATTTAGGATACATCATCTAACAACCTGGCAAACCTGACAATTATTTTTTGTTCCTGTTATGGAGCCTTGAAGACCATTTATTTCTTTATTTTTAATGTGTGTGCTTTGTACTTTGTGTTCCTCTCCGAGAGGTGATTTAAATCTCAGCAGGTGTTTCCCTTTATTAAAGTGGTATTGAAATCTCCTCAAGCTGCTTTGCAAAGTTTCTGGTTATAGGGACTACGAACATTATGTTTCTGTGTCATCTCCTCAGAACAAGATATTTGATCAATCACAACTTCAGCTTTTTTTCCTTCCTAATATTTCCTGAAGCCTAATGGGAGGTTGCAAGAGTCTCTAAAAGATCACAGGCAGCAGGGAGAAGTGAAGCACTTTATTGGAAGATTTGGCAGAGACTTGACTGCACCTCCAGCAGGGAGGTCTCCCACAGGGCACAACATTCCAGTGTCATTTCTCTGCCTGGCCACTGCCAGCACTTCTGACTGGCACCAGCTGTGCTTGATGCAGAGGAAAAGCATTACATAACTAAGTCATAAGCTTAAACTTGCACAGATGCTGAAGGACTTTTTGCATCAGAATCTCTCCCTTGAGGGCACAGTGCCATATGATGAGTCCTTCAGAGAAAGAGCCAGTTCAAGAAGGTCCTGTGCAAACCTCTGGTGTGGCATCCTGCACACCCCCTCCCCTCCAAGGTTGCCTCCTTGGTTAGAGTGACACAACATCTGTGTGATCACATCGTAACTCAGACCTCTGAAACCTTCCAGTTCTTTACAAATGTTTTCCGCAGTGACATCACCTCATAGTAGTGGGCTGTGCAAAAACCAGACATACCTTAATGCAGCCACCCAATCCCAAGGATTTTGTATATGCTGAAACTTCAGCTCCTCCTGTCTAATCAGTGGTGAAAAAGTAGCCTTTGGAGGACTCAGTCTCTGGAGATGCCTGCTTCTGTCCACCAACATATCCAGAATGACTGTCGTACGCTGATATCAGACCAAGGCTGGGTGAGATAACATCCACTCAGGTGGTTTTGGAGAGGGTACAGAGGATGGAGCTGCATCCAGGAACAGCCTGTGAGCCATTCGGTCTGATGTGGGTATAACTTCTTCCTCAGGTGTTGTCATGGGAGCAACCCCACTCAGCTTTGATGGCACAAATCTCAGCTGGAGCTCTACAGCCATGGAAGATCCTGACTGCAGCAGAGAGTGCCCTGCAGCCTGTCCCTGGGAAAGAGGGTCTCTGGCACTAATGCAGCCTGGCCACAATATGCAGTGCAGCACGTGGGTGTCTTACTGCACTCTGAGATGGTGCTGCCTCTGGGTGCCTCTCCTTCAGATGAAGGTACACAAAAATAGGAGTATCTGTTCAGCAGAGAATGCCCAATACTCACAAATGGTTCCACATCACAACAAGGGACAGTATTTTGAAATTTCCCAAGGAAAAAAAAAAAAAAAAAAGAACGAAATATATTTGGGATCAGTGGAAAAAAATATATTCTAAATATATTCCTTTGAATTTTATAATGCAAGAAAAATGCTGCATATTTAACAGTGTCTGCTCTTACAATGAACATTTTGAACTAGTAGTCTAGATTACAGTCTAGTATCCTAATGCACTCATAAATTTGCAATAAAATGTTTTGGTTTCTCCTCATTGAAAGTATTAGAGGAATTTATTTGTTCCCATGTAACATTGTTTCAATTAAATAGCATTTTTCACTGCAGGATCATTCTTTAAGAATTTTAAGGTAGCTTTACCTGTAACAAGAAGGATGCATGGATTACAGATGCTCCTGGTCTAAATTTATCTTCTATATAAATATATTTCCTGAACCACACTGGATTTGCAGATAAATCTTTTTTGCCCAATATAAAACAAGGGAGAAAAAAATTTAGATTATAAGAGATTATTTTAATCTTAGAACTGTTAGAAAATAGATTGATGTGTTGTCAGAGTGAAAAAGAGACCCAGAGAGTAAAAGCTAGGCCTGAAAAATGTCAGACTTAAAATAAATCTAGCCAGGCAAGTTGAATTTCAAATTGTTCCATAATGCTACAATGACATTCTGAGCAATAATTAAGCTCTCTATTGTTTGCATTCAGTGAAGAATCTTTTGATATCCTGCAATTTATCATTCTAAAACTGCATAGCAATATAATCCTCTCCACTCTAAATAGAGCTGTAATTGTTAAAGAAATGGTAAAATGCATCAGTAATTCACCCTAAACTGCTGGCATCATTATTCCTGGGACATGGTTTGGTGATTTGTGATGAGATATTGAGATTACTCAATTAAGAGGGAAAATCTGAAGGATTTCTGAACAGTGAGCAGAACAGAGATGGTCAGGCCCCCGATGAGAATGTTTGGGATCCCTTTGCTCCATTTTCTTTGGACACAGGGTCAAGGTCTGTTCTTGATTACACTGGTGGATACCTGTGTTTATTTTTTTGGGTTATCCCAAGTGCATGCTAGTGTAGGTAACATCAGCAGCACACAGACAGGCTGCACATTGCTCACCACTCATGGTTTTTGCAGCTTGGAGCCCAAACTGACTGCACAGGTGAGATCAGTGACTCCATCATGCTCAGGCAGCAGATGGGACGGAGTCACCTTCACCCAAGTTTATGCGCCTAAAGTTTTATGTTTTAAATTCTAAGTTTGCTCCAAAACTTACAACTTTCTTAGGTCTTAATATTCCAATGCAAAGCTACAGCACTTCTTCAAAAAAGGTGATTCTCAGGTTAAACAGCTGCTGACAATTCCTAATTCAGTCATTTTGGACCAAGAGAGAAAGTCATCAACTTTAAGGCAAGTCATTCTCCCACAGCTAAAATTCATTTTCTCTTAACACATGTAGATGAGACTCATTTCTACAATTATTTTTTTTCAGGAGGAAATCTAGTATTGTAGGATTTGGGGTTCTTTCTCTTTAATTCCACAGAAGTTACCAGAGGCAGTAATTAATGAGAGCAGGGACTCTAATCACTATTATTATTCTTTCTCATTATTGTGCCTTAACATTCAAAGTTCTCTTATATTTATTATAAATCTTCATCTGCTCTTACCTAACCATTCAGTTTAAGAACACAAGCAGCACAGGTGTGTAAGATGCAATTTCCCTCTGTATATTTGTATTACCACAGGTTTCTGAATCTCAGCAGTATCAGAAAGCTAACTATTCTACCCATTTCAAAAGATGATTTATTACCATCTCAGAAAGAGAAGCAGCATTGTTAAAAATGCACAGTAATTTGCTGCTCTTAAAATCAATCCCCCACAGGCAGCACTGGCTGTTATATTGCCAGGATAAAAACATGAACCTGCCCACTGCACCAGCTCCAGCATTGCCGGCTGTGATCTCACCAGCCAGGAGACAAGTGTGAACACTGCCAGCCATGTCCCCATGGAGTTCACAGACATCCAGCTACGAGTAACTTGATGGCAAGCAGAGAAGTATTTAACAATTTCTTAATATCTTTCAGAGATGCTCAGAGAAACTGGAGGTTGAAACTCTACAAAAAGGGTATCTGGGAGCTGTTAAGATGATGAGAGATTGACTTCAGAGGGATCAAGGGAACTGTTTTTGTTCTGAGTGACTTATGGAAGGTGGTGGGAAAAGAAAGGTTTTCTGCTGCTCCTGTTTATCCCAGGAGAAATGGGTTGAGCCAGTGCTGTGCAGTACTGTCCAGCCCCACCACTGTGAATTCCTGGTCCCTGGGGTCACAGGGAACATATTTCCTGGTGCCCCTTCATTCCACAGGGACACCTGAAATAAAGTGTCATGGCTTACTGAGTTCTGTTAGTGGAAACAGTCACTTGGTATCTAACATAGGTCACAAATGTTGTTAACTCTCAAGCCCAAACTCTAGAATCAGACCACCTAAGAGAGATGCCCTCAGATGACAGCCAAGACCATTAAGATACTTTTAACCAGGACAACTGTGATATACTACTGAGCACTGTTTCATGGCTGTCTTCTCTTAAACAAAGACATAGTGAAGTTCCCCACAAATTTGGGTCCATTTTTTTTGTCTTCATCTATATTGATGAACTAAAAAATGCTAGAGCCCCTCTTCTACCGCTAAGGCAAACAGACACAGTTGGTTGGCATCCTTATTATTAAAAAAAATGTGTGTGATCACATCCCAGTTGTCTCCTGGGAAAAGTCTCTGGCTCATGCTACTTTTCACACCATATCCAGGAATCCTTTGGGAGAGCTCTAGTCAGCCTAGGCTTAAATCACAGAGTGTTTTTCTGTGCAGACTCATAAATGATGAAGTTTAAGGGCCTGTGCCTACTTAATTGAATAGTCTAGGGGTAACCTTCTGTAATTCAGATAGTATCTAGTGTGCACCTCTGAAATCTTCATGTTCAGTGTGGCTTTTGGTACAAAAGTACTAAGAACTGCTCTGGTAAGGGATCATTTACTGTTTTAGAAAATTGAAAAAAAATCCAAAATATAGAATATAAAACCATCATGTTCACTTCATGTTTTCAGTGTGAGCCTCATCCAATCTGTAGTAGTTACCCTACCCTTTACTCTGTGAAATAATGATCTTGGAGTCATCTTTCTGTATTGTGAGAAGCCACTGAAAACAGGAACATATGATTCTTCACAAATGGTCAAAACTAGATAATGAGTTGTTCCTATTCAGTCTAGGGACAAAAATCTCATATGGCAGCATTCCTTAAGGCTGGGTAAAAATTAAAAGGAAGAGTAAATGTTAAATATTTTTGTGCATTCTCACGGAAATTTTAAAATCTTGAAAATTTAAGGGAGGCATACTGCTGATTTTTTTTTTCATAGTTTAGTCTTTTGCTGAATTTATAGTTAGTTATTGGTTAATGCATAATATTCCCCGCATAGGTACCAAAGCATCATGGTGATGGCTGTGGTATAGAAGCCAAGATAAGGAAAATTAATTTGAGGCTATGGCAGATTGAAAGGTCTGTTGTTCTGCTATGATATTATTGCTAAAATAGTTATTGTAATTCTGACATTCTTGCTAAAGGAATAACATTATCTATCCTTCCATGAACTTGTAGGATATTTAAAAACCTTCAGGGCAGATATACTTCCCCGTTCAGCTCCAGTTTTTAGAATATTTGTGTATAATAAATGATTATGGGTGAACTCAACAAAATACCTAATCAGTGTCACAACTGCATTTGTGCTATCTCAGAACAATCTCCCAAAAAAAGCAGACTAACCACAGAAGACATTTCTCTAATCTGCAGCAACTGGAATGCATCAACTCATTCATCTTTGTATTCCTGATCAATTATGTCTAGACTACCAGTCAGGGGGTGGGGGAGAATCTGCCACATGCAATTATCTGTATTTGAAAAGTGAGTGTAGACATTGGGACTAAATAGCAGGAAAAGGCTCTTACTCAGACTACGCAATAAAGGCAAATCACGCTTGTGATTTGAGTTTCTTGTCTCTAACTTCATGAATCAGCTTTGCCATTACTATTACCAGACAGACCAGTGGAAATATTTTGAGTGGCTCATTTCTCCTTCACTTTATGCTGAATTGGACCCCCCCCAAAAATTATTCTTCATTTGATCAGATACTAAATGAGGTTTCAGGTTTTTTTCCATGTGGGTGGCATAAATGCCAGCTGATTTTTACAAGACTTGGAAGGGGCTTGACTCAAATCTGCTACATTAGTTCCAGCTAATGATGGATGAGGTTTTGCTGGGAGCATTTAGATTTACCACATTATCATTGCTTCAGATCCAGCCACGTTGTTTGTCCTTCCGAAAGCTACACTTACTATGGAGAGCAAAAAGTCTGAACAGTCAAAAAACATTTCCCTGGAGTGAGAATGAGGGGCTATTTGGCAGGAATGAAAGTGGCAGCCTGAGAGCCAAGGTCTGAAAAAATCTTGAATCTGAATGTTCTCTCAACCCCCTGATTTTCAGGAGTGCTTTCATACACAACCACAAATGGAAAATATTTTGCGAAGGAGTATCGGGAAAGTGAAAAAAATTCTACCACAGTGTTCATGCTACTTTTATTAAGTAGAAAAGTTACCCTGCAAGGATTGGATTCTGCTCTCATCCTTATTTTGCATCATGAAATGCTATGACTTCTGTGATCATAGAATCACAGAATGGCCTGGGTTGGACAAGACCTTAAAGATCATCTAGTTCCAAGCTCCCTGCCAAGGGGCAAGGACACTTTCCACTAGACGATGCTCAAAGCTCTGTCCAACCTGGCCTTGGACAATTCCATGCGTGGGGCACCCACAACTTCTCTGGGCAACCTGTTCCAGCACTTCCCCACCCTCACTGTAAATAATCTCTTCCTAATATCTAATCTAAATCTGTCAATTTAAAGAAATTCCCCACTATCCTATCACTACAAGCCCTTCTAAAATGTCCCTCTCCAGCTTTCTTTTAGGCCTTCCAAGTGCTCTGAGGTGTCTTCAGAGCCTTCTCTTCTCCAGAGTAAACAACCCCAACTCTCTCAGCCTGTCTCCATAAGAGAGGTGCTCCAGCCCTCTGATCCTCTTCATGGCTCCTTCGGATCCACTTCCGCAGGTCCACATGTTGGTGGTCCCAGAGCTGGATGCAGGTGAGATTCCAGGTGAGGTCTCACAAGAGTGGAGCAGAGGGGCAGAATCACCTCCCTTGATCTGCTGGCCACACTGCTTTGGATGCAGCCCAGGATACAACTGGCTTTCTGGGCTGCAAGTGCACATTGTTCTTCTTGACTTCTGTGATAATGTCCACAACTCATGTCCTTGCCCAAATCTCTCTGATTTAACAGAAATGTTTCCACTATCTTCAATGGAGCCATTAGAGTGAGAAATGTAATAAGCAAAGCTGAGACTTCCAAGTTATATGTAATTTAGTGTCTTAATAACATTGTTTCTCTGCGGAAAGTGAGGACAAAGATCTCAGTCCATTAAGTGAAATCTTCTGTCAGTATTCCTATGTCAAATCAAAATCAAACAGTCCAGTTTAATCATTGAAAAGCAGATTGATGGGAGTGGTTAAAACAAATAACAGACATTCACCTTATACAACTCAGAGAGATGAGAAAGCATATGGTGTTAAGCTCACAGTGAATGCTTTGGCAGATACTCTGGAAAAATAGTAAAGCAGAAAAGGAGACATTCAAACATGATAGAAAACAAAGAAAGTACCACATATAAATGTTTGGTGTTGCACTTTATTTAGAGTGGACCAGCTTTTAAAATACCTGACATCAATTTTATTTGAACATTTTTAGCACTTCCCGTAACAGTTTGGGGTTTTTTAATGCAGTTAAATAACTATATTGGAAGAAGAGTGGCTCTACACTGAAACAGGCTGCCCACAGAGGTTATGGATAACCCAACCCTGGCAGTGTTCAAAGCCAGGCTGGACAAGGCCTTGAGAAACCTAGTCTAGTGGGAGGTGTCCCTCCCCATGGCAGGGGTGTTGGGACTAGCTGATCTTTAGGGTCCATTCCAACCCCTTAACATTTTATGGTTCTTTAATTCTATTGCACATATCCCTAAAAGAGTTGGACAATAGCAATGTCTGAGTCATTTAAACCCATTTTATTGTCTATGTCCTGTAATGCCTTTCTGCTGGCCTGAAACCCTGGGTATCTCAACCTGGGTAGCTCAATCACAGCAATTTTAAAAAACTTCTGTAAGCAGCTGCAGGTACCTTGGCTGTCCAACAAGAAGCTACCACCAAAATAATTTGCTTTTGAGGCACTACAAGAGCTCACTGCACGTGAGCTCAGCTAAGGGTGCTAGCACCTACTAGGATGTAAGACAAAACACCTGCAGGCTCAGAGTAAATGGTACTTTATGGTTATCAGTCTATGCTGATAACCAGGCAGATTGCCCAATGTGCACGATTCCTACAACAGATTGCTGTCAAAAATTGCACACCAAGTGCTGGCAGCTGTGTAAAGCACTGCATACTGGGAATCAAGCATGGAGAGCAAAGCTGGACTGGCTCATCTCTTCTCCCATGCTCTTCAAAGCTGCAGAGGCTGTCCCTGGAAGTCACCACAGCCAGAAAATAATATTTTCCAATATGGGAAAGCCACTTTTCTACATTCCTTGGCAAAGAGATATTTCATTCAAGTGACTCAAGGTACATGTGTTCCTACATCACTTGGGATGCAGCTAATGTTCTTACATGTATTTTGAAGACATGCCATTCATGGGACAATCTGATAAAACTCTGCAATATGCTGTAAAACCCTTCACACAAACCACTATCAGGTCTCAAAGGAGTGTTTGCCATCACAAACATGCCTCAGCCACCACAACTCCCACAAGGAGTTTGGTGTAATGGAAAAGGTGGCCAGGAGAATGTCTGGCATCCTAAAAGTGCTGCCAGAGGGATTCTACCAAGTTTTCAGGCAAGGATAGAGGAGAAGTATTTCTACCATTTCTGCACTTGCACAGCTGTGCAGGGATTGGTACATCTGGCCTCATGTTTTGGAGCAAACTTCTTGCCCTCACATTTGCCTTGAACAGAAACAATTTACTTAAATCGAAAGAAAAAATATCTGGTCTTCTGATTCTATGTATCTGTGAAAAAAGAGGTGACCTATATACTCTGTGATTTACCTGCTTCATGTATCATCCTACCACATGGCTGACTCTACCACCTGCTTAGAAATAGAAGTGGAAGAAAACAGACAGGTATAAGATATCTCTAAATAAGACACCCTGAGGGAGGGAACAGCAACGCATTCTAACCATTGGTTAGAAAGATACTATTTTCAGCTACTAGCTATAATTAAACAACTCATTTTCCTAAGGCAGAAGAAGATCACAAGCTGCCTCCACAGAAAAAGGGTTTGGTTTTTAATTAAGTTGCCAAGGAGGTGCTCTCACAGCCAAGCCTGTGAGAACTTGAGCTTGTGGGGTCGGTCTGAGCCTTTCAGATATGTCCACATTTCATGAGAAAAACTATATACTTTAATGAAGACATAAATGAGCAGCCTTTAGGCACTTAACCTCTTTTATCTTCCTGCTGTGTATCTTTGGACAAATAAATACCCATTATTTGAGTACAGATGCTTAGAATTATCATGGTCTGCTGAGAGACACTACCTCTGAGGGCATTTGCCCAGTGATGAGGAGCAAACTGGGAGCATAAGGCAAGGAGAAGGACCCCAAAGTGGCCAAAGGGGTCTGGAAGGAAAGAGAGGGGATCCCAGACAGGGAGGAGCACAAGAAGGGGTCTATCCATGGGAAGGGCCTCTCTATATTGCCTGTCCTTCTGGGAGCAACTCTCCACTGTAGCAACTCCCTGCCACTTCCCTCTCTCCAAGGACTGGGAGCCCATGGACAACCCTGGACAAGCTATAACATAAAGGTGGGCCATATCCCATGTTGCTGCAGTGAGGGCAAAGGAAGAGACAGAGACAAACACCACTGCACAAACCCAGTTTCATGGGTGTCTGGTGATATAATGTTATTTTTTTTCTCTCTCTCCCCACTCCTACACCTCATTATTTACTCTGATTTTACTGTTTGGATGTCTAATTGCACTATTTTCTAAAGCATTTGTCTAATAGTCAGTGAGCTAAACAAAGATGTGTTACGTGGCATAGCACTGCTGCCTTGAGCAGAACTCAAAAAAGATGGGCTCTCCTATGCCCCAACAATTCTTCCTTTTCCAGTAATGTTTAAAGTATGTAATGATGTGTCAGATAATGAGTTACCTTATTTGACATTTGAGAAATGCCAAGGTTATGCTTCCTTGCATGCTCCCACAAGAAAGGCAGCAGTGCTGTGAGAGCAATATGCCAAAATGCAGCTCAGCATTGCTCCAGCCCATGTGGGCTGCTGGGATCACCTCCAAATGCTGCTCAAAGCCTTTGCACAACACATGGAGAGCTGAGGGAAGATGAGAAGCATGGTGTGGTTGGTGAGGGTCAGAGAGGAGAGGCTTATCTATCTAGAGTCTAGGTTTGCACAAGGTATGGGGAACATAACTAAATGGAATTGGGGCATTTCTGGCTGTGACGACCAAATATTCTTTTTTTTTTTTTTCCTAACAATGGATAATATACTGCAGTCCAAGTTAGGGGATAAATGCCTCCCTTATTTATTTCCAAGAATGCCCTTTTTTTCTAAGGAAGAATACAACATTCCCTTAAATATATACTACCTTCCAAACCCCAAATCAAACTTCATACATTACCAATAATCCAGTCAGTCTCTCCGCTTCACTTAATATTCTTTTTCTTTCTATGTCCTCCCATGTCCCTTCCAGTCCCCATCATTGTATAGCTACCATAGCTCCAACAGCAACCGCAGCTAAGGTTGCCAGAAGTGATGGCAGTAATCAGTGCACCCGACAATCTCTAAAAGTGGCAGAGGGAAAGGAGGGCTTTCTGCATTCTCCTTTCCTTAGTACCCTGAGGCCTCCATTGGGGTCTGCCCAGGGGCATCTTGTGGCTGGAAAAATTCAAAACTTGGACTTTGCAGGCAAGATATAATTATGAGGTTTTTTGTGAATTTGCTTGCATTAGAAAGCTGAATCTCCAGAGTGAACACTTTTATCTCTTCATTTGTCTTGGTTTATATCTTATTCCTGTTTATATAGGCTTCTTTCTATGGCAGCAACATTAACTGCCAGTAAAAAAATATTGCAGAAAGCAAAGGCATTTATTTTCCTATAAACCTTTTACACTCAACTGTCTCCCCCTTGGCACTCTATTGGGAAGTGGGACAGCTTGAGTTATTTAATAACTCCTGTGTAGTCTGTGCATTCCTTTGAAGTTGTGTATTTCTAATACTTTCTATCTCTAAACAAAACACAAAACAAACCCATCATATAAAGTGCACCCAGTCACCACCTGAATTTTAATGCTCTATTTCTGAAGTCTCTTTTCTGCCCCACGGATTTTTAAATATATGTTGGTATTGTGTGTCTGGAAAAAGACATGACTCAGTGACAGCTAAAACCACTTAAGAAGGTATTTGCCTCCAGACACAGAAAGCTTGTGCAAAACTTGCAAAGCATTGCTTTGTGCTTACCAACTGTAAAAAGCCATGGAAATAAGTGGAATTCCCTGACCCAAACCTTATTTAGAAAGAAGGAAAGCCAATCATGTTTAAATCCTTAAAAATGAGAGGACTTCCTGCCTGAGTCAGATGTCCCTGTAATCCAGCAACTTGTCTCCAGAAAGGAGAGGGTCCCCAGGATTAAGGTGTGTATATACTTGATACTCTTATAGATCTCTCAGGAAGATGTTTATGGATGTCCTGAGCAAGAGGCTACATCCAGACAATTGTGTTTAATAGTTTCTGATGGAGCTGTCCTCTGCTAATAAGTATAATCGCTTTCTGAACCAATTTTCACCTGCTGTGTCCATGAGGTCCTACAGCAAGGAGTTCCACAACTCTGACTGTGCTGCAGGAAGACACCTCTGTACAAGGGGTCTGACAAAGTCACAGGAGGACTGCTATTTTTTGTAGCATAAGCCTCACCTGACTTCACTTATAGCTTTCTGTTCTCTCCTTCTGCTATACCTTCTGAGGGTAAGGGAACATTTGACTCCACTGGGTAACACTGGGTGCAGCCAGTGTTTGAGATGTGGGGATATCACTGACTCCTACAGCACCTAAATGACTATATTAAGTGTTTTGTTCTCAGTTGTTTTCTTAGTAATTCTTAATGTTCCCTTTACTTTTGAACTTGAATATCAGCTCTTCTCTGAGTGCTAGTAGCTAAGTCAGGGCCCATGGCTCTCTGTGTTCAGCCAGGGCCAATTCCTGCCCTGTGCATTACCTGCAGTCACTGTCACAGAATTTCACCTTCCATTTTCTTACAAGGTCATGAAATCCTCACTGCAAGATGAACTCTGGACACCAAATCAAAAATTTAAGTCGAAAACAAACCAGCTTTGCCTGCTAAAGTGCTCAAAATAAGAGAAACAGTAGGATGAAAGCAAACTGCTTTACAGCACCTCATGTGTGAAGGAGCTGCTGTTCAGCTGCCTGCTTGGTAGCACAATTTGCAATTCCCTTTCTCTTACCAGCGATAAAATTCTCCCCCTCTGCGAAGGATCAATGTCCATATACTTCCCAGGTTCTTAACACAGGCCTTAAGAGGGGCTTAAATTTTACATTGATCTCAAAAAAGGGAGCATTCAGTAATCTAGAGTTGTTCAAGAAGCTAGAAATTCCTGTAAGAATCCCCTCCTGTATCCAAGACAGAGGGCACCAGCTCCACGGAGGCTCTGGCTGACACCAAAAATGGTGCCTGTTGCTGTAAGTGATCTCCATACCTGTGACCTGGCAAATGGCTCATGGAGGGGACAGCCTGCCAAGGGTACACTGCAGGAGCACTAGGAGATGAGCTAAAGCCTGTGCTTTCAAAGAAGTGAAGTAGATGAAAAAGAGGCCTCATTTTTGAGTCACCCTAGTAAGGGTAATAGCCAGATGAATTTTGCTTTGAATGTTAGATAATGATTTAAAAAATTGACACTGGAAGATAAAATGCTATACATGGCAGAAGCAGAAAGGAAAAAAAGAAAGCGTTTGTGTGAGCATCCATAAATCCCAGGAAATACAGGCTCTGGCAGCTGTAATGGCACTAAATTTTTAGGATTGCTTTAAAAGGTAGAGGCTCTACATGTGGAAGTCAGGTTCTATTTAAATATTAAAGACTGTAGAGTAATAAGAAAATGGAGTGATCAACCAGATATTTAACAGCACGCAGGCACTGGGACACAAAACATATTCAATAAAATATATTTAACCCTCTGTACGTGTGTGCACACTTACATGTATTCTCACAGACTTTAGCAAGCCCGTAACAGTGCACATCCATTGCCTATAAAGAAAGCATTTCACTTTCCAGCTTGTGCTGGCAATGGACTTTCCTATCATTAGTGTACAGTGCTCAGGCACTTCTGGGCAAGGAAATTAACAGTGAGCAGATCATAGCTCATACCCAGGCACACAAATAAACTTTATATTTTTCATGTGTAAAGAAACATTTCTTACAAAACAGTGTACTTAGTGTGACCCACAGGAGTTTAAATTTAACTACGCTTGTATCTTGATGACCACTGGCAATTTTTTTCTACCCAGTATGCAAAAATATTAGAAATATTAATTACATCTTAAAATTGTTAATTGATCTATGTTACAGCTTTAGAAGACAATTTTGTACACATAGTTAACTATAAAGAGACTAAAACTATGATTTGCTTAATATACAGGATTCCATTTACAGAAGTGTTTGTGCTGTATGAATTTGTGTTTTATTTTCTGAGGTCGACAATGAAGAAGAAGGTTTCATTTTGGTCAGAGATGAAGTACTATAATGCACATGTTTCTCCTTTTCCTCAGTACTGTTTGATTCCTCTGAACTTGAGCATGCTAAAATTTTTAATCTTGTTATGATTAATTACATAATGTAATTCTAAATAACCTGATACATTTATATGGAAAGGTTCAAAATGTGAGTAAGCAAAATTGCTGCTTTTGTTCAGAATTTAAATTTGGTTTCTTTCCAGCAAAATAAATTGAGAATTTTCAATTTTCCTTAACTTTTCCTTTTTATAGCTATTATTCATTTTAGCCTTTTTAATCAAAAAACTCTAGTTTCAGAACATTTTAGCTAATTTTATTAAATCTTTTAATGTACATCTCATTCAACTACATCTAAATAAATTCCTGAACTAACAAAAAGACCAGAGATCTAAGGAAATTATATCCATGAATTTAATTACACATACAGGCTTCCTCTGGAGGTCTTCAGAGACATTCTTCTCTCCAGTAAATACTTTCTGGAGTGATTTCACTCAGCTTCTATGTTTCAAATGACCAGATTATACAGGATACTCAAAGCACACAATAATAGTCACAGTCTTAATGACTGGAAAGTAATCGGGCAGTAGTTATTTCAGAAACTTGTGTGGAAATACACATTAAAACCCCCCAGATAAATAATATTTACTAATATTTCCTCTTATTTATACCCAGAACTTGTTATATCAGCTCAAGAGCAATAAACCCTTGCTAATTACCTATGTCTCCTCCATGCCGCTGTGAGCAGAGGATCACTGCGTCTCTGAATAATTGAGTCTCTGAATAAATGAGTTTCAGCCACACCTTAGACTATGGGACTGTACACTTGGGATATGGTTTAATTATCCTGCAGTATGAGAGTTAGTTTTCATATTTTTAAGAGTGTGGATTGTGTGCATGTTAAGAAATTTAAAAGTCATTGGGACTTCCAAAAGCATCTAAGTACTTGAAATCGTCAGGAGTTTGTTCCTGGTACCAAAAAGCTCCTACATAACCTTCACAGAAACCCTGTTAGGCACTGAAACGCCTAAATGTTAAATCTTGCCCCACAAATTTGCTAAGGAAAATTTTGGCCCAGAACTGATTTTTTATTCAATTTAACGCAATTATTGTGCCAGTACTGTACCTGATCCACCTTCCAAAGTACTGCGAGAGATGTGAACCCATTCTTGTGACGAGCTGCCAGCCTGAACACTGGAAGTGATGGCGTAACATTAATGTAACTTCAAATGCCAGTCAGAAATAGCCCAAAAGTCATTAGTGTTGGGTTGACCCTAAAATTTCTAACTACTGCTAAAACAGAATCTTCCACCCAAAAAGGCACAGGGAGATATTATTTGTCAAGGATTTCTTGTGTGTTTTTCCACTGTGCACTTTTGCACTGGTGAGAGCACTGACAGCTCTCTCAGCAGCACGGCTTGAGCAAAGCTTGAGACTCTGACTCATATTTGCAGGTGGATTTAGCCAGGATGGCTAAAAGAGCCATTGCCCTGCTGCTTCCAGGGGCTGCTGCTCCCAGAGCGGAGCAGCCTGGTGGCACATGTATGTATGTATGTCTGTGGAGACGGGATTAGAAGAAACCAGCCACGACCCAATATGAGTTAAGCAGGAATCTCCATAATATCATGGTTGTCCCTTTTCCTCACACGGGGCACCATGTCACGGTTGAGACGGAGAAAGTGACATTGAACACACTTGCTGTGTGCCGTGCAAAGATCCCAAATCCGTAACCATTTATTGTGTCACAGCATAGACAGATATACACATCAGAAGGTTAGCATATTCCATCACCATTGGCTCAAAGTTAGCTTGCTCCTACGGCTTGAGCAAAGCTTGAGACTCTGACTCATATTTGCAGGTGGATTTAGCCAGGATGGCTAAAAGAGCCATTGCCCTGCTGCTTCCAGGGGCTGCTGCTCACAGAAGGTTAGCATATTCCATCACCATTGGCTCAAAGTTAGCTTGCTCCTTTATCACTGGCTACAGCTACAACACTCTCCACTCTGCCCAATATCCTATCCTTGCAGTGGTCAGTCCTCTTAGTTTGTTTATTCAACACTTCTCCATCTCAAGGGCATGCAGAAATGCCTGCCTCCCCCGACACATGTCCCCTCATGCAGTGCAGCACAGAGCACGGCCCTGTGTAGTGTCACAGCATAGAAGGGCAGGCAGTTGGCACTAGTACATCAGGCTGTGACTTGTGGCCTCTGGAGGCAGACAAGCATCCTGTTCAGATTCTCATTCTCCAGGGATACTAACTGCTGCCAGAGGAGTGGTGAAAACAGTGGAAATGGCTGCAGCTACCCTCACAACTCTGCCTGTGAACACAGGGGGCAAATGCAGCTGGAGAACAGGCAGGCAGGGATGCAACTGCTACAAGAGATATGTCTAAGAGAAGGTTTTAAAAAGCAGAATTCCTCAGAACGAGGGAAAAGCCCAGAATGGGAGTGAGTCCTGTAAGTGGCATAGACCAGTTCTTTCTCCTGCTGTCCACTGTGATGAAGAGCTGGTGAGGAACAGCTGCCCACTGCAATCCTGAATGAAGGAGGAGGGACTTTGTGGCGGCATTAATAAATTAAATAACACTGGAGACCAATCTCTAGCACCAAAACCAACTGGAATGGCATTGAAATGTTCCCAGTGTTAAGCTGATTCAGGAGACATGCACAGATGACTGGGCTGCAGTGCTTGGATCTGTGCCACAGCATTTTTTGATTTACTAGCAGGAACACCGATATTCCCCAGTGAGCCCTGGTTTGTGGGAGTTTTGAAGCTCCAAAACCCATTCTACTCTTGGTTTGGGAACTGTCTCTGGTGTTGGCTATAGTCAGACCTTCCTGGATTTCCATGAATTTCTGCAGACATTCAAACTGTAGGTGCTGGAACACTGCTGCTCAGCCTTTTATAAAAAAACCCACACACAACAAATTACAACCCCCTCCACGCAGCAGGGCTCTCATTACCTTGCTAATCAAAGCAAGGACTGTCAAAGAACCTGCTGAAAGGAAACTTACGTGTATATGTCAAGCTTGCACCAATTTAAAAAATTGCTCATTGCCTAATTCATTAAACAGTAGGAAGTAGAAATGATATTTTAAATTTAGCAGAGATGCTACTGCTAATTATTAACCACAGTCTCTCATTAAGCACTTGCCTATCATTCTAATGAATAGTATGAACAAAAGAGGATAAAATAGAATCTCCTAATCAAATTGAAACCTAATGATATCCAATTGAACAAGCATGTGGTCATTTTCTCAAAAGATCAACTGGTGGCTTTATCTCACTATTACTAATTAACTGGGGCCTCATTGCTTGAAAATAGCATGGATTACTCCCATATCACATTCCTTGCTGTCACAAATAAGGACAGTAGTGTACTTGGCACTTGGACACGGGATGTAGCTTGGTTTGCTATCTTTGTATCTTTGCTATCTTTGTACTACTTTATGTGATAAGGGACAATTATCTTCACAGGACAAAATCTCCCCATGTGACTCAGGTTTGACTCTTCTTATGGCCAAAGGAGGTCCTTTGTGTAGATATTATGTGATTTTCATCAGATATGAAAGGCAGGTCAATATCCAATTGCTCTGTCCTGGTAGTGAGCAAGTAGTTTTAAAATCACCTATTCACAGTTGTGTTGAGGCCAATGTTTCTCCCTGTGAATGATGAAATTGTTAAGGCAAATGCTGCCTTTATGGAACTCAGGATAATAGCTAAAAGCAATGTTTGCTTTCAACCCTTCCCAAGAAAAAGCAGATTATAATGGCACTTTTTTTCCTGTGAGACTTGGATCAAACTGTATCCAATGGATCAGAATTTTTCTGTGGCTTTCTCACTTTTTCTATCTAGGTTTGCAAATCTGAAGTGAGTACTGGGGAAAAGGGTAAACTTTGTGATCTCTGTGTGATCCTGCTGTTGCTTCATCTTCACTCAAAGGATTCCGAGGAAAGAATATTCAAATTTGAGCTTGCATCTAACAATACATGAATGGCAACTTCCTTCCTCTCAAATCCATTCCCATGTCCTACCATTTAGAAAATCAATTACAGATGATCCCAGTGTGACAAATCATGAAAGAGTAAAAACAGTAGGATTTAACTGGAATTGTAGGTGTTGTTAGTTACCTTTGTGTCAAATGCTCAGTCACTTCACAGTCAAGGGGAAACTGCAAAGGGCAATTCATTTGACCAATCTCAGCCTGAGAGAAACTGCCTTCTGGAAAAGCCTGGTTTTGTCCACTAACTACAAAGGGTGTCTCTGGTAACTAGCTTTGCCTTCACCATTTTTTAGGCAGATAGTTAAGCAGAGATGAATGCCACCTTACATCTATCATTCATGACATAAAGATACTACATATTGATGTCATTTGGAGTATGTAAGAAGCCTGGGTTTCAAGTCTGCAAAATTATTTTCTAGACTGCCTCTCTGATTACTACCTCTGCACTTGACAAGAATGAATGCTTGATTCTCCTTTACTTTCCAGCACCACTGAAATTCACCAATATTTGAATCTAGGTTTCACAATATTTGGGGGTTCTAATAGGTAGCTTTAAAAAGCTCATCCTGCATCACTGTTTTGCAGTTCTCAGCATACTGCAATTCAACACTTCCTGCAGCTAATTAAGGGTTATCATTTTTCTTTGCTCCAGATGTTTATTTTAAGACAGATCCAAAATGGCTAAAATAGCACTTGATGATGGTTTTTTTCTGAAACATATTGTTAATTAACTTTTTGTTTCCTGTGTGCTAAAACCTGCATTGCTCTTTTTGCCAATTCCTCTTCTCTTAACCTTCCATTTAAGTTTGCCCTTGGCTTTCAAATTCAAACCTTGATTTTTTTTGGTCTTGAAAATGGGTCAGGGGGCTGGTTCTTTAGTTCTTTATATCCCAAGTCATCTCAGACTTGGCTACAAGGACAGCTAAAAGACTAAAAATAAATTAATTTGTCTTCAATTATCTATTACAGAAAGACTAGCTGTGGATGCTGCATTCCCAAATTAAGGTACTCCTACACCTTTCCTCTAACAAGGAATGTTGTCTTAGTCTCTCAGTGTTTCACTGTTTTACATTTACACACTGCAAACCGAACAACCCAGTGCTCACCAGAACCTTTCCTGCAGCTTTTGTCCCCCACCCTTCTCTGCCAAGCACTTGGATTTGCACTCCTTGCTGCCTGTTGCCTTCACCTGGCACAATTTAATCTGCAACCAGTCTCATCACTGCTGATCTCATCACAGCCTGATCACATTAGCTTGCAATTGACTTTACCATGCTGCCCAATGCCTTGGGAAGCAGCTTTTTGTCTCTAAAATCCAAGACATAGTGGGATATTTGATTGTGTTTTCCATTTAGACTGAAAAGACTATCATAGTTTTTCATCTCTACTTTGGAATAACACTCTGTTCAGTTCTAGTCTGACCACATTTGTGAGTAGTAGTGCTCATGTACTAGGTCTGGAAAAAACATTAATAAAATGTGTCAGTGCTAAGAAAACTAGACAGCTGGATTATAGAAATAAACCTAAGTATGAAAGAGTAGATTCACAGAAATTTGAAATGAGCAGGAATGTCTTCATGGCTGTCTGTGCCTCTCTACAGTAGGGACAAGATTCCAGCTCCACTTACACTCACACCATGGTCCCATATGGCCACCAGGTATCTGCTCATCCGGGGAGGAATTTGTCTGGACTAATGCAGGTGGTCCTCCATCTGAATCAGTGCTGCCATCATCAAAGGCATGTAGATGTTTTAGGCTGTGATTCATCTGATTTATTTCGATGTCTGCATTGATGACATGAATCACAACTTAAAACTGCCTGTCTCTCACTACAGAGCTGAGAGTGACAGTGAGTTAAATGTATATAGATATATTGTATATCTATATGCAATCAAGCAAACACCTGTAAAAGTAACATCTATACTAATGTTGTAAACAGTATCAGGGCCAGCTGGCAGAGACAGGTGACATAAATGCTCTCTCCACCTCCAGGAAAGGATGATGATGTGTAACCTGCTGTCATGGTTTGACTCTGGCTAAAAGCCGAGAGCCCACACATAGATCTAAAATTTCTCAGAGAAGGGAAAAAAAAACCTTGACTTTTGTGATAAGGATTACAAGCAACTGTTTATTAACTACTTCACACAAGCAAAACAGGCTCTAACTTAGAATGTTAAGAATTTACTACTACTACAACTACTACTAAAATCAGAGCTTAAGAGTTTAAAGGTGAGCAGTTTGATAGTTGTTACAGACACCTTTCTCCCCCCACCCCTCCCTTTTAAGATCCTTCATCTTCCTCCAACAGCTCAGGAAGGCAAGTGTGTGTGTGTGGGGGGCTACAATCAGAGGTTTTCTTTGCTGCTGCTCAGAAGAGAGAGAGAGTCCCACCCCAGCTTTCCTCGTGGGGTCTTCTCCAC
>WEIV01006318.1:203977-216206 GCA_013390005.1 Calyptomena viridis | reverse complement strand
TTTTCTCTACTCCTTCTTAAATATGTTATCACAGAGGCGTTGTTGCCTGACCTTGGCTAGCTTAGAGCAGAGAAAAACTCCAGCAGCTTCTTAAAGAAGCCTCTCTCCTAGCCCCCCCCCAGCTAATAAAAAACTCTGGCTACTTAAAACCACAACACCTGCCCACTGGAAAAAGCCCTAGCCTGGAATCCCTCCTCAATTCTTCTCATAAGCACTTCAAGGGAGTGCTAATTGAATGAGATCAAAACCATGTCAACAACTTTTCTAGCAAGTTAACAGCGTGGACAATCAAGTTCCCAGTCCTTTGTCCATGGTTTGGTACTCTTTGTTTAATTTAAGTCCCCAGAGTGTCATAGCTACTTTTTAACAGGATCCTGATACTGTGTTTCTCCCTCAGCTTTAAGTGCTAAAACAGACTTGTGATCAGGACATGTTGGTAAATGTATTATTCCTCTTTTCTCAGGACATCTAGGAATTTCCAGGATCGATGCCTTCCCACAGACTGTATGGCTTTGTTGAACTGCTCTGCTGTTAGACAAATCACAGTTTAGCATCACATGATATCACCCAGTAACTTAAAAGGCTGCACACATCTCCATCTGTTATTAAATGTTTGTCCCTGGAGAGAATGAGGTGCCCACACACACAGAGACAAAAGGCATTTCTCTGTGACACTGTTTCCATACAAGTCCAAGTAATTTACTGAACTCCTATCCACAGCAGTTCTACTATCCGTTCTCCAGCACTGGAACCATAGCTTCCCTGTCCACGCTAACTTGCTGTCTGCTTACCCTGCCCACTTACCAATGAACCCTTCCAGCCCATTGTACAAGCAGGGACAGCTTTGCTAGAACGGGTTCAACACCCTCTCTTTTTCATCCAAAACAACGTAGCTGAATGCTTATTTTCCCTACATGAGACATGAGTCTGAAGCTGCTCAGGCAAAGATGATAACAAAATAACCAAGCCCCCATACCCTGTTTTATTGCTTTGGTTGGACTGAGCTCTAAAGGCACCTATGAAATCTGCAGAATTACTGGGTCTTGGCAGGACACGGGTGTGAGACAAACAACTCTACATAACCCTGTAGAAACCAAGGTTATCCTGTCATGCACAGAAGGAGTCCCAGCTCTTGCATATACTGTCATAGAAAACTGAGCTGCCTCTGAAGTTAAAGCAAACTCATGGGAGTTTTGAAGATTTAAGTCAATATCCAAGATACAGTTTAAGCTGATTTTATGCTCAAGGGTCTCAGTCATTTGCCCAAAAGAGAAAGTGTCATTTCCTCATGGTGGTGTAAAAGGCCAAGAGGAATCCTAAAGATATCTTAGAGATACATTCATAACTCTGGGGTCTCTGCCTTCCAGCAAGTTACTTGGCTATGCCCTGAGAGTGGAAGTGATCTTGGGCCATTGTTTAGACAACCCCATGTTAAAATAGTTTTTATAATGATTTTTACTTTGTGTAGTTTGATGTTTGCAAGAAAGATAATTTGAACATACCAGATATCCTGGTGCAAAGAAATACTTCATTTAAGGTTGAAAAATAAATCAGTGCTCTCAATTCAAAACCATTCAATTTTCAAACCTTCCTATCCATTGACAGGTTCCTGCCTCAGTTGTGGAGTACCAGTCATTAGCATGTGTCCTGGTACCCTCAGAGCTCTGAACAGATAAATCCATTGTGATTTTTTTACACTTCTTGACTGAGGGTTTGGGGGTTTTTTTCCTTTTTATGTATGCTTTGTACTTTACTTGTTGGTAAGTGCGAGTAGCATACTACAAAGAGGTTTTTCTTGTTTTGCTTTAAACAATGAAATGTCTACTTATGGTGTATGTTTGCTACGTGCAGTACAGACATACTTTCCCCTCAAATGATACTAAATCCTAGGTGCAGAGACAGTCAGTAAAGTTAATCCATTGTTGTAAGTCCTGGGCCCCAGGGGCTCAAGGAAAAGTCATTGTTGCATACGTGTTCTAGAGCAACACTGATGCAACCAAAACATTCATTAAAACCAGTCATGTAACCATAATCTGCATTACAATTGAAAAAAATATAAGGTATCTCCCATGCTTTCAAAAAATTCTTAGACTCTTTTGACATGAACCCAGATACACTCTTATTCTAGTGGGGATGCTCAGTCAGTGCAAAGACAGGAACAATGTCAGAGACATCAAATTCATCAGCACCTTTGCACAGAGTTCTGCAGCTTCACTGTGTACTTTAGAACAGAACCAACTGACCTGAGAGATATATCCTCCAGATCACAGTCAGGATGTGAAGCAAGTCTGGAAAAAGCTATACTTCTGTTTTGTTTTACTGCCTTCCTTTGTCTGGAAATGATAATCTTGTATTAAATATTTTAAAATAATTCCATTCTTACTCAGAGAGGGTAAATCCTATCTGTGTTCAAATGGACAGTTACTCAACTTTTACACTGGTATGGTTGGGACTGTATAATCGCTATGTTGACTTCCAGATAAGACAGTAAATGTGTTACAAAACAGTGCTCAGTTGCCAAAGCCATCAGATCTGGAACAGTCACTGATACAGAGATACCAAGATGCTCAATCCATCTATCCAGATGTTGGCTTGCTGGCCAGGAGTATCCCTTCCCTCTCCCATCTTGGTTCCACTGATCACAGAGGAAGGACTGGCTGGTGTGATGTAGTCAGAGCAAAGCACTTGGTTTATCATCCTGCTCCAGCTGTGGTGATCCAGCACAGGGCTGCCCGTCAGGCACTCCCAGACAGTTCCACTCACAAGATTTGCGTTCCTTGTTATTCCTTCCCCCATTTCTTGACAGTCCTTTTTATCACTCTTGTACCTCCCTCTCTCCACCTCAGCCTTCTCTCAAAAAAATCATCCTTAAATGCTTTCTTCTCATTGTACCAGTTTTGCTGCATCTGCACCCAAATTTGTTATTTCAATACTATTGCTTATAGGTCACCTTGGATATATATAGTGTTGTTGACATGGTTCTACACATACTGCTGGACTTTCCCAAGGACCCCAAGAGGTCACCAATACTCCTCAAAACATCCCTCCATTTATCTGTGAAGCTTGGCCATTTCTCATGTAGCTCCCCCAAAACTACCTGTGAATCTCAGCCTTCCCTCACAGTGTGAGCTGTAATTTTTGACAGTCTCTCACATTGCCAACTGCCCCATACAGCAATTTCTCATGTCTCATCCCGTAGTTTTTCACATCCTACTCAGGCAACTTCACCTCAGGCCTGCATCTAGTCAGTGACCTGCAGTTCTAACAAAGTACATTACTCACAGAAAGGTAAGCTCATCTTAGGCCAGGAGCAACTGGTAATTATTTATTACATTATTTGGTGTTTATTGCTGTTATTATGAAAGCCCAAGGCTATCTGTCCTAGGAAATAGTAATATTCCTCTCCAAATTATGTGAAGTCCTTCATTAAACTAATAGATGTACTTTGGCCCTGAAAGAATGAACGGTGTCATGGCTGAGTATGAAGGACCTGGTAGCAACGTAATAGCAGATGTTTCACTGAAATTTGTAATTAGACACCTTTAGTTCATATTTTTATGGTTAAATTTTCTCTCTATAACTCCTGCAGTAACTCTTCAGGGGACTATTAAATTGTCTGCGTCATATTTTAAGAAAAATATTCCCCCAACTATTGCTAGGGAACAATTTAAGTTTCTCTCTCCTGAATTATAGTCTCAAATTTAAGGATTTCTTCTCATCATCTGCAGCACTTCTTCAAATATAAATCATCTTAAACTCATCCTCAAGAATGTGACCTCTGTATGTTTACCTGACATGAATCCTAGACAAATTTTTCTCTGCTGGTAAAAGCTCAGACTGGAGAATCCTTCCTTCTTGACAAAGCAGAGCAGCAAGTTCATAGCCTTTGTTATTTGAGATCTCTCTATACACAAGGATTTCTCCTGTGCTGCCCTCCTGCAGCCTCAAGGGATTTAGGAGTGAAGAGTCAGGATTTAGCTTCTGCCCTACTAGAAATCACTCATTCTGCCACTTCCATGGCTTATCCCAGGTGCAGCCTCAGCCTGTAGCAGCTTACAAGACTGGCACTGACCTGTCTTGGGAGTATGAACAAGGAACAGAAAGTAAGACCAGGGCAGGGGGATGGAGACAGTGGTTGCCTCCAATCTGCCATGCTGACTCTTTGCCCACCTGTCTCAGCTGAAGAAGTCTCTTCCTTGGCTCCTCACAGCATGAACAGGATGAAGATGTTTTGAATGACATCTCTTTATTTCCTTGTCTTCAGAGTCTGCATTAATAAGATATGCAGATCAGCAAACCAAAGTTAATTATTTTCCGACACAAATTAGGGGAGATGAATCACTGATTATTAAAGCAACTTTGAGGTCTTTCTTTGCATGGCTTACATAAAATAAAGGAGAAAGCAAGAGCCTCACACAGCTCTGGTGGTGCCATAAGACCCTGAGGAAGCAGGGGTAGATGTTTCCACAAGCATGTTTCCAGCCACCAAAATCATAGAATCATAGAATGGTTTGGATTGGAAGGGACCTTAAAGATCATCTACTTCCAGCCACCCTGCTGTGGGCAGAGACAGCTTTCACTGGACCAGGTTTCTCAAAGTCCCATCCAACCCGGGATGTATTCAATCCAGGGACTGGCATTCACAACTTCCCTGGGCAACCTGTTACAGTGTCTTAAAAAAAAAAAATTGAGTTTTCTGCAACAGAAGGTTTCCAAAACAACTGGGGAGTTTTCCATATGTGGGCAAAGTATCTGGAGGAGCTGCTATTAGCCCTAATGGGCAAGAATCCACTTGCTCATCTGCCTGAAGGTTCAATACGGTATTCAGCCAGGTTCCTGGTATAGTCCCTGGATAGAAATATGCAACTCACCTGACCTGTGTGTAATTAGCAGTTATTTCTCTTTCTTAACTACAAAGGCAGCCTAAGATCTCTTTATCATATACATAACTGTTTGACATGAAAGTCAAGTAGGTGACTCCCATGCTAGATGCTTCCTTTTGTGCATTTATCCCCTAGGTTTTTCTAACTACTCTAACAAACAGCTTTAAAAATCAGGATTAAGTGTTTTTAGTAAAAAAGGTTATTGGGTTTTGTGTAAGACAGAGAGTCACATGGAAGTTTAACTTTGCATCTTTCTCCTGGCTCTAAAAGTCATGGAGGGACTATGCCTACCACGAAAAAATAAGCTCTGCTGAAACCTGTAACACCATATTTGTATTAGTAAACTAAGCTGGAGGCATAGGTCTGGACACTTGATTTTTAAAGTGGCTACATCATTAGAATAATTCATGGTACAGTTTTTTGTACTGGAAGGACTCAAGTTCACAGTCCTTCCTTGATCTCCAGCACATAACACCTTTAGGAACAGACTGTTTTGACAATACCAACAGCACAATGATGAAAAATATGCTGCATATCAAAGGCAAGCAGCACCATCTGTCAGCTCCTTCAGAGCACTGCAAGGAGCAGCAGATTTAGACCAAACTTGGGCAATCCTGCAGTAGCAGTGGATGAGAAAAGGAAAGATAATATTCTCCACACACTCTATAATGTAGTAAAGATAGTAAATGTAGTAAAGATATCTGTTATGTGCCATTGAGTCATTCCATTACTCTAAATTAATCAAAAATGTTTGAAATGCACTAAACTCCAACCTATTTTTTCAGAACATTTGATTTTTGAAATTAAAAATATCATTCAAACTAATAAGTTAGTTTAATTTAAAGACTTTTTGGAAAAATTCTTCTAAGGTCCAAGATGGATATTGGTAAGAGAGACCTGATCACAGGCATTCATATATAACCAATATCCTCTTGATCCAAATGATCCTTTAATTTTTCTCCCAGAGAATCTCTAAAACAGAGTATAGGGGGTGTCTGTAGTCCATCTATTTCTATTCTTTCACTCCGTCTAAGTCCATTTGCTCAGACATGTCCCCTTCCAGATGTGTATCTGAATGAACATGACTCCCTGCACAAGGACAGGGGGCTAGAGACTTTGCAAATATTTTTTTAAAAAACTTTTGGGAAGCAATGTTTTTTGATAGTATATAAGCAGGTTATTTATGAAACACCCTCCTCCTCTGAGACATTCTCCTTAATAAAAGGAAAAAGAAAAAAAAAGGTATAAATGAGATAGTCCTCTGGATCTCCAGATTCCAAAGAATAAGCACTTGCCACAGCTCTGATCTCCTAGATATACCCTTTCAGTAGTGGGAATTAGCTTTCTCGTGGATGACACATTTTACTTAGTGACAATAGCAGACTGAGTGAAGAGGAAGGACAGTAAGTTACTCTGTAGACATGCAAATTCTGGCACAGAAAACAAGTGGCACAGCAAGAATCAAGCAGCATTCAAACATTAACACCAGGTAAATATAGGCCTTTTCGGATGCTTAATATAGATTTCACATACATCTAAATGCCATCAATTGAGTCCAGACAGAAAACCAGCTGGTGTCTGGAGATAAGGTGCTTTGATTTCTTGCTTGTCACTCATTTGTCTCTCAAATGAAGAACTTCAGAACCTGCAAGAAAGCTGAACCAATGTTTGAAAAATAAAGGGCATCACTCCAGAAGAAGCCTGTATTCCACATGTTAAACCAAAAAGTGTGGGGAGAGGAGCAGCACTAAGACCCCCATGGTTCTAGTCATACAGCATACATCAAGCTTTCAAAATACTAAATAAAACAAAGTAGAAAAAAATACATATATGCATCTGGGCTGATCAGCTTCTGGCTCATCACACAACTGGCCTGGCCAGGATGGCCAGTGGCAAGACAAAAGGGACCTCTGTAGCTTTCATGGTGATTCTTTTTTGTATTGCAACCTTGCTCATGCTCAGCAGCTCTTTCCATGGGAATTCTGCAAATTCCAATATTATTAACACAAAATGAACAATATTTAAATGCTTTTGTACTGGAAGGACTCAAAGGAAACTGGCTGTTGTTCCATTTTTTAGCACCTGCATCTGTCACATCTTGTCTTTGCCATATGCACAGAGCTGCCATGCAGACATGTGCCTGCACTGTAGCCCTCGCCATTCGTACGCTCACAAAGATGAGCATGTGGCCAACAAGACTAAGAGCAAAATGGAATACATAGGAGAAAGTCACAAGACTCTTCACAAGAGAAAAGCACTTTTTTGATCTGTTTTCCATTGTATAACGTATACATATTCTCATCTTATTACTCATTAGCTTGATAATAAGTAACCTGCACTATTTAGTTCTGGGGATTTTTTGTTTCATTGCTTGGTTTTTGTTTTTTGTTTGGGGTTATTTTTTGTTTGTTTGCAGGTTTTTGGTTTTGTTTGGAGTTTTGGAGGTTTGTTTGTTTGTTTTTATTGTTTTATTTTGCAAGTTCACTACATTTTGCAAATTCTCCGGAACTCAACCAACATGTGCATGGATACACAAGTCTATTAAAAATTTTTCTTGTCAGAATTCCACTTGCTACAGTGAATTAGAGATGCTGATTTCATTCCCATATCTAAGTGGTCTTTGGCTTGTGGCTTAGCCTAGTGTTGGGTTCTGAGACAGAGACATCCCAGAGCTGCAGCTGGGCTGGAGCTTGAAAGGGAGCCGACAAAGAAATCAAGGAGCTTTATTTGAAAAGAAAGATCTAGCCCATAGGGACTGTTTAGCTGGAGGAAAGGCTTGGGTACCTTGTCTAAGGTCCAGCCAAGTATTATAGTTCAATTCAGAGCCAAGAGATAAACTCAAAGCTACAGCTGTTAGAGGCTGGAAAGTGTCTTTCCAAGTAAACTAAAGGCTGATGCCAGAAGCCACTTTGGAAGAGTGCCATCAGCCCTGCTCCTGCAGCTCTGGCCTTTCTCTCAACCCAACACTGAAATAAAGCATTGGCATTACTAGAGCTCATATCTGAGGAATAGGTAGTCCCTGACTGAGTAGGTTCCCTGGTTTATGGCTTGGCTTATTGGTAGGAACAGGACAAGATCTGAGACCAAGAGCAAGACTACAATAGGAGCAGGGCTGGAAGATGACAAAGAAGGCTGCAAAAAGTATCTTCTCTTGGACATGGTGTAACTGGGAGAAGGTTTGAGGAACCCTGTCCAAGGAACACTCTAGGATTCGGTTTAGGGTCAAGCTAAGAGAAAAAGCTAGTGAAAAACTACAGTTATAGGAGGACAGGAGAGTATAAAGCAAAATAATGGCAAATGCCCTAAACCTTCTCTAAGGAATATTTAGTCCATAGGAAGCCCTTAAGAGTAGTGTGGTTTATTCTCACCAGAACATTCTAAACTTCACTAAAATCTTTTAATAGTAAAGATGTTTAGTAATAGTAAAGATGTTGCATACAACAGCATGAGTAACATCACAAGGAGATAATGTCACAAAGGAGGCAATGTGAAGCAATGTTAATTAGGTGTTAATTAGTGGAAGGTGTCATCTGTAGGGTGCATTACATCTAGTGCTGTCATAAGTCTCTGTTGGGTTATATGCACACAAAGCCACTCACACACATCTACAAATGTTCTGCTGAGATCCTCATCAGCTAGAAACATCAGAGCTGCCACTGAAAGGAACATGGTCTGCTGTGAGGGGCACATAGTCTTACACAGAGAAAAGGCACAGTGGCACCTAGTGGATATCATTGCATTAGCTGACACCTGACAGCAATAATTCTTGATTCATTAGGGCCGTGTCCTGCACCAGCACTGAGACAGAGGAGCATAAACACTGTAGGGCTATAAAAGCTAAACTATAAAACGCTAAAGGGAAGGGGAAATCCAGAGGTCTGCCCCTCTGCCTCCCTCCCTAACGCAGAGAAAACCCCTGGCATCAGGGGTCACCCCCAGGCTTGGTCGTTCTCAGCAACTCTTCCAACAAATGACTTTCATGAACCTGTTCTTAATATCTTTCCACCTTCCTTTCATCTGCTTCCACATATTCTACAAAAAAACCCTTCCTTGATCACCTGGATATTTGTAATATACTTACCTTAGTCATCTATTTTCACTGTTTACTCATTACCTAGAAAATAGGTCATTCCAGTAATTTCTATACCTCTCCCACCTTGGTATCCTTCTCTAAAACAATTTCAATTTATTTTTAACAAAGCAGTTCCAATTTTTTGTCATGGTGCAAATAAAGGCAAGCTTATAGATTATTCAGCTAATGAGGGGATTTATGTTGCCCATTACCAACTCAGTCTAAGAAATTACAGAAGAGAAAACAAGCTTGGTGGTAACTGCCCTACCCAAGCTTTTTCCAATCCCATCCTCAAAATAATCAATTGTTTAATGAAAGATAGATAAGCATTTGAAAAAATAAACCAGCTGTATGAAAGCAGGCCAAAGCCCTGCATATTGGTACACTCTGTGCTGTGGCTGCAGAACCAGGTCAGACCAGGTCCCTCCAAAACTACTGGGTTTTCAATGTCATTTTGAGACTCCAGAACTGATCACAAAATGGCTGTGAAAGAGGCTAATCCCGAATAAGTTATACAGAGGAGTGGAATGAGAGGTCCTTGTGAGAACCTGAATGACCACCATAGTAAAGAATGGGAGAGAAAGGCCTGGATTTGAATAGGTGAATGCTCCATCAAAACCAGAGAAGAGGACAAGGGGATGATTCAAGCTGTGTTGGTATTAAGGCTAAAACAATCATATCTGGTTTAAAATAACGATGAAGTCTGATAACTGAGTTCACTTCTTGTGATGGCCTCACCCATACAAAGGCAAATGAGCCCCAAAGCTGATGATGTCTGTTGCATCTCTGAACAGGAGATGCTTGAGCCCACCCATTAGTGAAGGCCCTTGCAAATTTTTGCTGCCTCCAAGTCTTCCCCTCCTTCTTCAAACGTGGTCAGTTCTGGCCATGTGTATCAAATGAGTCAGCAAAAGTCCTCCTAACAGCTTCCAAACCTTCACTCCTGCCTCATTCTAAACAGATAATAAGCAGAGGACACCTTGTCTTGACCTCCATCCATCATTCTTTCTGAGGCTATGCAGCAGCTGGCTCCCCATGCTAGAAATAAAGCCACTTGTTGCATGGAGCAATCCTTATCTCCACCTCCTTTTAAGATTTCCCTGGCTTTTTTTCTGTTTCCAGTAAAAGCTTCTGTCTGCTGCCTTTTGGTAACTACGAGTAAGATTAAATGCATGTTAATAACACAAGTAAAAAATGCTCCTGCAGGAAAAGCTTGTTTTATTGTGAACAGCACTACAGGAATACTCAAGGCATCTCAGTTCGGGAATCAGAAAGCAACCAAAACTTGTAAAGTCAAAATGCCTCTGTTATACTCCTTATACTCATCTGCCAGGGCAGGAACAAGGCAAGATCCCTGAAAGACTATTTCTCACATTTATAAAATTATTTCTCTTGCTGTCCTGTCCTGCATTTTCTTTCTCTGTAACTGGGTTTGGTATCAGCTGGCTCTCCTGCACACAAGCTCATACATGAAACAGTATCAGCCTGCTGACCTGGGAGATCTGCAAAGTCCCTTCTAAACTTGTCACCGCAAATATCTACACATCTTTAAATGTAGACTCAATAACATGTCTCCTTAAACTCTGCAGACAAAATATCTTTCCATTATTACCTCTTGTATGTAGCCATGAGTCACGTGAGATGTTTTGTCCGTATCACAGGATTTCATGCTGCTCTGTTGAGAGACTCCATTCAAGCAGTCTTCACTGAGATAGTAAAGCCCTGTGTGAACTCATTACAACCCTTAATGCTTTTCGTCTAAAAGCAGCTCATTTACCACATAGCCTGTATTGTTTCCTGGTTTTCATTATTATTTATCACTCTACTAATATTTGTCTTGGTGCAGGTTTTATATGCCCTATCTTACGCATATTTCCAGCACACACATAAAAATGCTGAACTGCACCTGGTATAGAACCGTTTCCTGTAGAAATTCACTAGGAATTTAATGAGTCGGTAAAGATCTGTCTTAAAAGCTTCTGATTTGTCAATAAGTATTTTAAGACGTGCTTCTCGGTGCTACAGAAATGTTAAACATGGCCATTCAACTCAGTGCCAGCATGACACCGGTGGAAAAAAACCCCCTCACTACCTCTGTGCAGTTCCTTCAATTAGCCGTTCCCTGCCCCCCGCAAATTATCAATTTTCTCTGCTAATTTACATGCCATGAAACTATTCCTCAATGATTTCTGGTTTTGAGAATTTTACCTGGAGATAACATCATGTTAATCGTTCAATAGTGCCCTGATGTGTCATGTTTACTTTAGTCATTATACATTTAGTGGAAGGTAAGAGACACTTTAGAGAACACTCAGATGGTCTGCAAAGCAGCTTGTTTGCTTCAGGAGTCAGTAAAAGAAGAGGCATGTTTTATCTTTAAGATTTAGGAAGTGCCACAAATCTGAACCTCCCTGCTCAGAAGGCTTTCCTTTTAAGGGTGGAAATGCCAAGATGTCACTATTTTGTAGCCACTCTGACTAAAATTTTTATTCCGTGCATCTGTTTCTTCATTTCTGAAACAGCTTGAGGGTGAAAATGGCTGCTTGTTCTCACTACTGTGTTAACAACTTAATACTCTCAAAAAAGCAGGACTGAATTGTACTGTAAAGTGCTATTTGTGGTCATGAAGCAACAGGGGTGTGGATGGGGGTAAAATTTAGACCACTTCAGATACAATTGCTGAAAAATTCGAATTCAATTATATATTAAGTCCAGCTACTCCGGCTACACTCAAAATTAACAGCTCACTTAATCGTGTAATCCTAGCTCTGCAAAAGCCTTTGTTTGGACCTGTGCCCACCAACATAGCCTCAGGCTCTACTGCCCACCCACAACGTGCAATCACGGAGGGGGCAGAGGGGGTGATGGAACCAGCAGCTTTTCGAATCAGCTGTTTCCAGAGTTTTTGAACTTGGATGCTGATTTTTCATACAAAATAGCCACAAGCATACTGTGCTGGTGGAACCAAACTTTGCCAGCCCCTGTAGGACGCAAGCAAGTTACTCAGGGTTTAACGATGCATGTATCAGCACGAACCAACCCTCGTCAACCATTTCTCCTCGGCCTGCAGCAGACCCAGCTGGGCAAATTTCTATTTTCGCAGGCGAGTTTGAGACTGCCAAACAATTTTTCAAATCTAGATACCTGTCTTGGTGTTCACCAATGGTGACAATGTTCTAAATGGTGACACCATTTAGACCGCCCTTGAGACTCATGTTTGCACTCAGAGGCAGTACCAAAGCAGCTCGGCCACCGAACAGGGCGAACCTCTGGC
>WEIV01006318.1:165526-201705 GCA_013390005.1 Calyptomena viridis | reverse complement strand
CCCACTCGGGCCCCTCGGTGGGGACGCCGGAGGTGCCGGGAACGCCGCCCAAGGCTGTGGCTCGCCGGGCGCACGTGGGCAGGGATGTGTGAGCTCCAGCACGTCGGGCACTGCTGCAGGAGGAGGAATTTCAAGGAAGAAGTTCACAGAATAATCATCATCATCCCATGACAAAAGCTTTTTTTCACAGATCTTCGGAGTTGCAACTTTGCTGTTCAATGAAGACTAGTAATACCAGCATGGAGCTCCCTTAGTTGATTTAATAACGCTCCTATCTATGTGATTTACTTATATTAGAAAACAACCTTAGAAATCAGATTATCTACTTCTATTTCTTAATAGCAATATCTTTCTTAATAACAAGGGCAGATTTGCATTTGTCTTCGATGCTTAGATGCTTGTAGGAAAATGATCTTTTTCTTTGCTAAAGATGAATTAAACCATGACTGTTTCACTATAGAAAGGAAAGTTATGCCACCAGTTCATGAGTCATAGTTTAAAAAAATGCAGTGATACGTGACTAGGTGAATTCTCTTTAGCAAACATTTTTGCATAAGCCAGAACTTCTCTGAAGGGACAGAAATGGCTGAGTGATTTCTGTCTTCTGAATGCAGTCTGCCAGAGATCACCTAAAAGGGGATGCCAAAGTACACTGACTTAAATTTGTCTCATTCCGTCTAGAGAATGTTTTCTCTCTTGAAAGTGACTGTAACATTCAAGGAGCTTTTTCCATCCTTTTTTTCTTACTCTATCCCAGCAGCAGCTGCTACTGTAGGTCACTGTAACATGCTGTGACAGCTACAGATTGCTTTGGAAGTCATTTGATGCTGATGAACTGGTGCTTGTGTACGTACATACTGAAGGGACAGAGCCAATCTAGCATGTAAATCTGGTGATGGAAACCAATTATGATCATCCCGAAAGAAAAGGGTTGGGTTGTCATGCTAGAAGAAACCAGCAGGAAGGGATTAGTGGCGCAGTGGGTAAGAACACCGGGTTGTAGTGTGGCAATTCAGTCCTGATCTCTGAGTAACCTGGAAGATGTTTCTGTCAGCTTCTCTCAGCTTCAGAATAGGGGTAATGGAACTGGCTTTTCTTGGGTGGGACCGATCAAGTGCAGTCTGTGTACCATGTGCTGTAGAGTTTCTGCATCACTGAGCTGTGTCTTCCTCTTGTGTTCAGTCTTGAGAGGTAATGTACAACTTCCCCATTCAAGTTACTAACCACTCACAGCAAAGCTATTTTTTGTCTCGTTCTAACTTGGGCATGTGAGCTCTTACTCCCCTCCAGTCTTTAGTGGATTAAGGGAAGTCTTTTGCTGGGTGGATTTTGTTACAGAGATGTTTGTCATTTCTCATCAAGTCGTCTCTCAATCTCCCTGACTAGGTGGAAGGAAGGATTACCAGGTTTTATGTACAAAGTCTCAAGCAATAATAAGTTCCAGAAATGATCAGAAGTACAAAGTCATAAAAGAAAACTATTTCCTTGTATCTTTTAATGTTATTTTTTAATAACATTAATTTTAATAACTCAGAGTTCTCAAGTTGTTAACCAGAGAGATGTAGCAGTTGTTCTCTGGCCTGTTGCTACAGAGAGAAATCAGTTGTAGATCATCATGAGCAAGAATGAAAGAGGTTATTACACTACCAGGGAATCAAGTGCTGGTCCTCAAATCAGTGTAACTGTGCCAAACCTAGTTGGGACAGTCCTGCATTATGTGATCCTATAACAGAAGTGTGAGGTGTGGCTTAGGAGTTTCCATGGTCATGGAGAACCCTGCAGAAGTTCTGGCGGTAGGTTACCAGTAGGAGCTTTGACAAAAGGTGCTCTGGAGAGCCATAGCAGGAGTGGCAGAACTCCAGCTAGCTTTAGGCACAGAGCTTTTATCATGTCGTCCTGTGGAATCATGTTTTAAGTGAGGAGGGAAAACATGCCTTAACTTCTTTTTGTATCTTGTCAAACTGGAATCCCTTCCCACCCCCTGCTGATTTGCAGGGAGTGGGGAAATTTGGCAACTGGCAACAGGAGAATCGTAAATGTAAATGTTCGACAGGAATGCTGATTGCTTTGCTTTTTGTTGTAGGCACAGTGAGCTGCACTTTGTTCCTGGCAGTTAACGGTTTATATTCGGCCAGTGATGATGTGATAGAGCTGACACCAACTAACTTCAACAAGGAGGTCATTCAGAGCGAGGGCCTGTGGCTGGTGGAGTTCTACGCCCCATGGTAAGAACAGCTGCACACTTGCTCTTATCACAGAGGAGCAGCAGGAATCTGCTGCTGATCAGTCCAAGGTTTCATTCAGTTGTTGGTTTGATAACCTCCTGACTATCAAAATAGCTCTACTTGGGATTCCTGTTTTAAATGTCCTTGTGAGAGAAAAAGGCAGGAATGGGTTTCAAATTGGCAAATAGAAAAGCCTTATACACCGTTTTATTACTTCAATTTTTCTGATGAAATTAGTATTAAAAATGACTGATTAAAGTGCAGTAGATAAGTGAAAAGGTTCCTCACTTCTGTATTTCTGAACATAATTCTGTTATGAAAGCATAAATCCGAATTCATACTTAGAATTTTGAATTGCCATTGTGCATCTTAATTTAGTATTTCTCTTTGTCTCCTATCCTGCTCATGTCCAGAGCGTGGAATCTCTTCCATTTAAATTCTGGTGATGTATTTTCAATCTTTGTACAAATCCTCTGTGATATTGCCATCCCAAAGCTTCACATTCTGGAGAAAGTGGCCTTTCATTGCAACAGCCTGACTGTGTCTGGATGGATTGATTTAGGGGAAAGCTTGCTGTGCCTCTTCTAGTGTTGTTGCAGTTTATGGGCAATGAAGTGTAGACCAGGAAAGAGGCAGTTCTTCCCCCTGCAGACCTGTGATGATGTGATTATATGCTGGTTGCCAGTCAGCCGTTGGTCTTCTCCCTTGGACACCTCCAGGAATTGGAGTGTCTCTTAACTCTTGCTAATTAAGAAGTTACCTCTAGAGTAACTTTTTCAGGCCTCATGACAAGTCCATTTTAGCTTGCCACAAGCAGACTAGTATGCAAATCCAGATTTGCATGCTTATGGTTGTCTCTGTTTTGGGAAAGACAAGTAGCTATTGAGATATCTCCATATATGTGTGTGTATGTGAACACTTATATAATGTGGAGGTTTTTGAAGTCTGAGCGATGATGTGATCTTGTGGCATAACCTCTTCCCCTCTTTATGAGTAAATCTTCAGTCTCCTACAGTTTGCCATGGGTGATTGTGAAATAGTTGTGAGATCTGAATGACAGTTACAGTTTTTTTGTTTGACTTTTTTTTTTCCTAAAAGGTGTGGTCATTGTCAAAGACTAACCCCTGAGTGGAAGAAAGCAGCAACAGCTTTGAAAGTAAGTTAAGCCTTTCAAATGTGCACGTGGCAGTGGATTTAAGACAGTTTGGCTGCTTGCCATGTCTTGGGAACATGGATGTGGGGTTTGGTCCTTAAAACTGTTATCACTGTAATCATACTTGTCCAGTCAGAGAATTAGTCATTCAGACACTTAAAAGGTTTTTTGGTTTTTTTTTCCTTTATAAAAGAAGACATTAAATTGTGGAGTCAGTTCTGTCCATGTGAATACCCATTACTGTTTTCCAGAACTGAAAACAGCTTTGTAAGCTGTTGGTGATGAGTATTTCTTTAATTACAGAAAACTTGGTCCTGTAGTGATTTGCTGAACTCTTATCTATGTAAAATATATATTTCCCCTCAAAAAAACCCAAGCAGAAAAACCTCTAAACAAAAAAAAATCCAACTAAAAAAAAGCCCAAAAAGTTTAAAATTTAGTTTGTCAGGGTAAATTAAAAAGTGGACATATATAGTGTTCTGTAATTCGATGCTTTTGGGGGGAAATACCTCTCTTCTGGTGACTGTTCTCTTACAGTCCTAATAACTGTCCCTCCCTCTTCCCTTCCTCCCCCTCTTCTGTGCCCCCATCAGAGAGTATGAAGTGTGTTAAATCACTGTAGAAGTCTTGTCTTAGATGTTGTTTCTTGTTTTCTTTCTGCAGGGTGTAGTGAAAGTGGGTGCAGTAGATGCAGACAAACATCAGTCCTTGGGTGGACAGTATGGAGTCAGAGGATTTCCAACTATCAAGATATTTGGAGCCAACAAAAACAAAGCAGAGGATTATCAGGGTAAATGTGATGCTCTTACATGTTACATGCCTCAAACTTCCCTGAATACAGCAATTATTGTAACCGTTCAGGCTGCCTTGTGTAGCATTTCCTCCTTTTCCACTGCTTGTAGTAACTGAGAGACAGATGAGGGGGACTGGTTTGACCAAATTCTGCATGTCCTACCTGCAGTTTGTAGTTGTTGGAGGTTGATAGGCAGTTCCAAAGAAATATTCCTATTTGTTTGTAGCTTTCCACAGTCACCCCTCATCAAAGGTGGGTAGCTAAAAATCATAGTGAAGTAAGTTCCTGCTGCTTGTGCTGAAGTCAGATGTCCTACCACTAAGTGATGCCTAAAATCAGAGAAACAAAAACTTCCAAAGAAATCAATAGACGTAAAAGAAAAGGTGCAGTTCTTTAATGGGACTTTTCCAGGTCCAAAAGAGAGAAAAACAGCCTTATATTTATAATCTTCATCAATCCCTACGCCCCTTAACATATGCAATCAGAACTTGTCCAACCTCTGTGCCCCCAACTCACCCAACCAGAACTTGTCTAATCCCTGTACCCTCCTCTGGGTCTGCCCCGCCCCACCCCCCTNGCCCTTCGCCCTGTGGAGCGACCCTGGCCTGGGGAAGCTGGCAGAACCCAGCTGGACCCAGGATTAGGCCAGGGACAGCTACACTATTTCACCTTGCTACCCTTGCTATCTTCAGAAGGGAAGTAAACATAGCTAAGGAAGGCCTAGTAGAAACCCTTCTAAATAAAACTATGTAGTCAAACTAGAATTCTAGAAACCTCAAGGCATCACTAGTACTGTGTTACTCATAGTCCAGTCCTGCTTTTCCTGAAAAATCATTAGGATGAGGGAGTACTAAGTTTGTAATGAGGTGAGAAGCCCACCTTAGGCTGGCCTTTTGATGGTTTAATCCCTTCCTTGGCTGCATTGCAGGTGGCAGGACGAGCGACGCTATTGTCGAAGCTGCTCTAAGTGCTCTTCGGTCCCTGGTCAAAGAACGTCTTAGTGGCAGAAGTGGAGGATACAGTTCTGGGAAACAGGTATTTGAGGGAATATGTGTTTTTTGACTGGAGACTCCTGAACAGAAGATCAGAGCTTATGCCTGTGATTCTGCCACAGGATAGTTGAAGCTGAAAGGGACTTTTGGAGGTTGTCTAGTCCAGCCCCCCTGCCCAGTGCAGGGTCAGCTAAGCAAATTGCTCAGGGCTGTGTCCCATCAAGTTGTATCTCCTAGACCTCACACTCTACACAGACTACAATCTGGGCAACCTGTTCCAGTGTTTGACCACTCTCACAGTAGAAATCTTTCTCTTATATTTAAGCTATAGAATCATAGAATGGTATTTCTTGTATNCCCCTCATCTGGCCACCCCCAACTTCCCCTGTCCCATTCCCATTGTCTCTGTTCCCTAACCCACCCCTCCCTATAAAACCCCGAGCCGGGAGGAAGTGGTTGGACTGATTTCCTGGACCTCTTGGGTTTTGCATCTCTAGGCTCTCCGAGCCACAGAAGAGAATAAACTCGAACTGTGCCTGGAAAGCAGTCCCGCTTGCTGCCTCTTTGCCCTTCGCCCTGTGGAGCGACCCTGGCCTGGGGAAGCTGGCAGAACCCAGCTGGACCCAGGATTAGGCCAGGGACAGCTACACTATTTCACCTTGCTACCCTTGCTATCTTCAGAAGGGAAGTAAACATAGCTAAGGAAGGCCTAGTAGAAACCCTTCTAAATAAAACTATGTAGTCAAACTAGAATTCTAGAAACCTCAAGGCATCACTAGTACTGTGTTACTCATAGTCCAGTCCTGCTTTTCCTGAAAAATCATTAGGGTGAGAGAGTACTAAGTTTGTAATGAGGTGAGAAGCCCACCTTAGGCTGGCCTTTTGATGGTTTAATCCCTTCCTTGGCTGCATTGCAGGTGGCAGGACGAGCGACGCTATTGTCGAAGCTGCTCTAAGTGCTCTTCGGTCCCTGGTCAAAGAACGTCTTAGTGGCAGAAGTGGAGGATACAGTTCTGGGAAACAGGTATTTGAGGGAATATGTGTTTTTTGACTGGAGACTCCTGAACAGAAGATCAGAGCTTATGCCTGTGATTCTGCCACAGGATAGTTGAAGCTGAAAGGGACTTTTGGAGGTTGTCTAGTCCAGCCCCCCTGCCCAGTGCAGGGTCAGCTAAGCAAATTGCTCAGGGCTGTGTCCCATCAAGTTGTATCTCCTAGACCTCACACTCTACACAGACTACAATCTGGGCAACCTGTTCCAGTGTTTGACCACTCTCACAGTAGAAATCTTTCTCTTATATTTAAGCTATAGAATCATAGAATGGTATTTCTTGTATTTCAACTTGGACCCTTTTGCTTATGTTGTTGCAGAGAAGAGCCTGCCTTTGTTTCTTTACTTTCCTTCACCCTCTCATGACATACCCTTAATCAGCTTTGACCATTGGCTGGACTTGCTCCAGTGTGTGCATGCCTCTTCTGCTGGGGAGCCCAGAACTGGACCCAGCACTCCAGGTGTTTCACGTTATGCTGAGCAGAGGGATAGGATGCCTCCCCAGACTTGCTGCCAACTCTGCCTAGTGCAGCTTGGGAGGCTGTTGACCACCTTTACCACTGGAGTGCAGTTCTGGCTCGTTCAGCTTGTCCACCAGAAGCTTGAGGTTTTTCTTTGGAAAGCTGTTCTCCAGTTAGTCAGTCCCCAGCATGTACTGGTGTATGTGGCTGTTACTCCCCAGGTGCATCTCCCTTTGAACTTTGAGGTCCTTGTTAGCCCAATTCTTCAAGTGGTTCAGGTACCATTTGCCTAGTCCTAGTCTAAGCTAGATGGATAAATTTTTTAATTTGGTAGTGTTTTTCTGAAGGTGGCTCATTGGATTTCTCCCTGAAGGTAAATTGAAAAGCTTCTGGCTCCTACTACTGTTTCTAAGTCATGATGCAAGTACACTCTGACATTCTCAGGTTAGTCAAATAGAAGACTTGGATGGACTGTACCATGTAGTGTATATTGCACTCCCACATGTTTGTTTTGCCTGTAAACCAGGACACAGTTCCAGATGGAGGTGGGGGTTGGAGAGCACTTTGTTCTTGGACAGATCAGAGCATGAAGAACTGGGAAAATGTTCCCACATCTTCTTGGTAGTCAGTTTGACCTGATTTCCTTTTTTTCTTCAAGAGAAGGTTCACTTGCTGTTTCTTGAAAATGCTGTGGGAGTAAGCTGTATGTATTGTCAGTTTTAAAATGGGAAAGTTGTATGATCTAACACTGCCTGTTTTGTATCTTATTCAAATGAAGACCACTTGGTACAACGTGACATGCAGGAGTTGGCTTGTGTGGGAAAACCAGTTTTGGTTACTTCTTACATGAGGGTCTGTTTGTTTCTTACAGAGCCGGGAGAGTGGAGGTGGAGATAAGAAGGATGTGATTGAGCTGACTGATGACAGCTTTGATAAAAACGTCATCAATAGTGACGATGTGTGGATGGTGGAGTTTTATGCCCCATGGTGTGGGCACTGCAAAAAGTAAACAAGGTTTTTCTTTGACAATTCGGTTCCCATCAGTGTTTGTTTTTGTGCAGTACCCTTAATCCCCTAAAAGAAACCTTGCATCTCTGCTATACCAGAAGTGGGGTCTGTAAGACATTCTAGTAAAAATGTGTGGGCTTTTGCTCAGGGCCTCTTTGTGCTGCTCTGGCTCCATTCTTAGCAGTAAAATTCCCAGTTACCAGTAGAAAAGATCCAAAGTTATAATAACCTTGTAATTTCTTCAGATGCAGGACATTAGTCTCATTTGGAATAACTCTCTTAGCTGTCATTGTCTGCAGAGAATTTTTCTTTTCTTGAGTGGAATGTGCTACTTAATGTTGGAGCGTGGTATATTTTTGCCAGCTCTGAGAGAGCTTAGAGCACTTGTACTCTGTTTTTCAGCCTGGAGCCAGAATGGGCAGCTGCTGCCACTGAGGTGAAGGAACAAACAAAAGGAAAAGTAAAGCTGGCTGCAGTAGATGCAACAGTCAATCAAATGCTGGCAAGCCGATATGGGGTGAGTGTGCTGTGCAGTGATTACTATTTCCTTTTCATCTCTACCAAGGCAGATTTCAGTGCTTACTGAACTCTTCCTTAATCTGGTACTACTGTCATGTTTTGTGCCAAAAATAAGCGATGCGTACTTTTTTTCCCACAAATAATTAGTTCCTGAAGTCAGTAACAATATAAATAAATGAAAAGAGAGAAAAGGAATAAATTTGGATGTTGCTGATGAAAAAGGCCATTTATTTCCATAACATCTTGTATACCTTTATTATCTGAAGTGAGAGGTCTCTTTTCAGACTGTTTGTATGCTGGCTGGCCATCTCCAGAACCCTGACATATACCTGTACACCTTGGAACCAGGCATCACCCCAACAATATTATCTGTACAGATCAGATGTTTTGCTCAGCCAAAGTGAACTGATACTCTTCAATTTTTAGTACAGTCCCCAGAGCTTACAGTGTGCTGCTTAGTTTCCCTGTAAGTGCACGTGGCTGACAGTGAAGAGGAACACTGAGCAAGTTTTACTGGAAGAGTGGCAGAGAGTGTATGGTCCACTTGTTGCCATGTAGGCACAGTGCTGTCTCCCACAGACAAATCAGGAAACTAATGTCTAATAAATATGAAGAGGAAAGACAGTCTTCATGGTACTTTAATCTGCCATGCTTGGTGCATCTAAATTGAGAGGAAATCACTGCTGATTGATTAGGCCAAAATCCTGAAGCAGTGTTTCACTGTATGTTAATCTTGTTTTGAATTGTTGCACAGGTAGGAAACTACAAAGTTCTTCAAGTTCAGTCAGAACATGCTGTGAGACTTGATACATGTAGATAATGAATCTCTTCCCCTGCTCTTAATATAGAACAGAAGAGCAGATTATTTCCACCATACATATTCATGTTTATTTGAGCTGATGGCTTAAATTTGTCTTACAGATACGTGGATTTCCCACCATTAAAATCTTCCAGAAAGGAGAAGATCCTGTTGATTATGATGGTGGGAGAACTAGATCTGATATCATTGCTCGTGCTCTGGATCTGTTTTCTGATAATGCACCACCACCTGAGCTCCTGGAGGTACCTCTATATCATTTTCTCAAATTGCTTTTCCATCATATTCTTAGCAGCAGTTTTAACAGGACTACACTAACTGTAAATAAAACTGCCTAAGTTTTGCTTGTGCACTGTTTTGCCCCAGCAAGTAAAGGGTGCCAAGTCTTAAATAGCAGCTGAATGTTCACTTCTACTGTGAATTTGTTGTTGACTGGAAGATGATCAGAATTGATGCAGTGAAAGCATTGACAGGGTGGGGCTGAGGTGTCTGAATCCTGAATGAAAAGGTTGGGCTCTGTGCTCCATCTCTTTTTGTACAAGAGGGCAGGGTTTTGTCATTTGGAAGCCATCCATTAGGAGATGCACGATGAGCAATTTTGTTTGTTGTCCAAAAAACTGCACCCCCTGTATGGTGACTTTTGATTTCAGCTTGCTGCTGGTAGATTTGAAATGGTGATCAGTTGTCTTCAAAGGGAGGTGCACACAAGACAATCCATTGGGATATCGGAAGGAAAAAACCAAAACCATTTGCAGCATTAATAAACCTAAAGATATTTTTAAATGATGTTTAGTTCATATTTCTCATTATTCCAAGAGGTTTATTTATTATGCTTTATGATGTTAATACAGTACCACATGTTTATATATGTATATAGTTGATTTACATATACTGGGGCTGTGTGCTTAAAAATTATTTTACTGACGAGGTGCACAATCAAAGGTTGGAGACCACTGGTGTAGATCACTGGATTGATTCCTTTTTGAGGCAGATCCCACAAAACAGTTCACTTAATAGTTGGACTTGATGATCCTTGTGGGTGCCTTCCAACTCAGAATATTTTCTGAACTTCTGTGAAAACCAGTGTTGCTGTTACTGTTGATTGAACATCCTCATCTGCAGCAAAGGCTGCAACTTCTGCCTGTCCTGTGCTCTGAGGCATTTGCTTTTGCATAGGCCCGGGGGGTTGCTCTTTCCAGCCCGGGAGAAGGGTAGTGATTTTGAGCAAGAAGTGATGTCTTACTGTGCTTTCTGTAACCCTTAATTGCTACCACTTACTTTCCTATTGCTGCAAGTCTCAACAGATGATTTTGGAACTCTTTGTAAAGTACTCTTGTGCTTGGGGACCAGTGAAGTAGGAGAGACTCATAAGCTCTTGTGTCAAGATTGTTTCAGTGCTTATGACCTTGTAGGATGGAATTATTAGGCTGTTGGAGGGAAGTGTAGTCACAACTGAAAAAACAAGTCTTACTGTCATTGAATTCCTGCTGCTTTCTTCTAGATAATTAGTGAGGATGTTCTGAAGAGTACCTGTGATGCTCATCAGCTCTGCATCATTTCTGTCCTGCCTCATATTCTTGACACAGGTACACATACAAGCAAACAGACTTCTATATGAATTGTCACTTAGACCATGTAGTTGTGATTTTTAACTTGTCCAATTCTGTCTAACAAACAGGAGCTTCAGGGAGAAATTCTTACCTGGATGTCATGTTAAAAATGGCTGAAAAATACAAAAAGAAAATGTGGGGGTAAGTGTCATTGTAGACTGGAGCCTTTCTGGAGGTAATGGGATACAATTTGTATGATAGAGGTTTAAATACAGATAAGAGTTGTTCCTTTTTCAAGGTAGCATATCATGGTATTTTACTAAGTACTGGGGAAGGGAATGCTGTGACTTTAGAATAAGCTGCTATTTTTTTCTTTTCATCCACCTCTCAGATTCTGTATTTACAAGCATCAATGAAATTAAGCATTAATGAAATTAATGAAATTGAGCATCTTTTGCTCTTGTCCTGTTGAATCCTCAAGGGAAAAAAAAAAGCAAATTGCAGTTGCTTAACAAGTTTCATGCTGTCAATGAAGCAGGCCAGCAGGTTTTGCCTTTTTTGACTCCTTCTCTCAAGTGCTGGTTAGGATCTCTGGAATTCCTCTGGAAAGTGAGAGCTGTTCTCTCACACCGACTGCTGTGGAAGGGGGCAAAATGGCATGAGAGCCTGGGGGAGAATGCTGAGAGTGGTTGATTCCAGAGGTTCCCCAGGGGACTTGCTTAACATTAGAGGAACTGAGACCTGACCATTTATTTCTCACAAATACTGAGTGTCTTTAGCTAGGAATCCTTTATAGTGATATTTGGACAGGACTTTGTCGCGCTTAGATCTGTGACGAGTCATTTTAAACCTTGGTCGATATGGGCAAAAGTGTAGCATTTTGTTCACGTTGGTAACACAGTTCTTTGCCTGCACTGTATTTAGTGGCTGTTCTGATCCAGCTTTCAGTGGCTGTGAGGATGGGACTGGCCTAGAGGTGCTCCTGGGGAGGGTCTTTCTTGTGTTGCAAGGTTCAAGATTGGGATCCTGTTATTCCCTGCTCACTTCAGTAACAGCTGACAGTGTCAAGGGCAATTCAGAGCTCAGCCTGAACTCTGCAGGGTTACAGGATATGTATGACTTGAAAATGACTATAGCGCCTATTCTCATTACTAATTTTCTGTTTCATCTTTTCCTCAAGGTGGCTGTGGACAGAAGCAGGTGCTCAGTCAGATCTTGAGAGCTCTCTGGGGATTGGAGGCTTTGGGTATCCAGCAATGGCAGCTGTAAATGCTCGGAAGATGAAATTTGCCCTTCTGAAAGGATCATTCAGTGAGCAAGGGATTAATGAGTTTCTCAGGTATGAAATCTTTAAGTGACTTAAATCTTTCTGTAACTGGAGCTGTGACTCTTTAGGCCAAAATCAGACTCCAGGAACAGACAAGACTTGCACAGTTAAGAGAATTGAGATGATGGAGAATTCACTGGAGTAAGGGAATGATTTCAGCAGGGATTGCAATAAAGCAGCCACTACCTTTTTGTGGTGTGCAAAATTAAGTTGGCCATTTGGACTTAAATGGTAGTTTTGGCACAACATTTGACAACAGAAGTGGGCTTTGATGTTGAAAAATTCTGTTTCTCTGGTAACCCAAGAAATACCTTGGTAAGTAATTCTATTTAATTCAAATGGTGCCTTCTGACTAGTCACTAGTAATTGGAAAGTTCCTGGTTTGGGAATCTAAATGAGTGCTGTTGAGGTTCTGTATGTTGCTCTTCATCTTCCTTATTCAGTCTGGTCCTGTCTTCTTCCTCCCACCATTCCATTCTCCTGGCACCTGATAAACTGACAGGGGGAGCTGAAGCTATCCATCCAAAAAGTCAATAGCTCACTGCTCAGCACAAGATCCCTGAAACTCCCTCTTGTGTAGCTGGGCAAGAGCCAGTGCTGAGAAGAATGGAATGGGGAAAGGAAATGGAGAGGATGACAGAAGGTGGCAGCAGCACTGATATAGAGCATCTAAACTTGAACACTTAAGTATCATTAAGTGTGGTCAAAGTGAAGCAGGAACTCTTCTTCCAGGTAAAGCACCAGCTGCCATAAGGTGTGCAAGAGCCTTTGAGAGCTATGGCAGAGGACACCCAGAACTGCAAAAGCAAATGCAACAGCCTCTCTCCACCTTGCCATAAGAAGCACATTAATTGAATGCTGTTCCTGCTGGATTAATGGAATCAGTGCTATATTCTCTTACTGGTGAAAGTGATCAGACTTTCTTTTTAATGCCAAAAAATAAACATTCTTAGCACATCAAGTAAAATTCAGGATTCAGATGCAGGAAGAGAAATACTAGACAGTTTGTACTAATACATGTGAGGTGTCTGCCTTTCTCAAACTTGGCAAATCCTCTTAGTCTGTAAAATCCATCTTAGTGAAGCCTCTCCTGGTAAGGGTGGATGGTGCTTCCAGAACACAACATCCAATTTAACAGCTTGTATTGTTAGATAATTGGTTTGGTATTGTCTTGCCATGCAGCTTCAGCTCAGCTGTGCTGTCTAGAGAAAGCAGTTGGTGTGGCTGGCTGTTAACTCAGATGCTGTAGGGAGCTTCTGTAATGTAATAGGCAGTCTGAGCAGTGTTGAGTACAGGTAAGGAAATTGGCACTGTGAAGAGCATAAAAATTGTGGAATCCACCTAGGGAGGAATGCTAATTCTGTCTTACTCTGAAAGAATGCAAAGGGATTAGCTCCTCAGGACTTTAATGCTGTGCTTTTTGAGCAAGCCTAACTATCAGGGGCAGGATGGAGTGTCTCCAACAGAGGCTGGCTATCTTGTACCCACTGGAACCCACGGAGGCTTAGTGTCCACTAAAAAAGATCTCTGGTGATTTCAAGTAACAGTTGCAGGTGACTTCCACAACTATAATTATAGACTCCCCTTGGAGTTGCCTTAAGTGATAAACAACATACTGTTAAAGGGCTTGTACTTATCCATGATTGTTACACTGCTGGAATACAAAATAGTGTAGCTCAAAGATGTCTTTGGATCCAATTGTAAATTTTCAGTGCTGTTTTAAGGGCTCTGTTATTTTCTGCTTCTCAATTTGAAAAGTTTTTGCTTCCAGATAGTTTAGATTTACTTGGAGATGAAATCTTAAAGCTGACCTCCTTTTACCTGAAACAGGCACTGTTGAGGTGAATGGAAGCTGGAGAAATTTCTTAACTTTACCTTTTACATGTTTTTTCTCAGGGAACTCTCTGTTGGTCGTGGCTCCACAGCACCAGTGGGTGGTGGAGCTTTCCCAAAAATTCATTCAGTTGAACCTTGGGATGGCAAAGATGGTGAGGTAAGAGGTACTCCATTTCTAAAAGTGCTGATGAATTGCTGCATTCTGAAGTGACAGGATAGAGTAACTAAGAACTGTCAGTGTGGAAATTCTTGTTCTTACAAGTTTGTGGGAAGTTTTGTTGATGGTTTCACATTATTTAAATCCTGCTATAATTAATCATCTGATACTGTGGACCAGATGCTCCTGCCTAGCTGTTAGGATATGGTCTGAAAACTGGATCCCTTGAGGTGGAAATGTATTACCCATGCTGAGTAAGGGAGGTGGTGGTTCATGCATTCAAGTGACACAACTCCCAGTGTTGTGGAGACTTGGGTTCTGCAATATGCTGACCTTGCCACCAAGGTCTTAATGTCAGAAAGTTTGTCAGGTAAAGCCTGTGTAATGAATAACACAGTGACTAAGTATAGGTTCTTAAGGTTCAACATTGCTGTAAAAAATGAAGTTACTACAGTCCTTTGATCTACTTCAGACAGATAAAACCATGGAATACGGTAGTAGTTCTGTTACACAGCTTATTTGTATTGCCTTCATCCAGAGTGTTTTATTAGTAGAAAATGACCTTCTAGTCTGATCACTTGTCCTGTGCTTAATGTAGTTTTTGTTTTCTGAATGAAAGAGATGATGACAGGGTGCAGTCAGATTCTTTGAAGTCAGGGACATCCTGGCATTAAGTGCTTCTAAACACATGCTCAAGACCTTCCCTTTTTCACAGCTTCCAGTTGAAGATGACATTGATCTCAGTGATGTGGATCTGGATGACTGGGATAAAGATGAGCTGTAGGATCTTCAGGAAACTTCTTTTCTTGGGAGAGTTTGCGCAGCAGTTTGCAGCCTGGATCACAATCAGACATATTCCAGTGGCCTTTATATGGAGAATAGCACAACACACTGTGCTATTTGATGCACTGCAGCAGTGGACTGTACGCATCTCAAGAAAACATTGCAGAAATTCTATGAATTGTCATAACCAGTAAACTTGATTGTATTCTGTGTAACAAATATTTTGAGGACAACATGGATATTTCTTTGGAACATCTTGGGTTTTATTTTGTTGGTAGTGTGCAATTTGAGTGTTACTGGAGGCTGTTAGTGTAACCAATTTTAAATGTAACTTCTTTTTTCATGGAGGTGGAACCTGGTCAGCTTCTGTTTCAATTAAAGAATAAAATATTTTTTGACACACAGTGTTAGTCCTGTATGAAGTAAGAAAGGTGTACATGATACAAGCTGTCCTGTTTTGGATGACTCTTGAAAAATGAACTGTAGAATAGAGAGGCTTGTGCAGACAGGAGTCCTAAACTACCGTCCCTTGCTGTGAGATCTTGACAGTTTGGCCTAAAGCCTGATTAGATGGACAATCTTAGTTTAAATGCTCTTTAGTCTTCCTTCTCCTATTCCTTCTCAGGGCCTTTCTCTTTCTTTGTGCCAGACTTCATAAGATCATTGCTACAATGGAAGTGGGGTTGCTGCTGCAATGGGAGATGCTGGGAGCTGTTGGTCTTTTCCCTGGATTAGTGGTGGAGCTAATCCCCACTTTAGGGCATGAGGATTTCCAGGTGCTATCAGAAGACCACTCTGGTGCTGTCTCCAGCAAATTGGGTAATATTCTTCACTTCCCATCTGGCATCGTTCTGATCTGAAATTGCTGTTTCCTTGGAAGGGGAATCAGGACTGGGAATAGCAATGTTTACTGCTGCTTTTTTAATAAAAATACTAGTATTGCTCTCCATGTCTTGTATATTGGTGTCTAGTGAAGTGACTCTCATGTGATCAGCTTGTTTATAAGTAAGGAATGAAAGAGCTGAAAGTTTCCCCTTTTTTTCAAGGAAATATTTGTCATCTAGTGTCTGTAAGAGATTGCCCATAGCTCATCCTCGTGGAAGGCAGTGTCAGAACCACAGGCAGCCAGCAGTAACTTGTCTGCAGATTTGGTGCAGGAGATGTGCTCCAACTCTGTCATCCCAGCATGTGAGATCTAATGGAACTATTCTAACTAAAACACCTTTGCAAAAACTAAACTCACGAGTACTTGGGACTTTAAATTCCTCAGCACATTTAAGGATCATTCCTCTTAAGCTTTTGGGATTTTTTTGTTAAACTGAAAGAATGTGAGGCTTTGCTTTGATGCTTTCTACTTTTTCCATTTGGTTTGTTTTAATTTTGTTAGAAAAACAGGACTGTATACACCTAGTAGGCCCATTAGCCTCCACACCACACTTTTTAAACGATTTCAATTCAAGTCCTGTAGATACTCCATCTTTGTAATTTACAAAAAAAATAAATACTACCATAGAACCTCCTGCCTCTGAAATATTGTTTTGTAAAACTACAAACAAGGAATATTTATATTGAAGTCACTGTAAAAATTATTGGAAGTGCTAGGAAGATCATCCTGCTACAGCATCTGCATTTTAATTTGACTTTCAGCAGCTAAAGATTGTTTAACATTAGTCTTGAAAATTGCTTGATGAAGCTTGAGCAGTTTTTCTTTAACTGCAGTCAAGAAGACTGAGATCAATCTTGAAATAGACATAAGGATAATATTCTTGATTACTCAGTTGTAAGCCAGGGATGTCCATGCCAGGCTGCAAAAGGAAATGATATGACTTTAGTGCCAGTAAACAAACTGTTGCACTGTTCCAAACTACAGGGGATTGCTTTTGTGCTCCTCTCCCACATTCACCACTGAGAATCTGGTCTTTGCTTGTTCTTTCAGGCTGCCTAATGTAATTAGCATTGAGAATTCATGCTTCATTGGTTTTGTGTGCTTCAGCTCTGGAGCAACTCATCTCTTTGTCTTCCCTTTGTGCAGTGAGAATCAGCTGCTGGTTTTAGGCTGTTTTGGAGGCCTGCTAGTTTATTTACAACTTTAGCCTAAATTGTTTGTACACTCAAGATATGGGGAAAGAGAAAGCGAGTACTGCTTGCTTAAGGCCTAGATTATTTGTGAATGACAGCCTTTTACAGGGGACAGAGGTGTCACAGTCCTACCATTGAATTCCAAATAAATTTTCTGGCTTGTGTTCATCTGCATGTTTATAGAAGACTTTAAGCTTTTTATGTAGAGGAACTGTCATAATTGAGCAGACCTCTTGTTCTGGTAGCTGTAAACATAAAATACAAGCAATCTCTATGAATTTGCGTCATAACCTGAGCCTAAGTGTTACTCTAATCCAGTCTGTAACCACCAGGGATTAAAGTTTGATCCAGGGCTCCTAGCATTGCAGGGTGTGAGGAGATGCATGCTCTAGCCCCTGGACCTGTTCACTTGGCTAAGCTGAGACAAGCTCCAGCATGTGCACTTGCAGTCCAAATACATACGTCTGTTATACTTGCTGCTGCAACCTCATCCAGGTGTTTGAAGACCACGTTCAGGACATCTCTCAGGCGTTTCACAGACTTCTTATTTGGCTGCAGCAGCATTACTTGGAAATTCACTGGGAGGCCGTACCTTGAAACACATCAATATACACGATCACCTGCTGGGATAGGGCACAGCTCTGCTCCTGCCCTTCTCCCTCCTCAGCCTCCAGGCATGCCAGCTGATGGTGTGTTGCAGAAATAATGCTGTCTCATTGGAAAGCATTTTCTTTTCGAAGCCAAAAGTGAAATAGTGTCTGTTTTCTACTTCCCTGTTAAGTGGCCCCCAAAGAACTGTTTTTCATCAAAATTGTGTGCCACCTTTTTTGTGGACATCTGTATTGTCTCCTGTGAGCTCCTGCACCTTCAGCAACACAAAACAATGTGTGTAAGGGTTCCACACACAAAGGAACTGCACCAGGAAGACAGCTCTACATTTTGACTTTCACAGACATCTCTGTGTTTACTCACCTCAGAACAGATTCAACAAAAACTCTCAAGGCTTTCACATGAATCCAAGCCACAAATGCTTCACTGAAGTTCACTTTCAGCCAGCGCAGTAATGGGCCCTAAGAGAACAGACACAACAGCAGTGATCTCCTTGCTGAGTGAAGCAGCTCCACAGCTAACACCACCACTGAGGCCATCATGGGCTGCTGGGACACTTCCCAGGCAGCCTTGTAGTGGCTCCCAGTTTATCAGAAACTCAAGTGACCTTGGGCAAATCATGTTATTTATCCCATGCCTCAGTTTTATAGGCTAAATGGAGCTCACAGGAGACTGTTGGAACATAAAGCCATTTCTGAGTGAGAGGTGCTTAGGTGTGCTGGTAGCAAAGGCTGCCCTAATGTGGGCCACCAACTTGAGGTGTTACTTACATATTGCTGTTTCTTATCAGAAGCTAATTTCATCAGCTCTTCCTTTTCACATTTCAGTTCCTTCTCATCATAATAAAATTCTCGAACCATGAACCTACAATTGAACAACATTTTCTCTCACACACCGTAGTGGAGTTTATGTGGAGGGTGGAAGTTGAAGTCACCCCCAGAAAGCCAGCTTCCTAACTGCAAGTTAGTAGCATGAGAGCAGGAAGGGCAATTCCAGGATCTGTATATTGCTTAAAGAACAGGATCACTGATTCTGCTGCCACAGCTCCTTCCTCCCCTGCCTTCTCAGTGGCTCCAGGGCCAGCAGCAGCACAAGCAGTCAAGAAGTCCCGAAAACCAGTGATGGATTCAGCATGCTGCATACAGAACAAGCCTCACCTTATCCTCATCATCTCTTGCTAGCCTGCCCTGCCTAGCAGTCAGTTTTTCTTACCTGTTCTCTCTGGCCTTAGCCTTGAAGTCATCAATCACTTTTCTAAATAGGGTCACAGTGAACAGTCCTCCCTCTGCATCCTCAGCAATCATTCTGTGGGAGAGAAATCCACTGCTGTGATTTGACATGGCAAATTTCTCATGCCTTTTTTACCTTCCTCTTTTGCAGTTCTTATAATTTTCATTTATGATACTGAGCAACACCCTGCTTTTCAAGAGCTGTTGTGACTGAAACAGGGAACAAAGACTTTACCAGCACTGGCTACACTATCTCCAGTGTAAAACCCCCACAAGTTAAGTTCCTGAACCCACTGTAGTACACACATTCTGCCTGCCTGGTTTTTCTATGTTTCCCAGTAACATTCCCCACCTTTCATGCAGTTGTGCTTTCGAGACAGGCAGTAGCAAACAGTTTCCTTCTTTCTCTGTGCTTTTCACTTCTTCATTTCAGGTAAGAGCACTGTCAGCTCTTGTGCCCTGGACTGGACCACATGGTCATCAAGAGGCTGAGTAGTGAAATATTTAAGTCCAGGTGAAAGGATATTTTTATTTTTTATTCCAGGTGAAAGGATAAGTTAATATGGCATTTGCTAATGCAAATGACAGTATGCTGATTTATTCTATTCTACAACAGGAAGCAATAAAAAATGCAAATTTAGTGTCTGATATTTTTACAAAGTAAAATTTATGTGATTGCATGTGTTTGAATTATGCCTCAATTACTGTTAACAACTAGTTTGTTTTACACAAAAAAAGCAAGGGCCCTGGTTGAAAGAAGAAAGTACTAGATTATTGCAAAAGGGAACAAGCTAAATGTAGAAAAACTGGTTTTTTTTTCTTTCACCTACACTACCCTTCAACAGAGTAATTTCTAGTTTCAATAGAGAATATGTTTAAGTGGAGCCTAAAGTAGAGCCTATGCATTAGACAACTGTCTCCTTCCAGGATCCAGCAAACTGACTGAAATGTAGCAGGGATCTCTGAAACAGAGAGCTTAATTTGGAACTTCACTTACTTGGTGGAGCGAGGCACTACCATATCTGAGAGGGATTCATAGGTCTTCTGCCACTGTATGTAGCTTGACCTTTGAACAACACAAAATAAAGCACAGGAAATAAATACTATATACTGCAAAGAAAATGTGTTGATTTATGTAGTCAATTAACCCAGTGGCTTAGGGTAGAAGGGTTGGAGTTCTTTGTGGTGGGTTATGTTATTAAGATACATTAAGACTCTCCTATCTTTTCCTCTCCTAGTTACCATCTGAGGAGATGTTTCCCTAAATGCTACACCCTCAGTTTTCACTTTGGGTCTTGGCTTGAGGAAGCTGATGGTGGCAAGAACATGGCTTTTGGCACTTATTTCCAGACTGCTACGTAGCATCTCATGCTCCAGGACTCCTGTGCAAGCTGCCCTGATCCATGAGTAGGTGTGGTACATCTGCTATGTGCAATCCCAGAGCTTAACCAGTGCTAGACTGCAATTATGGCAAGTGCTAGCACTGGGAGACAGGGATCAGGGCAGTGGTACGACTTTGCAAAGCAAGAAGTCTGTTTTTAGGGGGAATCTGAAAGAATATGCACATAATAAGCTCAACAACTTGGATAGCTTTTTGTAACCTGGTTTTCACCGACAGAAAAGTTACGACCCTGTATGTGTGTCTCGGGACAGGGCTATGTGGAGAGGAAAAGTTTTCTGTAGGCTTCTGGGGAGGACACTGTAACTTCAGCACTGATGGCAATGGCAGGCACTTACAAATGCAGCAGAGACCATGAGTTGGACAGATCTAATTCCTTTTACAAACTGGCCATGCTCCAGTAAGAATCTGTTTTTCTTCCAGCTCATATTATTCCTGTTGGGAGGCTGATTGAGAACCCATTCGTAACCATTAAAAACCTACATCCCAATTCTGTCCTGATCCAGTTTTGGAGCAGTCTTTGTCTCCTTCTTTTGTGCCAGCACCACTCTTGGCAGAAACTGTTTTTCCTTCTTTGCTAACAGCTCCACCCATGTCCCAGCCACGGGGCTCATGAGCTGCCCCAACCTGACCCAGTATCACACGGATCTGGTGCTTAGGCCTGAAACTCAACTCCACACTGAGTGTCTGTGCACACACTATTGCCTTACTTTGGCACCACGACGAGCAGAGTGATAAGATACTCGGAATTCAGAACAAAGTCTTCTTTATGCACTATGTCTGCTAGGGTCCGGGTCAGCAGATTTCCCCTACAGTGAAAAAGACAAAGTAGAAATAACAGTAGCAGGAACTTAGCAGCAGCAGACTGGAGGTATTGTGCTGTGGGTAGAGTTGTTAATAGTGAAACAGGGGTAAAAGGCAGCCAAAAAGGAGGTGGCTGAAGGACATACCTACACTTCTGAAATGGTCATTTAATTATGTTTATTGCAGTTAAAAGGAATCGAAAAGCAACTTAAACTAATGAAAGAATACTGGTGACTAGCACGAGACTAGTTTATGCTCTTTATGTGAAATTACACCATTCTGCTGCTATTGTTTCTACAGTAAGGGTGTAGATGCTTGAGAACTGCACATTTGCTCCCATCTTGCAAGGGGTGCCTGCTTTCTAGGAAGCCTGTTGAGCTGCTTGTGGGACCAGGCTCCAGGCACAGTAAGCCATGTTAGTACAGACCTAAGCCATCAACGTAATGCTGGCATACCTGGGCTGCTGGGGACACGCACACCAGGACACCTCCTGCTGAAGGGCAGTGAGAGCAGCAGTCTCATGCACAGGTGGGACCTGCAGGAGGTCTTCACAGACTAAGCCCACTTGATCACATTAATTCCTATGAGATGTAGATGGCCAGGGCTGGCTGGGCATTGCTGGAAGGCACTAGGTGTGTATGAGAAGAGAAGAACTGCCCTCCCTATCACTGGACAGAAGTGAAGAAGGGCCTAAACTAGTAGTTTTTGGTTTGAGGTTCTCTGGGCAGTCTAAACGTTAATTAACTGACTGGTAATTTACTAGGTGTTTGTTCAACCCAGGCTATCTGGCACTAGTAGACACCAGAGCTGTCAGCATTGAAAGGTGGATGGAATGGTGAGAGAAAGAGAGGCCCTGACCACAATGTCTCCATTCTGCTCCCTCATCATTTTGCTGGAGGCCTGGCCAGCAGCTGTCCTGTGCCCAGATCCTGAGTAGGAAACAGTGGTACATATGAGCATGTGTTGGGTGAGGGCTTGCACAGCATTATCCAAGTTGCTTTCAATTTACTACTTACTGGATTTTACCGTTCTCCCCAGTGAAATCCTAGAAAAAAATCCTAAGTACCAGCACTGACATAAGTAAAGACCATAAGCAAATGAAGACAGTAGAGAGGATACTTGGGAAGTCTGAACAGTGTATTACCTGAATCAACACAATGAAACAAAGAATAGAAAAATGTAAGTGGGATGCTGGTGAGGTGTGGGAACAAGCAAAACAAAGCTGTTTCCAATGGAAGCTATGCAAATACTGTTCAGAACATAGGACACAGCTCTGTCTGGCAAAGAAATCCACCAGTTGACACCACTCATTTAATTTCTGACTCCCTGAAGTCCCATCAGAACAATACGGTGCATTTGGTTTTGACTCTTTCCAAGACTGCCTCCTCACACTGGCAATAAAATCCTATTAGGAACTGCACTCTCCCTGAGCTGATTTTGAGACTTGCTGATCACAGTAGTTACCCCATCCCTGACTTTTGCTGTGCCTGTAGATGCTCAGCATGCCCCAAAGCCAGAAAAGTTTTCCCACCAGAACACACATGGTCCACTGCACAGCAATAGGTTTGAGCATGCACTGCCCTCAGGTCAGCCATGCAGTGTCCTCCATGCAAAACACTTACATTGTTTTTTTCTCCAAGCTTTGCAAATTTCCTTTAATGTTGTTGTATGCAGCTGATCGGGTCTTTAGGTCTGCTTCTATTTGAGTCACTTGCTAAAACAAAGTAAAAAAAGTGAGTCAACACAGTGCTTGAGGCCTTGTTTTCACATTCATCCCACTATCACTGCACCTTAGCACAACGACACAGCTGTCAGCCCCCCCTAAAACCACTGGATTGTAGCCAAGAGGAGCCAGTGTCAGAGCTGCCCTGTGGCAAAGGCCTCTGCAGAAAGTAGAATTCAGTCAGCTATTGCTGTTTGTGTGCCAGAGCTAAGGGGCAAGTTCATGGTTTCATTTGTTACCTATATTGAACATCACATCACGCCTTTTTGAATGAACTGACAGTGAAAATAATTCATCCAGCCTGCAGGCATCTGATTTAATATCAGATCAACAATTTCACAAAAAAAACCCTCCAAAATGGAGAATAATATGGCAGTATATGAAAAAAAAAAAAAGACAATGAAGGGGATTAAAGTGCAGAAAACATATCAATGTACTGAAGTAAACCAAATAAAGTGCCATATACTTACAGACTGGATAGGTTTCAATATATGTATCATCATTATTATTGCAGTAGAAATTAAAATATCAACTGCTTCAGTACAAAGTGTGTGCTTCTGAGCTCATTCCCAGTCAAACCAAAGGCAAAGCTCCCACTGACTGCCATGAGAAGAGAGACCACAACCTGCCAAAAGACACACTTCCCCACGCTGACATCTTAAAATTTGGAGTACAATTTACCTTTGCTAATGCTTCTGATATATTCTTCAGTGGCTGCTTTATGGGATATTTGGCCATGTCCCACTCAAATCGTGTCAAGTAGCTAATTAGGTCAACTGCAAATACAAAGAGATGCATGAAAGCAGATAGTGTATCACGTGGTCAGTCAAAGTTTGGGTAGTAGTCCCCAGCTATAGATTAGGCATAACTTTGATTAACTTTAGAGACAGGAGTGAACCAGAAGCTCACCTCTGAATTCTTACAGAGATTTGATCTAGATGAAATCTGCACAGATCACATGCCTAATCTAATCATCCTTCTAAACATCTCCAAACTTAGAAGTTGAACCAGAAATCTTCACTGCATTACATCTAACTGTAACACAACAACATACAGCCATTCTTCTTCACAGTAGTAACAGTTTTGTGTAATCTCAATCTTGATTTCTGCAATATGCCTGAATTTAATCCCAGCAAGAGCTACGAGAAAAATACTTCATGCCCAGAACCAACAGTAATGGTCAGGGTGGGTGAGAGCTTGATCAAAGGTATTAAGAACATAGCAGATGTCTTCTCTGTGATTCAGTCAAAAAACTAGAAACCAAACAAATTCAGGTGCCATGAGGAATTCCTCACTGACTTTGTTTACAGAGGTCCCTATCTCACACAAAGCCATGGGGTATTTATACAAATGGATAAATGCAGTCACAGCATTCAACAACAGAAATTCACAGCAAGGCTCTGTGCATGCAACTCCCAAAAGCAAGACACCCTCAGACCACAGGGAGTCACGGTTTCTTCCCAGTATCAAGGGGAGATAACACATTGTTGTGGTTTTAAGTAGCCAGAGTTTTTTATTAGTTGGGGGGGGCTAGGAGAGAGGCTTCTTTAAGAAGCTGCTAGAGTTTTTCTCTGCTCTAAGCTAGCCAAGGTCAGGCAACAACGCCTCTGTGATAACATATTTAAGAAGGAGTAGAGAAAAAAAGTCTGCACAGAACATCATGGCCGCTTAAGAGACAGGAGGGTGCGGAGTTTGATTAGCACCAAGGTCAGAGAGAGGAGAAAGAGAAGATGCCTTAAACACTGGAATAGGGCCCCAGCAATCTGTGAGAAATCATAGGGGCGAAGATTCTTCAGCCTGTGAACCCGTGGAAAGACTGGGAGATTTTTCCACGCTGGAACAGAGACATGCCGGAAAAGAGAGGCTGTGATCCTGTGTTTGGAGCAGAGGGGCCTGGTGGAGCCCTGTGGGCCGTGAGAAGAAGAGACGCTGGAGCAGCAGAGCAGCATTTCTTGGGACGACTGGTGGCCCGTGAGAAGCACTGAAGCACTGAGGCAGCTGAGCAGCCGGCACCTGAAATGACTGCACCTATGGTAAAGTGATTTACGTGACGACAGTACCAGGAAAACTGTTGTTAGTAACAAATCCACTAAGAAGCAGTTTGCAACAGACTGTTTCCGTGGAGAAGACCCCACGAGGAAAGCTGGGGTGGGACTCTCTCACTCTTCTGAACAGCAGCAAAGAAAATCTCTGATTGTAACCCCCCCACACACACACCTGCCTTCCCGAGCTGTTGGGGGAAGGTGAAGGATCTTAAAAGGGAGGGGTGGGGGGAGAAAGGTGTCTGTAACAACTATCAAACTGCTCACCCTTAAACTCTTAAGCTCTGAGTTTAGTAGTAGTTGTAGTTGTAGTAGTAGTAAATTCTTAACATTCTAAGTTAGAGCCTGTTTTGCTTGTGTGAAGTAGTTAATAAACAGTTGCTTGTAATCCTTATCACAAAAGTCGGGGGTTTTTTTTCCCTTCTCTGAGAAATTTTAGATCTATGTGTGGGCTCTCGGCTTTTAGCCAGAGTCAAACCATGACACACATACAACATCCAGCTCCTAGAAGATGATCGTGCTGCTTCACTGTTTGAAGATCAAGGCTCCTTGATGTTAGAAAACATTAAGCCTTAGTACATTATGGTGCCAAATAAGAAATTCTTCTCCAGCAGCTCATAAAACCAAACAGCTCTTTGCCTGAGTCCTGAGAGCCTTTGGATGCTGAACACACCACTGCATAGTGCTCTTGCACAATGTTATAGGATGAGATAGTCATGCATTCTGCCACAACAAGCAGAAGGGCTGAGACTGCCCTCCGAAGATTAGGGAGGCAAGGGGAAGGCAGCAGTCAGGCTCTTAAGGTCTAGACAAAGAGGCCAGAGGCACTATCACCTAAAGGCGGGGCTTCCTTCCAGACCAGGAGGGTAAATGTGGAGAATATCTGGGAAGTTGCTCTGAGACAACAGGGATGAAAACAAGCTCAAGGTGTCAAGTAAAAGGACATGTATTCTGGGGCCCTTCAGTGCTCTTTGCTGCCTTGTCCAGGGAGTGAATTCAGTCCCACAGCAAGGTTTGAGCACAATTTCTTGTGGGCTGGACTTTGAGGGTAAGAGGAAAACTTTATCAACCAAGATGCATGAAAAGGAATGTGAAAAATTGTGTAATTGCTGCATTACCAGGCTGTACTACCCTATTTTGTGTGATACCGAATATCCTTGGCAGGACAGCACTATCCTTTCCATGGGCTTCTCTCACCCCACAACAGAGTCAGTTTACCCTATTAGATTTCCAAAGCATGGAAAGTCTCATGTTAGGAGGAAACAGGCTTCTTAGCAAGGGATAAATTGCCTGGAAGGCAGAGAGCACTGGCATCATGGTGTTGTCCCCCTCTCTCTAAAACAACAGCTGTGTCAATGTCCCCCACATCCAATGGACAGGAGTCATGAGGCAAAGTTCCAACCCTTCCTGCTAACGTCTGCTCAGAAATGAGCAAGTTCTTCTGCACATGGAGGGTGCAGAAAAAGGGCAAAACTGCAGAAGACAGGGAGAGCTATGGCACAGCTCCCACATTCACAGTCCTCCAGCAGTGCTTGCTCATGGTCTCTGTGGGGAAGGCAGCGAGGTCAAAGATAGTTCAGCAATGAAGTTCACACAGCATTTTCAGCATGGGGTACACAGCACAAGGGTTTCATCCTGCTGCCTCTCTTCTAAGGTTGTGTGCTCAGGCTTTGTCAAATTCAATGTGAATGAAATGTTTAAAGAGCATGGTATTACCAGGCTGTGCAGAGGAACAGTGTATTCACAGGCTCTTTAAAGACAGACACTGACCTATTTATAGCTGATGAAATATAAAAGCTCCCTGAAGAACTTCACACGCCTTTTCTATCCTCACATTCCTTGAATCTCAGCAGAATCCAGATGTTGGGCAGTTAAACACGGCATGAGTTCTCAGCCCAGTTTTTCAAGCTCACTCCTGAAAAAGCTTGCCAGTGCTAACCGGCACTGGTGCAGGTTAGTGAAGCAGCCTGATCTTGGGGAAGGCACAAACTACTGTGAACACACTAGCATAGCTGAGCTTAAAATGCCAAGCAGTCCCAGAACCCTGATGCTCGTGGAATGGCACCCCTCAATCATGGAACCTGTCAAGTCACTTCTAAAAGACTTCACACAGCTGCCCACCTAGGAGAGATGATTCCTACCAGCTCACAGCTGCCCAGGAACCCCACAGTCTGAATCTCTCATAACTTTAATTTACATACCCAGCTCTAAGAGGCAATATTAAACACTTCCCCTTCAAAACACTTAATTCTTCAAAATTGTTATGCTTCCCATTTTGCTTTGTTTTGTGCTCACTACAAAGAATGGAGTTATTCCACCACTTGCCAAATTTTAAAATTCATTTGGGTTTAACATTACCATAGATGAAAGAGAGTTCGGTATGAATCTTTGAAGATGCATTTCACGTTTTTATTCTGTCATAAGCAAGGAAGCTTGCTTATGGTGTTATTATATATTAAAATTTATTTATTACAGAAACACACATTTCACTCTGTAAGAGAGAAATTTCCATGTGGCTGCTTTCAACTGTTGCCCACTGGAAAGCTGTATGTGTTTATGCTCACAAAACTAAAAGGGCTGTATTTTTTAGTACTTTGCATTTTTCTTCATACAAATCCAACAAAAGTTTTAGACACACAGCCACCACCAAACTGCTATCAGGATTATATGCAACTGACATTTACTTAAAACAAAGTTTAAGTTGAGACAGTCTAATAGTCTGAAACAGGACCATGCAGCAAGAAATCATGCCTTATAGTTTTGTTTTCTGATTTCACAACCTCAAGGAAGTCGAAAAGGACTTTAGAGTCCTTTTGCTAATCAAATAGGGAAGGAGGAAGAATTGATGCAGCACTGGAAGATATTAGGGGAATCCTCCTATACTAAAGCTGACTTCATTGTTTAAGATGCAGTCAATAATCTTGAAAAAGTTAATATTCTAATTTAATATGATTTATTTGGATTACAAAACTCACACAGAGAAGAGAAATTAGTAACAAATACAAGTAATTTCCACCTCCTTTTAATATAACACATGCAGAGTGATAGGAAAGCAAAACGGTGCAAAAAGGGAAAACAAAGGAAATGAATGAAACCTGTTGTTTCTCAAGTCATAGGGATATCGTGATCTAGCTACGAGGTTACTTGAGAAATCCATCGTAACCTGATCACTGTATCTCTACAACCAGACCAAGACTCAGGTCTAGCACTAATAAACACAAATGCATGCATGTAACAACACCACAATCATCAGTCCTCAACATACTTTTAAGACATTTCATTTTATCCTTTGGCCCTGAAACACAGTAAGTGGGATTATTGTATTTTTTAAACAGTTGTACTCATCACACATCAGCCTTATGTCATGTAAGGGCATTTCTAAAAGAACTTCCTTCCCATCCTTTACTCATAGAGGTCTGAAGTACAACATTGCAGACAGCCAAAGGGTGATGGAGTGTGCACTCCTAGTTTATTTAAAAACATCCTTATACAAGTTTTTAATTAGCATGTGTAACACATCCAATTTTGTTGTACTTTTTCAGGATAGATGGGGAATGCAAACCACTAAGAGATCACTGCCAGATGTCACACAGCCATACAGAATGAGATTTAGGTGCACATAAAAGACTAAGGTCAGGCAGGGCACAGAAGTGTGCTTAGGAGTGAAGGAGGATGTCTTCTGCTTTCCAGTTCACTCCAAAGTAAAGTGCTTACAAAGCTTGTGCTAACTTTGAGAAAAATGGGAGCAGGGTAGACATGTTCTTATAAAATATTGCTGATAGTCATCCTTTCTAAAGTATGGGGACATATTCATATTCTAAAGCAAATAAAGGCAGCATCAATGCATTAAAAACCCCACATTCCACACCTACCTCCATTGGCCAGAAGATTTTCCTGGATTTTATCTTTTGAATCCTCCATAACTTCTCCTATGTACTGTGCTATTTTCTTTATTATGCTTAGATATGACAAAAGAAACTTTGTTAGTGAAGAAACAAAATTATTATAAGACAGTTATCACAATGATTCGATAAACACAGAGATGCCCAAACAAAACACCTGAAGCAAAGCAGGTTAATTTGCAATTCAAATTGTATCAGATAAACAATCTATGACATATTGAAGAACTAAATGTCTTATCTCTGAGTACATTAATCTCTGCAAAAATATAGGTATTGTCATTTAACTAGTGCTCTAGACTTCCAGAAGATCAAGATTGTCTTCTTTATACTCATTATACTCATAGCAGAAACTAGAAGGCAAGAAAGCCATGTTTAAAACCCCAAAGGTAATAAAGGAACAGAAACCTACATACAGACACCATCGACTGAAAATCTGTTTCTTAGGATGCTAAAGAAACTCCTGGGGTTTGCTGAGAGAAGGTTCTTACAAAGTACTCAGGGAGAAATGGCAGTGTTCTCTTGTTTGACATGGAAAATTTCCTTCTTGTTCTTTAGGGGACTCTTTTTCTCTTCTCTTCAGCATGGTGGACAAGACACTCCTTTAAGGTATGGGAGAACTAGACTCAAATCCTTCTGCCAATTCAGAGTAGTGATTTTAACAGAGCCCCTCCTGGAGAATATTGTCTCCACAGAGTTACTTATTCTTTTCTTATTTAAAAAAAATTGATTGATCAAGCCCCTCCCTGTCTCTAGCTAAACTACCTGTCTCATACAGGCTAGGAGACTTTCTGGTTGTTTCAGAATCATTCTGCACTCAGAAATATTCACAGAATTTGGCCTTCAGTTTTTTAACTGAAAACTGACTACACTGTGTAAGAAAAGGAGCAGCTATAAAGTAACTGCCTGATCATGAAATTGGTGGAGACTTGAAGCGTACATAATCCTTAGCACCATGATAAGGAGTGTAACAGCCAGCTTCTTATTCCTTTCTTTCCTTACTGAGGGGAGACTACTACACCTGCAGATGAATGGGAGACTGAAAGGGCACCTACAGTGTTTGGACAGTGTATATTCTGACATCCTGTGGTTTTCAAGAACTTGAGAAAGGGACTTTGGGTCAGGTATAGATACGAGGAAAACATCAGAAGGATTTTCTTTCATGTGCAGCAAAGCAGTTACATTTATCTCTTTTCCAGTCTTGGGAAAGGTTTTCCAGTCCTGTGACAGGGAGGGAAAATCTGAGATTGCTGATGCTGTCAAGAACGCAGTAGTTAGAATTTGTGCTCTTTGGGATCATTCAGTCTGAAGAAAAGAAGATCTTATTGTGACCTTTCAGTATATAAAGGAGGCTTTTAAGAAAGTTGGAGAGAGGCTTTTTACCAGTACCTGTAATGACAGGACAAAAGGTAACAGTTTTAATTGAGAGTAGATTTAGATTGGACACAAAGGAGGGTGGTGAGGCACTAGAACAGGTTGCCCAGAGAAGCTGTGGATGCCCCATCACTGGAAGCATTCAAGGCCAGATTGGATGGGCATTTGAGCAACCTGGTCTAGTGGAAGTTGTCCCTGTCCATGGCAGGGTGGATGGAACTAGACGATCTCTAAAGAACCCTTCCAACCCATACCCTTCTTCTTGTGACCCTGGACAGGTGCACTTCAGAGTTCCTGCAGGAGGAATCCACACCATTGTGCTCCAGTTCACATCCCTCTCATAGAGGTGCTGCAGTTTTTCTCCATCTGGCTGCAGCCCCTTAGGGACCTGGTGCCAGCTGAGAGCTGCTGGAGTAGTGCATGTTGCCTACACTCAGGCTGTGGGCGGTTGAGAGATCCAGAAAGCAGTTCCTTGTCAACTGTGACCTTGCCAAGCACTTCTGCAAATTTCAGCTTGTAGATACAGATGAGGTTTTTCTCCTTCACGATGCTCAGGGAGCCCAAAGGAACTTGGAACAAGACAACAGTTGGTAAGACCAGTACAGTAGGAGGCTAAAGATATAAACCAGGAGCTTTTCCAAAGTTGCTTTCATTACTGTTGACTGCAGCTGGCTGTTAACCTGATAGGTGGAAGACAGTTACCTCTGGCCTCTCTTTACAGGTATAGACACTGGGACAGGTGTTTGCTCTCGTGCATCTGACAGTCCTAGCTGCTCCCTTCCTGCCCAGACATTCCATGGTCCCTGTAGCAGGATAAGCCACAATGTATGCAATACACTGGGCCAGAAAAATGTTCTCCAGTCCTGCCTTAGTCGCTGTGCTTTGCCTTGCATTTTGTGAAATGCCAGTGGGATTCATTAATTCAGAACATTTCCCATGCAAAAACAGAACACACACCCTGCACGCCACTGATGTCTGAGGCAAGCAAGAGGAACGAGAGCCATTGGAGCCCCATTGACTATACTGACATCCAACAGCAAGCTGCTTTCACAGACAACCCTTAAATCTCTGCCTTTAGATGAGAAAAATCCCACCTTGAGCAAATATCACACTTAAATGGTGTGTTATAAAAGGAGAGGGTTTCAACTAAACTGCCTCAAGATGTAGTAGTAAAAACCTGTAAAAAGAGTAACTCCATTTAACCTACTATCATGTCTTAAAAGATTCTCATATTTTACTTCTGCAACTGCTGAAATGCCATTACCTTTCAAAAAAGGAAGAAGCCTAACACTCTTGAAGTGATACTGAGAATGAAAGGGTGCTATGAGCCAGGCCTCCCAAACACTATAGAGAGCAGAAGTCCTGCAATCTGAGGCTGCTGCCGAATGCTTTGCCGACTGAGGACCACAGAGATCCCCCAGTTAAGGGTGACATGAGAGAGCACCATGCTCATGTCACAGGGTGACATGGAAAAACACTCTTCCTCCCTGCGTAAATAAGTAATAAAAGTACATGGAAACAATAGCTCCTGCAAGCTCTTGCCCCTTCTCTGCTGTCCTGGCAGGAGGCAGTGCTGACAGGTTTACACTGCCTGGCTTTACTGGCTGCTGTGTTTATCCAGCAACAGTTCAGCAGGCAGCTCTTTCAGAGGAGCAGGAACATAAATGCTCAGGTCATCTGAACAGGCTTCTAACCCTTTGGATGCCATTTACTTCAACCAAGTGTGAGTGCTTGGCATTTTAACCCTTGAATCACAATTTAGACATAAAATCTTAGGCATTTATTTAATGCAAAATCCTTCTGTATGTCCTTGTGGGACTCAATCTGCTAATACATTTGATTATTCTGTTGTGTTGATGAATGTGTCTTGATTATTCTGTTACCACTCTAATGCATTTTTCTTATTTTTCAACACACCCTTCTTATTTTTAAATCTTGTTGATCCTTCTTGGTTACCTATCTTGACAGACAAATCGGACACAGAGGAAGAGTCCTTGCCTCAGCAGATTACAGTGGAAGGGCCTCACTGATCCCTTTGCTTGGAGCCTATAGCAAATCATAGGGTGAGAGTCATTAGTGGCATTAAAGGAAAAATGAGTGGAGTAAAGTGGCATTGAGCTTGAACAAGGAGGGGTACCATGCTGGCAAGGTAAGACAAAGATAACAGGAGTCCATGAGCCTAGGGAGCTCTTACTGACATTTCACTTATCACTGCCCATGATCTTATATGGATTCTGCAGTCAGCTTTTCAGAAGTCCTGATTCTCCACAAAGCTGGGAATTAGTTAAGCCCTTCTAAAAAATCAGTTCTGTGTGATTTTTGGCAGCCCTCAAACTCAGCCCTCACTGTTCCCTGCCAATCTGCTACCTTGACTAGAGACACCTTCCACTGGAACAGTTAGCAGGTATTGGCACTGTCTCTCCCCAGATTTGCCCCCATTTTCACTTCCTGAAGAATCTCTGCAGTATGAACCAGGGGCCTGAACATGTTTACAAAGAATATGGGGCAGCATTCCTGTCAGGGTCACAATGGAGACGGTTTTCTTGATTAATTAAGTTGCTCTGTCCCTCTAAAAATCCTGAAAAAGCAATATGGTTTAGTTTTAGGTAGTCCTGTGAGAAGCAGGGTGTTGGACTTAATAATCCTTATGGGTCCTTTCCAAATTGTGATATATATCATATTCTATGTATTGTGTGCAACCCAGAGTTCAAATGAGATCAAGTGCAATCATCCTAAAATAGACCTCATGTAGCACCAGTAAAGTGAAAACAAAAAAAAATTATATGGAGAAATGTACTCTAGAAGACTCACTTTCACCTAAACTGCCTACCATACATGTGAACAGTTTGTATCAGGGTTTCTGTATGTGTTTGCAACTGCCTCACAAAAATCTATGAAAGGATTGAGCATATTTAGACAAGCAAATCCTTATTAGTTCAGACTGGGAGAAAAAAGGCTAAAAGCCCCAGAGCTAACTCATGCCTCTGTGACCATACGACATAGTTGTATGCTTTCAAAGCAAAAAACAGAACAAATCAGAAAAACCCAGCAGCTTATACTTTCATTGTCTCAAAGTCTACTTTGTGCCATGAAGTATCTTACAACATGGCATTTTCTCAGCTTGCTGTACTATATTATTCTTTGTACACCCAGGTCAGTTTGGTCCAGAAGGCAAACTTGGCAATGGACCGCAAGGAGATCATGCGAGTCATTGCTTCAGTAGTTTTGATACAATGTGAGTCAATATTCTGGTTTTCAAGGAGTTTAAAAGTCTGAGAGGGAGAGGTTTGGACTTCATTCAAAGTAACTCAATCCTTAGAACTCCTAGATCTAGTTGAAAAGAGACAGAAGGCTCAACAGAAATATTCTGTTAAAACAAGATCAAGAAGGGCTTCATATTCTCTATATACTCTTTTATTAAGTTTCTGGATAGTGGGAAGGATGTTCTTAAACAAATAAACCCCCATCTTTTTAAGAAGTTTCCTTTTGAGAAACAGCTTCCTTAGCACTGCCGCTCAAAAGGCTGTGCAGACAAAACTATCATGGACTTAGCTAAATTTTAAGGAATGATCCTTTCTTTGTGATGACTTCATGACAATCAACACAAGGGTTAAACAAAGCCTATCCACTTTAGTCCAGTTGTAGCCCAGGCTGAGCGGAGTCAGACTGAGGTGAACACAAGGACATACTGTCCCATAAAAACAATGTCTGTTTCTCATTTGTAGGTAGTAAATAAGATCTATTTTACCTTTCAGCAAAGCTATCAAGTTTTCCCAACTCATCTGACAGACCAACAAGAGCATCCAGTGTCCCCACCTGTGCAAAAGATGAGAATTAGGTGAAAGATGCACAACTCTGTCTAAGGCTTCTGTTGGCAGAGACTTAAGGGGACTGACTTGTGCTTAACACTCATGAATTCAACAGTTTGGCTGAACTTTATTTACTTTGTGGAAAATAGTAGCAATTCCTTTACTCAAGACCTAAGACATAACAAGCCTTTTCCAATAAAGGAAAAAAAAATACATGTAGTCTCAAGATTACATGTCACTATCTTCCTTCCTGTTTTCATTTCATCCTGTATCATTGAGCTGCATAGAATAGTCTTTAGCCTGATAAAATAATGACTAGAAATGCACACAAATAACATACACATACAAACAAGTCAGATGTACTGAGAGAACTGAGGGTAGCAGCACTTATTCAAAAGGGTTCTCTGTCTGAGTTCTTTGCTACTACCAAATATTAAGTCTCTCACAAAGAGAGACTCATCTGCTTTCTGCTTTTTGCATGACTCTGTCAGAGTCATAACACCACATTGATAGTATTGCAGTATATTGCTAAACCTTTTCTTGTAATGTTGCCATCTCCATGTTATGAAGTGTCAAGCTGAGGGTGAAAAAACAAATTTTATGTAGAACAAATGGCAGAATATGAATGGGCATCCTCAGGTACTCCAAATGCTTTACTTCCTTTAGCATAAACAGTCTCACACCACCACCGGCTGGGTAAGGTCCATGGACAGTAAAAACAAGGTTCATGGACAGTAAAACCAAGGTCCATAGATGGTAAAAATCACATCAATCTCAGGTGCACAGGCAAAAAGCATTCCCAGTCTGAAACATTCACGTGACAATTCTGCAGGCTATTACTTGAGAACAGGCCACACTCCCCTGTTACTTGCATCCTTATGTAATTGGAAGAGCTCAAGTTATAACTGTTAATAATCTTTTTGGATAAAAGCCAGATCCTGGATGCATTAAGTACAGCATTGTTAAGTGGAGAGTGATTACAATTCCCCAGGAAACGAAATTCTGCATTTGTGGTAGCTCTATTGACTTTCACGCAGTGTATTTTGATTTTTTCATACCCACCATTGAAATAAAAGTGCAGATCTCTTAAAATAATTTTTAAAATAATGGATTAATACTCTTTGTATTTATATGATATTATGAAGCTGGATAATGCAGCTGAATAAACACACGCATCCATTTCCCAGGTAGTAATGTGCATTGTAGAACTGTTTTCTCTGTCAGCAGTCTCACTGCCATGGTTCTAGACAGTTAGCTACTCCCTTTGCATTAGCAATCCCTGATATAGAGTGCTGCATGACTTTCATGACAAGGAGCAAATCGTGCACGGAAAGCAACAGATTAGTTATTTAACTTATCTCACCCATTTTCATGCCTGATACATGCACCCTTCCAGTGTGAAGGTCAGCTTTGTGCACAATGACTTCTTTCTCTCTGATCAATTTTCAGTTGACTGAAGACAACTCATCCTGCAATCACAATCTTCTTCTACTCTTTGTATATTATCCCAAAAGATAAATCCCACATTTATCCCAAAGGATAAATCCCACAGTTATCCCAAAAGTCTTTAGCCCTGGCTAATGCTGCTGTGTTGCCTGTACACAAACCCGTTCCTCACTTACCTTTAAGTCAGGAATATGGAATTTGCTGTTGCTGGACAGGTTGGATTTAGACGTCACTGTGTTCATTCTCTCCCATGCCTGCAAATTTGTTTTATCTCCTGGGGCAGAAATTAGCCAAAACTCCGACATGATGTAATATTTTCCTTGCACTCCTGGTAACTGCAGAAACGCAAAGCAGGTAAGCGGCTAAAAAAGCATTACACTAAATGTGCTCTTCCCTAAGAACAGAAAAAGTTAGAACAGATCACGGATTATTTTTTCTTTTCAGAAACACCAGGAGAGTGAGTCAGTCCTATGTCTCACGCTGAAATGGAACATGACCTTCTCCAGAATGTCACAGAGTGACAGTGTGGCTGTTCCTTCCTCCTCAGGGTTGTTCCATCCAGTTTCTGAATGAAGAATTGAAGCTTCCTCCTCCCCTTTTCCCTCCCAGCCTGTTCCGTTTGCCTTGCGCTCTAAGTCCAGTCTCCACTGGGCAGTCTGGGGACTTCACCAAACCACCCGAATGTAATCAAGCATTTCTGCTTGATAAATATTCTCTCTCAAATTGTTGGACAATTGCAGGAGAAAGTGAAAGGAAGTGAATATGGCTTTTCCCTTTGTTTTTCATTCCTAGGCTGGATAGGAAGGAGGTGGAGGAAAGCAAGACCTACCGGTACGGAGACGGTACCGGTAGAACAACATAGAGCAGCCGCGACAACCCAAAGGGGGCAACTACTGTGGTGTGAAGCGAACAGATGAGGGAGGGAGAGCGAGCAGCAGGCACCGCACCGCAATTCCCCGTCCCGCCCCGAGGGCTCTCCCGGAGCTCCCCCGCCACACGCCCGCGCTCTCCAGTGCTCGGGACAGGACAGGTGTGGCACTCGGCCGTCGGCACCGAGCGCTGCCAGAGCGTCCGTGGGGGCCGTGGGGTGCCGG
>WEIV01006318.1:119673-159600 GCA_013390005.1 Calyptomena viridis | reverse complement strand
CCGCGCGGTGCCGGCGCTGGGGCTGAGCCCCGGCCCGGCCGCCCCGGCCCATGTGCCTTCCCCGCGTGTTGGGGAGCGTTACCGAAAAACAGCTCTAAGTGTTTTTTAAACTAGAAATGCAGTTTGAATGCGTGAACCTCTGACTGTAAGGGTGTTGTTCCACAGACCCTTAAGCAGCACGACTTTGTAAGTTTTCTTGGTGCGTAATGGTTAAACGTAATCAGTGGAAATGGTGAAAAGAAAAAAAAGATTGGTGGCCTAAATGCCTTATAGTTCAAATGCTTCCATAAACTTTAATCGATTCTCAGGTTCCTGTATGAATAATGAGCTCAAGGCTGATGTATATATTTGCTTGCAGTGGATCTCGGACAGGAAGAAAAGAGCTTTACAGAAGAAAGATGTGGGTGAGTTTTCCCCTCGCAGGGTCCTCAGCAACACTCGGCTGCTACACATACACAACATGCAGGTCCAGAGGAGATACTTTACTGATACAAGGAAGTTACCTCTGACTCATATTCTCAGAATTACAAAATTAAAGTTAGAAATAGTTACTTCAACTTCTTTTATAGTTTTATGTGAACAGAACATTACCAGTGGTGTTTTAAATTTCAGATATTAAATATTTGGGTTGTGGGTTGTACAAAAGCCTGATGGATGAATTCCATGTATATGTATGTCTTATTATAAAGTCAGACTATAAACTCCTCTGTGATACTATGCTAGTTTTGGAGCACAAATATAATCATTTTAGCCTAAACTTGTCATACAAAATAAAAATTATTATTTGAAATTATAGGAAGCGTTGTATAAGAAATTTAACCAAGAGAAAAATGCATAGAGTTAACAAGGGATACATTATGCAACATATTAATTGCGTAAAATGTGTGATCAGTATTTGCTACTACATTATATAATAATTTGTTACCTTATACATTATATAATAATAGTTGCCTCAGAATAGTAGTTTTTTTGGCATAGAGCTAGCCTGCTTCTCAGTGTTAACAGGCTGTGTTAATCTGCTTATAATGTGTTAGTTAAAATCTCTTAAAAGAGAAAATCTCTTAAAAGATAAAATATTATCAAAAGATAGCCTCTATATTCCATTAGCTCAACATGCTTCCTTAAGAAGCCATTACAGTTTTTTGAACAGACACAATTGTGCTAACTTTACAATTTTTTTTTCTTTCTAGATATCCGTAGAAGAATTGAACTTATTCAAGACTTTGAAATGCCCACAGTTAGCACAAAGATTAAGGTATCAAGAGATGGACAGTATATTATGGCAGTTGGTGAGTTAACAACAGAGGCCAAAAGTCCTAGAAAATCTTGAGTGCAGAATGACGTAGTATTTCAGGTAGAATTGATAATAGTTCATTTTTAAAATGTAACACTAAACACAGTATTAGAAGTTTACTCTTGGGATGGGATAGAATGGCTGTGTTGGTGGGGGTGCTGTGCAACAGTTCTGTTTAGAATGCAGAATTCTGTGGTTTGAGTTGGAAGGGACCTTTGAGCATCATCTAGTCCAAACCCCACGCCACCACATTTATAAAACAAATAAAAACCTAATCTGTTTATAATGCAGTCAAAAACTAAGTTTGGAATGATTTGTATTGTATGTACATAAATTTGCTTTAAATAACTTCTGAGCATCACTGAGTATTGTTTTATGGGATGGAGGATAATGCTGCATTTTGTAACTGTCAAAAGCAGGATCCAAAAAGTAGGCATTAGCAGCATATGGAGACTTGGTCTTTCTGATTTACTGGAAGGTATTACTAAATTCTGTATGATGTATCTGATAAGTAGAAGAACCTGCATATGAGTAGGATACTTTCAGGCACCAGATACCAGGTGCCTTTAGAAACCAGGCTCTAAAGCTGTGTTACTGAGAGGCATGTTTCTCTAGTCACAGAGGCTGTGGGAAGAACAGAAGAATTACAGTAGAAACACAGTGAAGTTCTTATATATAAGACATTGCATTTAAAAAAACATACTTTAATGTTATCTTTTCTTTTTTTTTTAATTAAACATCAAATTATTCTTTCAGGAACTTACAAGCCAAGGGTCCGCTGTTTTGATACCTATCAGTTATCCCAGAAATTCGAAAGATGCTTAGATTCTGAAGGTTAGTGGAAGCTATGGCTGCTTTTACAAGATGTCTTTCATACATAATTCAGGTTGGACTTGAGTAAAAATTTATCTCCCTGTGCTGAGGGGACAGAGTGTGCTTTAGGAGAACACAAGAGTCCAGAGTAAAACATCACCTAGTATTTATCTCTATTTTTCCCTTGTCCTCCTCACTTCAAAGTTCTTTCTTGGAGCAGTGTGAGGAATGTAAGATTTACCATGAGCCAGTAGGTGTAGGGCTCAGAGAGTGAATGTGGCTGAAGTCTGTGTTCTGTTTAGTGTATGTGACATGGGTATGGTGGCTGGGTGGTGGCCAGATTTTTCTTCTTTCCCCTTCTGTGAAGTAGTAAGGTAGGAGAATACACTGTGTTTGCTCTGTTTTTTCTCTGGAGCCCAAGTTCTCTAGGTGAGTTACAGGGTAAAGGGAATTTTGTCTGTTGGTGTGTTTGTTTGGTTTGATTTTTTTGTTTTCTTGGAAACAAGGTACTTAGGGATAGATGGTAGCATGGCCAAGGCCTAATTACACCTTGCTTGTTACTAATTTGGAGGGAGAACAACTGTGGTTAGAAAAGCAAGGAGCCATCTAGGCAATGGGAAAGAGAGAATTGACTGGCAGCTAGACTAGGGGAGGAGCTCCTGTGGCTCTGAGGTTTTAGGGTGCCGAAGTTTGGGGAATAATGGGGTTTTTTGTTTGTTTTTGTGGGTTTTTTTTTAGAAGACATGACTTAAAACTGGGATACAGGGTGACCAAATCAATGAGGGGATGAGCATATTCATTACAGAAGAATTGAACTGGTCTAACTGGTGTGTGTGAAAGTGGTGTGAAAAATGAAAATTGAGAACTGCTGAGTTAGCTCAGGAGAAGGGTAGTAGAGCACGGGGTGATTTTTTACTCTCTGCCTCAGGACTACAAGGAATCACATAGGCTGAAGGAACAGTGCTACAACACAGTAATGGGAGGTGGTAGGGCAGGGTTTTATAGAGGCTGGGGGGGAGAGGAAGGTATGGCAAGAGTGAGACCCACTTTGAAAGAGTAGAGTCATTGTAATAGTAAATTCTTGCTGGTAATTAGAGCTTAAAGTACGTTTTTATTAACTGGCATCTTAGTAGACTGCAGAAGTATGTTTAATTTGAAGTATAGCGTAGAGTCACTTCAGGTAACTTTAAATGAGTCATTTGAATGGAGCCAATTTAGCTGAAGCAGCTGTTCTCTAATGTTCCCAACCTAACTCATTTAAAACGAGGCAAAGTTTAATATCTTACAGTGTTCAGCAGGAATAGTACCTTTCACATTTGTGATTTTTTTTGAGCCTTAGAAGTTTTTTGAGGAAGAGCCTGAACCCCTTAGAAGGGGCTGCATGTGCAAGTTTATGCATATATGTCCAAATTTGTGTCATTTTTTATCCCCTTGGATGGATTATCAAGGCTCCATGGACCACACACTCACTGAAAACCATTTGATTAGAGCTTCCCTACATCAATAAAATACATGGTTGAGCATTGTGTTGAGGAACGTGTCAAGTATACAAGAATGATAAAAAGATTACAAGATGCTTCATATGTTTCTAAAGGTTTAGAAAACTACTTACTGTTTTGCAAACGAAGTTATATAATTAAAGATTTTATCACAATGCCTGTTTTATGCATTGACACCTGTGGGGAATACTTACATGACTAATGATTAGTATAAGTGTTAAATGTTTTCAGGATTTATGCCAATGTTTGCAAATAAGTTTGCTTACTTAGTTGACAAAGTTCTCTTGCTTTCTCCTCTAGTGGTTACATTTGAGATTTTATCAGATGATTACTCAAAGGTATGTCTAATGTTTTCAATGTATAAATGAAAAAATTGTTTAGTATGTATATTAAAATGTATTTTCATATATAGTAAAGGCACTCAATCAACACAACTTTTGGAACGAAAAATTTATTTTTAAAAAAGCAAACAGGATAAACATTTTTTGTACCTTGAAAATGTTTTTTGTTTTCTTTGTTTCTTTGTATTTGCTATACCACTTTTAAAGTCTTTTTTCTGTAGTGTAGGAAGTCTTTAAATAATGATCTATCCTGCAAACAAAATAATGTGAAAAATGGAATTAGGTATTCTTTGTAGGACAACAGTCACAATCCCTGTGATAAATAGTGCACAGATACATTTTTGAGATGTGGGGTAGCTATAGGTAAGTTTTGCCACAGCTTTTTGTGAGAAGGCATGTATTTCCACTTAGTATTTTTGGCACACACCAGAGGCTGTGCTTTTGCTACCCTGAAGTGGTAGTTTTCTGGTAGTGACCAAAACTAATTTAGTAAGAAGGAAAGACAAATAAATTTACCGTGAGTTGTATTCACTGCTGATGAAAGAGGACACAAATATATACAAGTCCTATATTGTAGAAATTTATCTTTAAATAGGAAGTTTTTAGAGGTAAGACAGTTATTAGCAGAATATTTGGATGGTTTTGGCAGCTGTCAAAAACTTCCTGAAACGTTTTTGGAGATAGAGTGGATAAGAAGAAAATTCGCTTTTCTCATTGAAAGCAAACTGCATCTTCTCTCTTCCTTCTAACAGGTTTTTTGATGTCTTACTGGTAGTGAACTAAGAGCATGTAATAGTGATATTTTTAAATTAAAACAGATTTAATTTTGTGTTCTTATAGTTTATGTAGCTTCTGTACTGAATGAAATTGCAGACATTTCTTCTGCAATCACAACAGAAAAGATTTGATCTGGGCATTGTTTTAAACAGATAAACAAAGGACTTGTTTTTAAGCCTCCAGTTAAAAGCAGAAAGGCATTAGGCAGACAAAGTATTGACTGGGAAGTAAATGAACATCATTGTTTGACATTAGCTGTGCAACTGTATCTGTAATATTGTATGAAATCGTAGTTACACTTCTGAAAGATAATACTCTGCTTAGTCTTGGACCAAGATGAGTAAGTCCACAAATAAAAGTTAAAACACTAGGGTTTCTGATACCAGCAAAAGCACACAAATAAGGAGAGACTTAATGATAATTAGGCATGAAGTGCTAGCCCAGGTCAGTACTTTCCCTGTGTTTTTTAAAGCAGGCATGTATGATGTATAAATATGTATAAATAAAGATGACAGATTCAAAGTAACTTTTGTACCTTGACTTTCCTGAACTGATTCTTACTTGCATTGCTGACAATGTAGTTCAGCAGTAGAAAATTTTAAATCTTCAGTATCTACTGTTTTTAGAAGATGCATGTACTAGAGATGCTAAAATAAACTAGAACTTTTGTCATCTAAGCTAAAGAGGGATGATGAGTCTCAGAGTCAAAAGTTAGCCTCTATGTGATTATCCCTATCACTGCAATCACAACTTTGAGCCATGCCAGCTCTGCCTCCATAGGACAGTGCCTGGGCATGGTTTGAGGCACAGCATGGGTGCAGTAGGTGGTGTGGATGATACTGCCTCTGGAGTGGGAAGGAGTCCTTCCTGTGCACATGTGCCATGTTAACTTGCCATCAGGACTTTGAGGGCAGGTTCTGCCTATTGTATTTAGTGGTATAGATCGAGCCCTCTGGTAGTGTTTCCCTGTGGGTTTTTCCAGGACTGAGATGTTTTATCTAAGTGTCAGAGAGAAACAATGTTTCTTCCTCAGTTAGCAAACAACAAAAATGCAGAAAGGTCATTGGTGTCATTTGCTGGAACTCTGCATCAGCTTGTGTAGTTCCTGTGCTCAGTACCTGTGAACATCGTGATGTCTGTATAGTAGCACATCTGGAAGAAATTACTGGCTGTGGTGTCCTGAAATACAGATGTTAATTTTGGTGCAGCAGAACACTGAGGTAACTCTCCTGCTTCTAATTGCACAGTCACTTTCAGGGTGTCACATACACTCTTGTGAGTATTCGTATAACATATATTACCAAAACTCTTTGCCATGGCTAGTGAGAATGATGAAGCACTAGTTGATTCTGTCATTTTAATAGGAATTGTTTAAATAAGTTGGGATAAGCCCATATGAGCTTGAAAAAAAAAAAATCACTGGAGTTTATGCCCTAAGGCAAGCTGGGGAGATTGTTGTTGTTTCTATATGTTTCAGGGATTTCTGTTTTTATTTTCAGATTGTCTTCTTGCAGTGTGGCAGGTTTGTGGAGTTTCATTCACAACATGGCCATTACTACAGGACAAGAATACCAAAATTTGGTAGAGATTTCTCTTATCACTATCCATCGTGTGATCTGTATTTTGTAGGAGCAAGGTATTAAGTAGATTATTTTGTTTCACTTTTGTTGGCAATGTTTTCCAAGAATAAAATGAACATTAAAATATGAGAAAAGTTAAAAAATTGATGAAGTGGCAGTCCTTCCAGATTAATAATAGATACTCCGAAGAGTGGAAAATGTGGGAAATAATTCAGTTTCCTGTGCTATTTTAAGGCTTTTTTCCTTAATTCTTAGGTACGTCATATATTTGCAAATTTGTATTAAAAATTACAAGTCGGTGTGCTATTCTAAAAAGTGTTTAGCATCTAAGTAAGGAAAATTAAATAACTTTTTGTATCCTGGTTGGTATTTTATTGCTGTAAAATGTGTGTTAAATTGACTTTGTGAAAAGGCATCATAAAAATAAAATGAGGTCTTTAGGGTTTCAAACAAAATAAGTAGAAATTTAAATGTAGCTTAAATCATAGGAAAATAAACAGTCTTAACAAATGAGTTCATATATCTTTTCTCTGGAAAAATAGTAATTAGTAGGATATTGAAGTATATTTGAGCATGCACATTTTTGTCTGTATTTTTAACACTGATTTGTCTTGTAGATTGTGAATTCTGAAATTTGTATGTTTGGCAAAATTATGCTGTGAATAAGAACATTTACAATGACTCCAAACTTACAGCAGTGTTTTTCAGTATTTTTAAGAGGCAGGAGTAATTTTTGATTTTTATTTTGTAGTTCTGAAGTGTACAGGCTAAATCTGGAACAAGGAAGATTTCTGAACTCCCTACAAACCGATGCTTCGTAAGTGATCTGTAATGCATGACATTTATCTGTCTTCTTTCCACCAGGTGGAAGCAGACTACTACCATGCTCACCATCAGTACTGTCTCTAAATACTGCCCAAACACATTGCAGAGTTGAAAAGGAACATATGCCGAGTCTGTGCCTCATTTCATGTTATGTTCTCTATTTTTTTTTCTAGTTTTTATGTTTAATTGAGTTTTCTTTTGTGGATATTTTAAAACTGCTTAATATGGACTTACAAGAGGTATTATATAACTTGATCTTAAGAGCATTTCATTAAAACTTTGCCATTACTGCTCAATTTAGGCACCATATAGAGATACCCACAGGGTATGTACTTTCCCAGACATGTCTTTGTCCTTCTGCTTTTGGAGTAGAACGAAGAGGATTTTTGTATGTGTCTGGTTCTTTTGAAAACCCTACCAGAGCAGGAACTGAGCTTCTTCCATGTGGGGAGTGGCAGATGAGAAAAGTAGACTTCACTGGATAAAGTGGCTAGTTGGTGGTCAACAGCTCACATTCAGTGGGTAGGATAGCTTAATGGAAAAAGCAATATTTGGGAAGGCACAATGAGAAACTGAGCAACAGGGGGGGAAAAAAAGGGAGAAATCCTGGAGTGGGAGAGATAAGGATGTCGTGTAAAATCTGGATTAGAGAAATGAGACTTGAGGTTGTGAGAAGGTTTTCAGATGGGGGAGTTGGATGATTTAGAGAAGTAGAGGTGAGGAGCTTTGAATGGAAGAAGTTGGAAAGTGCTGGGATAAGTGGTATAGTGAGAAATATTTGTACTTTGGAAGAATTGTTGAAATACAGGGCTCTTGGGTGCCCAGTTGAGAAATGGGATAATTGGGTGAGAGAAAGGAGAACAACATCAGACAGAATATGTTGGAGATGTAAGCTTTAGAACATAAGTAATCAGAAAGATCTTTTGACATAATTAGAATCAGAGAATAATTTAGGTTGGAAAAGATCTCTTGTATCAAGTCCAGCCATTAACCTGTCACTGCCAATTCCACCACTAAACCATTTTCCCAAATGCCACATGTACTCAGTCTTTTAAATACCTCCAGGGATAGTGACTCAACCACTTCCCAGGGCAGCCAGTTCCAATGCTTGACAACCCCTTCAGTGAAGAAATTTTTCCTATCTAAACCTCCTCTGGCACAACTTGAGGCCATTTCCTCTTGTCCATTAACTTGTTTAAGAATATAGTGGAGCAGAGAATATGGCAAGGCTTGGTGGTAGATGGTGGCTATGTACAGAGAAATGCAGAATCATTCAGGCTGGAGGGAACCTCAGAGCCCAGACTACTGCTCAGGGCATGGTCACATGGAATTCAGATGAATTTTCTCAGGGATGTCTTGAAAACTCCAAAGATGGAAATTTCCCAGCCTCTATGGTCAACCCATTCTAGTGCTTAAATTATTCTTACAGCTTAAAAATATTATCCCTACATCAGTTGGAACCTTATCTGTTTCAAGTACTCAGCACTGTCTCTGGCTCCAGATTGTTAGTGAGCTCCCATTAAGTATAGGAAGATGGTATTATATGGCCATCTGTCCCTTCCTCCAACTTTTGCTTTTCTAGGCTGAGCAACAGGGTATGTGATTACAGAAATCTTTTTATTTGTTCATGTATTAAATGATTCTGATGTCATTAAACTTGCTCCTTTTTCTGTTCTAGAGAGAGTAATGCCTGTGACATAAATCCTGTACATTTCTTGTTTGCTATGGGGACAGCTGAGGTAAATGTTTGCATTTCTATTATGAGAAGGGCAGTAGTGTTTGTTTCATTTTTATATTAGTTTGCATGAGGATAAGAAATCATAAATCTAATTCATTAATTTGATCTCATTGGCTATGTTAGATATAGATATGTTAAGATGACATTTTAGAGCATAGTGCAGTTAAAATATCTGGGTTACTTGGTTGCTGAGATGCTTGAGATTTTGCAGATGAGAGAGAAAATAATGTTATCTTGTTTTGCAGTGTAGCCATCTGTAGAAATTGGCTAGCATGTGTACCCTATTAATCTTAGGAAAGTTAGTGTTAATGATTTTGATTCCAATCACATTTTAAAAAATAGAAATGAAATGTGTGAAGCTTGTATGTCATTATTAGAACAACTCATGTCAACCTGGAAAATTTTGTTAATTATTCATATATTAAATAATTCATAATTTTATTTAAATGTTTTCAGAATACCAGGCATCTATTGCATAAGCTTGAACCATATTTTCTAAACTGTTTAGGGTAAAGTGGAATGCTGGGATCCCAGAACTAGAAATCGAGTTGGGTTGTTGGACTGTGCTTTAAGCAGCGTGACAGCAGACACAGAGTGAGTAAAGGCTACCTTGTAAAGCGTGTTCTTCTGATTTTTTTCAGTTTTGCTTTTAGAAATAAATCCTACTTTGCATAAAAATGACCTGCCCATGGCCTTCTCATTCCTAGTGTGAATAAAGGGTTTTCTTAGTCATACAAAAATTCTCTTGGTTATTTATCTGAGTAGTAGTGGCTATTTTTCTGTACAAATGCAAACTGTGAATGTAAACTGTGCATCTTTTTGAAGTAATATTTCTGAGTGATACCTGTAAATTATTTTACAATAATTAGCTATTTTTAAGATTAGAAAAATTATTTGCAGCTCTTATTGAAGAATGCCTAACTATAAGCATTGTGTTTTCAGGATAGAAGGTTTGCCATCCATTTCAGCACTGAAATTTGATGGAGCTTTGAATATGGCTGTTGGAACATCCACTGGACAGGTAGATTTAACTTTGTATACCACAGTTCTTAGGAGACCCTGTCCTTGCATTTCCCAATCCAAGTCTATCATACATTGACTGCAGTTATTGTAATGTATATATCTGTTACTGCAAGTATTTGTAAGACCATAAATTATGTGTATAGAGTAGCAATATTCAAACTGCAATTTAATTTTGTCAAACGGTCTTTCTCTTCAGAATACTGTAGAGAATACTTAAAATCATCATAACCTACATACTATGTAACTTCAGTTTTGTGGTTTTCTTATGACTTGAGTCAAGTATGTGAGGAAGTTGCTGCTTTTTGAGACTGTCACTACCATCTCAATGCAATATATGTGCTCCCTTCTCTTGAAGGGAGAAGGCAGAAGTGATTGTCTTTCAACTGCTGTTTTTACTGTCTTATCTTGATATGAAGAATGATTTCAATTCATTTATTCGTTGTGGCCATCATATTTGTAAAGTGAAGTGTGGGGATTATTTCCTGTCTTCATCAGTATTTTCATGGGTTTAGAAAACTGTAGTTTGTTCAGGAGCAGATACATGTGTAAGAATTGTGTTTGTGATGTTAGTGTACATGTCAGACAAGTTTTATTTGAGGTGGTATTTTTGATTAAACGAACAGATAATATTATTTTTCCCAAAAATTACCGATTTACACTTTACACATGATAGATTTAAGGTCTTTCTGAAGTCCCATAGGAAGTTTGGGAGATAAAAATACAGGTTTTTGTAAGACAGAGCCTTTACTCTCTACTTGCCTTAACAAATTACATTCTGTGGTGTTTCACTGAGGGAAAGTGATACTGAATCTGAAGGGGAGTCTGAAAATTTAAATTGTGTAAGAACAGCACAAGAATCTGAAAGTGAGATATTAGTAATTATGAAATATTAAGAGTCTTGAAAATGGTTCATTGCATTCAATAGAAAGGGAAGAGTCTTTAGAAAGTTGGTGAGGTCTTAAATTTGTTAATTTTTCCAGATTGAAGCATGCTGAGGTTAAAATGCATTGCCAGAATAAACTTGGCTCACTTAATAAGTTGTTTTCAGAATTTAAAATTATTTCTTTTATGTAAATCCTGTCTATATATATATAAGGAACAGAATTTCAAGTTTAGTTAAATATTTAGTGAAGATCTAGTGGATGTGACTTCCTTGTTGTCTTACAACATTATGAATTTAATATGTCTCTTATTCTTCAAGGTTTTATTATATGATCTCCGGTCTAGTAATCCATTAATAGTCAAAGATCATCACTATGGCCTGCCTATTAAATCAATTCAGTTTCAGCATCAGTTGGATTTAATTATCTCTGCAGATTCTCGAATCATAAAAATGTGGAACAAAGATACCGTAAGTGATTTTATGTTGCTGCATTCGCATTTTTTTATTTTATTTGGATTTTGTTTGTTTGTTGTTTTGGGTTTTTTTGTACAGCTTGAATAATAAAGCTGAAGTACAGTGTAGGAAGTTGAATCTGTAATGTGTCCTAATTTACATACTATTTTGTCCTGCTTGACTAAATCAATGCCTAGGAAGTTATTCAACAGCCTATCATGTATAAAGTTACAGTCCTAAGGTTTTTTTAGCTGTTTATACATGTCTGGCCAAGATGCTTTCAGTAGAATGATTTAAACATAAAAAGTAGTATCTTAGCCATTGCCTTGGTTTGTGTGTTTCTCATAGTGTGCTTGAATACATCCAGTTACAGTTTTTCATCAGAGAAAACATGTTTGTTCTCATTCTCTGCTCAAAGAAGGGTTAATTTCAAAGGTAGATCGGTTAGTTAATAACCTGTTAAAATCAGGTGCTGCTTATGTTCACAGAAACCTATTTGGATACTGAAGATATTATGCCTAGATCAAAATAACAATGTGTCTTATGCTTTATTAATGCCTTACGTTGCAATAGGCAATAGGTTGCCTTTTGCACCTCTTCAGTGAAATTGAAATCTCTATTTTCATAACATTTTCATTATATTATGCTGTCCATTTTCTTACCTTTTGGTCAATGGAGCTTGCACAAAATATGTTACTCCCATAGATTCATAGTAATATTATTGTAACTTGTTTTGGTGTGAGGGGCTATATGTAGTCATTGTATTCTTTCCAAAAAACACCCTCCATCTATGCTTTTCTACCTTTGTAGTGAAACATACCAAGAGCAGTTGTGGTAGAAGGTTTTTTTCTGATTGATTCAGGCAGTCATTTCAGTATTGTCTGTGTTGCTTCATGAATTTTCAACAGCCTCTTTTTTTTTTTCTGTGATCGCAAGCAGTTTTTTGTAAGCTCCTCTGCAGTCAATTTTTATTGTTTGAAAGAGCAAATAAATTAATGATTATTATTTAAAACATCTGCAGTGGCCTCTCTCCATTTTTCCTAGGTATGTATATTTCCCTCGTTGAGAACAAAACACTGTAAGGTTTGTCAGGTGGCCCCCGGTGGGAACAGGGAGGGTTTCGTACTGCTGGAAGGCAAAGATAGCTTTGGAGTCTTTCCTAGAGTATGTTCCAGCTGGCTCCATCTCTCCCAGATGCTGGTTCCTGACTATCTCTGGCTGGGAACCAACTGCAGAGGCAGACTGGGGTGGAGAGCATATGGCTTTGATACCAGAATAGCCCCATGCTGAGACGTGCCTTGGGGTGGGGAGCACGAGGCTTTTGTCTGCAGAGGCCGGGGTGGAGGAGGAGGGCTCTTCTTAATCATCCCGGAGAGACCAGAGGTGGGTGTGGTAACAGCATGGAACTGGGAGGGGAAGGAAGGGCCCAGAAAGGTAGGTGGGATTGCTGCAGGGAAAGAAAAAAGAGAAAGAGGATCAAAATTTGGTCTGTACTGTCCCTCATTTAGAGCTGTGTAGACATGTACTCTCATGCTTCAGATTATCCTCTCCAGTTCTTAGAGACTCTTCCTTTACTGGCTGTCTTGTGTGTTGGCTTATAAGAGCACCTGTATTTCGTCTGGGTTTTTCAGACTCTGTTCCAATTCTTACTATTTTGAGAATGTTGTTTCCTGCTTTTACCTCTTTCTGAAATAATCTTTATAACTGCAATTTTGATCCAAGCTAGGTACTACTGGTGTTTTACTATTTTTTTTTTTGGATGAAGACTTCTTTAATACTGAGGTTATAAATTATAAATAAAGTGCTGAGCTGTATTTCATTTCATTTAGACCTTAGTAGGGTGGAAGAACCAAGCTCCAGATTCATATTCCACTCCCAATCCGTTGTTTCAGCTAACCATACTTACCAAAATAAAATGATATAAAACTACTACAATCAGACTTGACTAAAGTGAGGCTTTCAATGGTAGTGTGCTAGGAATTTACAGACCTCAGCCCCCATTTTGCACAAAATAAAGTAAATCTGACACACCTATTTTCAACACAGAAATGTGAGCTGAAAGATTAGAGATGCCACTGTACATTGCTGTGTCTTCAATAACCAGTAGGCTGTGCTTCCTTGTAAGAGATGGGTCAGAGATAAAATACAATACTGAGTTCCTTGTATTATGTTCACATATTTAATAACATTTTATTGTTCTGTAAAATCTGTTCCATCTTTATTCCATCATGTTTCTTAGGTTCTGTAATGGCTTTTCTTAATGTTTAAATTTACGGAATTATATTGTTTGGAATTTTTTATAATTTATTTTCTTCCTACAATTTCAGGGGAAGATATTTACTTCAATGGAGCCAGAACATGGTATCAATGATGTCTGCCTGTATCCAAATTCAGGTATGTTAAGTATATTAATGTCTTGTTCAAGTCAAAAGGAAAAGTGTGTGTGAAGCCAAGCTGTGGTCTATTTTTCTGTTTAGGTAATACAGTTTAGGGCTACTTTCCCTCTTATGACAGAGCTAGGAATAAAGGGTTACTTACCAGTTAATGTCCTTGTTTCCTCTGCTTCTGTATTACATTGGAGCCTCTTTACAGTTATACTGTGCTGTTCATTGAGTGATAGACCTCTTTTACTCTTTCACATATCTCAAGTGATTCATTTCATAAGAATAGAACTTTTCCTATTGTCTCAGCTAAGTCCCAGATGAGTTAGAGGTTGCTTTCTAGAGGTAGGAAAAATCTCTCTACAGCAAGTTTACAGATTTGATCTTTCCTTAGATACAGCACTTACTGTGGCCTCCCTTAGAATTAATGTTTTGGTTTTAAGTGTAGATTCCTAAGTGCATAGATTTGTGTGCTTTTTGTGACTGTTTCCAGATTTGTTGCATCTCGTAATGTTATGTTTATAGATCAAAACTGAGAGTCACTTTTAACCAAGGTTTCCAGGACCTATTTTATGAGCAAAAATATTTTGCAGGGTGGTGGTGTTGTACATGCACATGTGCTTTGGTTGTACTTCAGATTGTAACTGGCCTTAATTTTCCTGCTTAGTCTGAGTTGCTTTACTGCTTAAGTACTGTGTGACACTTCCCTTCTAGAAAGCAGTACTGAAAACGATGAAATAAGTTAGGGCCACTGGGATGGCACAGAGCAAAATTCTTGAAACAGAGAATGCCTGTGTTGCAACTGCTGCTGTTCTAATTTGAGAGAGAGAGCAGCAAAGGCAGAGTGACTCGGACTTTGATTCATACTAGCAGCTCAAATTTAAGATTCTGGATGAGTGAGGTTGAGATTTCTAACAAGTTAAAACATACTGATCCCTGATGAGATTTTAGGAGTCTTTGGCCTTAGGGAGCAGGGTCCATGTTGTGTGCCCTGGTTGTATGTATGAGTTCATGTGGGTGTATTTGAGAATAACTGTGTGGTAACAGGGTGGACTATGCAACATGGAGGTAAACAAACCTGATCTTCTGTCATCCGTAATGGCTACAGAGAGAGTGAATTATCTTTAGCATTTCACCCAGCATTTCACCTTTGATAAGCTTATTGGTTTGATCCAAGAGGGAACCCAGAAACAAATTAACATCCATGCAGCATTGCAGGGAGTGCAACAGAAGAAAGTTATTTGACAATGCAGAATCTTAGTGTAATTTAGGTTGGAAGGCACCTCTGAAAGTTGTGTATTTCCTACACAAAGTGAGACCCACTTGAAGTTAGATGCAACAGAACTTTCTGTCAGGTTGATCATGTCATAATAAGTCAAGTTTGAATATGTCAAGGATGGGCATTACTCAACTATGGATGCTCTGTAGGCTCTGTGGTATGTGGACATGCCTCATGTGCTTTTGCAGAAATGATCTTTATGAGACTGCAGGAAGAATCTTGTAGCACAAAGAATTGAGTGCACATATCTCCCCAATGTTACTGTTGGACAGTGCTTTTCTTCACAGTGTCTGTGATCTAGATTATGCATTCCAATCTTGTGTCCCACATTTCCTCCTTAATTCAGTTCTGCTTTTCTTATTGTTCTTTCTTTAACCATGTCTACAGGGGGATAGGTTGATGAGTTTTGTTAAGAACTGTAGTGGGATGAAAACTAGACTGTATTTTATAGTCATATCGAGACAGAGGGGAAAAAACTAGAACATGTTGCAGTGGAAATCAGAGATTTAGGGTAAGAGGTGGTGCGTCACGTTTGCCATAAATACTGTTAGACCTGAATTTAATATTCCTAGAGCCACTTCATGCTCATTCAGAATTTAGAGGATAATAATGATTGAACATCTGAAAATAAGGAAATAATTTCAGTAAGATGAGCTTGCAGTTGGGGAGAGTTGGAAATGTAACATGATTTAAGTATCTGTGTGGCTTTGGCTCAGTGCTCTTATTGGTGCCCCAGCATTCTCGGAGCACTGCTGGAGGCATGGCACAGGAAACCCAGGAGATCTTTGCCTAGCTTGTGTTTAACACTTAATGTGACACTGCTGTTCAGAAAGCCCAACCCCTAATCTCACTTTGTGACAGTTTTAACACCGCATTGTCACAATTATAAAGAAAAAACAAATTAAAAAGTGAGACTACATTGTAACGTAAACCATTCTGAATTATTTTTGAAACAGCGAGTACATCAGTGAATGAAGGAAGTGCTACAGATGTCGTTTATCTGGACTTCTGTAAGGCCTTTGGTGCAGTCCCTCACAAATTGGAGAGACATGGGTTTGATGGGTGTTCTGTTCAGAGGATGTGGAATTGGTTGGGTAGTCTCATCCAGAAGGTGCAGTGGTCAACAGCTCAGTGTCCAGGTGGAGAGCAGTGACAAGTGGTGCCCCTCGGAGGTGTGTGTTGGGACAGTGTTATTTAATATCTTCAGCAATGACACTCAGTGGGACTGAGTGCACCCTCAGCAAGTTTGCAGATGACATCCAGCTGAGTGGTGCTTTTGATACTCCTGAAGGATGGGAGGCCATCCAGGGGGATCTTGACAAGTTTGAGAAGTGGGCCTGTGGGAACCTCATGCAGTATAACAAGACCAAGTTCAAGGTGCTGCATCTGGGTCAGGGCAAACCCCAGTACAGGCTGGGGGATGAGCAGATCAAGAGCAGCCCTGCCGAGAAGGGCTCAGAGGTGCTGGTGGATGAGAGGCTGGACACGAGCTGGCAATGTGCACTCACAGCCCGGAAAGCCAAATGTGTCCTGGGCCACATCAAAAGCAGTGTGGGCAGCAGGTCGAGGGAGGTGTTTTTGCCCCTCTGCTCTCCTTGGATGAGGCTCCACCTACAGTGCTGTGTCCTGCTCTTGGGGCACCAGCACAGGAAAGACATTGATCTGTTGGAGTGAGTCCAGAGGCCTCAAAACCAGTTGGAGGACTGCAGCACTTCTGTGAAGAAGATGAGCTGAGAGAGTTGATGTTGTTCAGCTTGGAGAAGAGAAGGCTCTGGGGAGATCTTATTGTGGCCTTTCAGTATTCAAAAGGGGCTTATAAGAAAGATGGGGACAAAATTTTTAGCAGGGCCTCTTTGATTAGGACAAATTATTTTAAACTAAAAGGGAACAGATTTATACTAGATATAAGGAAGAAATTCTTTATGATGAGGATGGCGAAACACTGGTGGAGGTTGTCCAGAGAGGTGGTGAATGCCCTGTACCCTGAAAACATTCAAGGTCAGATTGGATGGGGCTCTGAGCAACCTGATGTAGTTGAAGGTGGCTGTGCTTGTTGCTGGGTGGGTTGGACTTTAAAGGTCCCTTCCAAACCAAACTGCTCTATGATTCTGTTCAATTCCATTAGTTATGGTAAACTGTAGGTTATTGTACTGTGGAGTAGTCTCTTTTTGGTGGGAGTTTTGTCGTAAACTAAACTATTTTACCAGCCACCTTCAGTATAACTTCCTTTCCTGGAAAGCAAACCCCTGTGTATATGTGACCAAACTACATGTTAACAAACTTTAGTGGGTTTTGTGGTAGTTATGATTATCTTTCTTTGATCACACATGCACAGAACGGGTCCAGGGGAAAAAAGATTTACCACTTACTGAGTAGCTTTCAGTCAGCTTCATTTAAGTTTTAGAATATAAATAAAATGTGACATCATCTTCAGTGTATAGAAATCTATGCCTCATTTGTTTCAATTATTGTAAAAAAAAAAAAGTTAAAAATGTGCATTTTCTAAAACTGCTTCTCCCAGGTACTACCACTTGATACTCCCATTTTCATTCTTTTACATTCATAATACTGCATTGCAGACCATTTCCCAAAGATGCCCGTATTAAAACATATGAAAAAACTTATGAAAAAAGGCTCTTGTTTATTTCCTTTTTAAAGTGATCAAACTAGGCTGTTACGTAGTTTGTTAGGGTGTGGTCTCTGCTCATAAAAATGGGTTAAAACTAACAAGCCGAGGCAATGAAAATGTGTGGAATAGACTTCTCCTTTCACAGAGTTGCTTGGGCTTTTTCATTCTTCTGTTTGCCTTGTAGTATACACCCATGTACTGCTCCAAAGTCTGTTTTTGTCCTTATTTAATTATTGGTGGAAGACTCTCAAAGAGGAGGTTTTCTCTTTACTGTCATCTTTGAAGCACCTGCAGAATTAACTTCTGTCTTTATTTCTAGTGACTCATTCAATGGAGAAATGCTTTGTCTCATGGAATAGTAGTGAGCATTCTATAAAGGGAGCATGTAGCCTGTGTACTGTAGTACTCTCTGTGAGTGTACTTGCTTTTTCCTTAAATTGTCTGCAGACCTTTCCAGATACAGTTTTTAGCTTCAGTTTGCTGACTAAGCTTTTACAAATATCTTGCTTTGCCAGGAGAGCAAGCCCCTTTTTTTCTGCCATTTTAAGTCCAGCTGCATTGTGTATTTATAATAAAAGGATTAGGTAGGAAAGATTACTCCACCCATGGTAATTGCATTCCTCTAGTTGGGTGTAAATTATATTTCTGCCCTCTGGGTATGTAGGAATTGACCCAATTATTCATAGTCTCAGTGGCATACGTTACAGTTCTTTCAGAGCAGAATGTTATCTAATTTGATGGCTCTTTTCATATGCAGTCTCTTGTATTACCTGGTCGTGAGCTAGATTGGAAAGACAAAATTGAGATAAACATAAAAGTACACACCAAATGTCCTTATTATGTAAAAGGAAATAGCAAGTATTTCTGATTTTGAACTCATGTGAAGTTTGGCGACAGTAGGAGACTTTCCATTGATTTTAATATTTCTACGCTAGTTTTTTTTACATTCATAGTACTTAACACCCTTATTCATGGTGTTCCTTGGATGTATTCGTAGATTTTTTCAAATTCTACATTTGCCTGGGCTAGCTAATATCACTCCTTTTGAAGCTACAGTATCCTGTCCCTTGTGTTGTGTTGAGAAGTTGCTGTTATGTTTATTTCTTAAGATGAAATATGAAGGTGTAAACCATGTTATGATTTATGTCTTTGTTTAGACTATAGGTATGTGATTAAAAATAAAGCAAAACCTCAAAACCTCCATGTATTAATAATGCAAGTTTATGCCCAATGTAGGTTTTAGCTGCAATACTAACTGGATTTGTTACTAAACAATATTATGGGGTGAACGATTTACATTTGCTATGAAAATTGGCAGCCTGCAAGTTGTCAGGGCTTAGTCTTACTTGAAGTGGTGCTGAACAGCTAGTTAATGTTCCATTGCAGGCTAAGAATATGTACTGTATGAGCTTTTTTTAAAGAAGTGTTATCCTCTTGTAACCAATATTTTAAAATGTGGAAATCTCTTTTTAGGAATGCTAATGACTGCCAATGAAGCCCCTAAAATGAATATCTATTATATACCAGTAAGTAATACAAATTATTGCTGATATTCCTCTTTAAAGACACGGTTGTTTGGTGCCATTCAGGTATTTTTATTGAAAAATTACTTTTGCAAATTCGCGTCTATGTCCTCTGACTTGTCACAATAAAGTAAACTTAAGTTAACCATAATTTATTAATGTAACACACTGGATTATTTCAAATATAGCCTGTAATTTGCCTTTTTGTATCAAAACTGACTAGTGGCTGTAGAAAATTCAGGTGGAGCTTGACTGGAAAAAGGAGGTTTTTTGGTCGCTGATCAGACAAGAATTCCTAAATAGGGACTTTATTTTTCAAGATAGTAATTTTGCTTTGTTGTGATATATTTCGTCTTTAATATGTGGTATATAGTGACACAGTCATAGCAATAAATAGTCTTCTCTGTTCTGACAAAAATGTTATTGTGTGGCTTCAAGTATTGCTCTTGACTTGAGCTTCTGCTCAATACCCTACTTCCATTGCAGCTTTTCACTGGATAAGCTCTTTGCTTGAAAGGCTTAACTGTAGGTTTAACTGTGTTACATCTCTGCAGATTGGTTTTAGGGCAACTTAATAGCAAGCCTTCAACTGTTGGGGAAAATTACACCTGTGTTTCACTCTTGGTTTAGTTTCTACAATGCATTCTCTAGGGGTTTGTTTTGTCTTGGTAGAAGATAAATAATAGGATACCTATGTAAATGTTACATGCAGAATAGCTGACCAGACTCTAAAAATACATACACTTCTTCTTAAGTAATTTTCATATTCTGGATGAAGTATTAAATTTATTAATACTGAAATATATATCTAACTGTTTTGTAAATCAGCCAAGAAGTCTTCATTCTGATAATTGATTTTAAATTAATTTAAATTTAATTTTCTTTAGTTCATTTCTGGGTCATCCTGTCGCCATCTCCATTTAAGGTGGAGATTTATCAGTTTACATTTCTCTTTTTACAATAGACTTTATATGCCTGTTGTATGTACATGTCCAAACACAAGAGTATACACCTCTAAACAATTCTCTAGTCTGGTTATATTTACTTATATTATTAGATTTTTGCTTTTAAAGAAGGATAAAACTTTATACATGAGTTCTGTATGTTCATTTATGTCAGGTGGTTCTTTGGGTGTAAATTACCTATTTCTTTAACCAGTTTACATCTTGTTGATGGGTGCTTTTCCATGCTTTGGATAACGAAGGGGGACAACAAATATTTTTGTACTTATGACAAAGTATTAGCTCTAGTTAAAGATGAACACTTACTTTCTCTTTGCCTCACCGTTTGTAAGGTTGAGAGAGTAGCTCTCCAAGAATTTTTTTTTTAATCTATTGTCTTTTTAATGAATGGACTGGGGAAGAGCAAGTCCCATAGTTTCCAAATCTGATGAATTTTTAAAACTGGAATGAACTAGTTACTCAATTTAAGTAATTCAGATGGAAAAAGCATTCCTTCTGTCACTAAAGGTAAGGTTCACCTTCTCTCTGAAAATTGTGCACTGAGATTTTTTTTATGCAGGTGTGCATGATACATGAACTCAACAGCTATAGTACATTAGAGGTGCATATCCAGCTTAGCCAAAGAGTGGTCTTGATTGTCACCAATGATGAATGTTTGTTAGAACTTGTTCAAGCTAGTGTTATTTTGAGTATTCTTGCACATAATGTAAATCAAAACGAAAAGTACTTATTTTTTGCTCTCTCTCAAAAATCTCTCTCTTCTACTGAGAATCACTAGTGAATCAAATCTCTGTGAATACTGAATTCATGTTTCTGAAGTCAGACAAGTAAATTTTAGCTAAGAAATACAAGCACTCTGTGATCTCAGATCATACTTAGAGACATTATTGCAAACGTGAATACTGACTAATAGTGTCTAGTATTTTTGCAGCATTCAGGCTCTTCCAATGAAGATTTATATTAATCTTTGCTTAAACCATGCTCCTTTGTCACCATTCTCTGTTTATTGGTACCTGAGTCTGCCTAAACTTGTTGGGATCATACTTTTCAAGGGTCAGACATGAGTATACGAATGGACCCAAATGATGAATGTTAAAGCATAAATGCACATTGAGTTCTATTCTGAAATATTGTTGTGTACAAGAAAATGTAAAATTTAATTCCAAGACTACTGCCCAGATTAAATTTGCTTTTTGAATAAGCTAAACTTCTCCAGTTTATGTCAGTGGCTTTGATTTTTAAGGCTGTTAAAGATACCTTAAATACTATCACGACTTTTTTAGTTGACAATCTGTAGTTTGTTTCAAAACATGAAATACTAATTTTAGAAAATAGAAGAGTTAAATGTAGTGAGAAGTTACATTGAAACTGGGACAGAAATCTCACACACTAGTCTGACTTTTTTACCTCGTCTGCCTTTTTATGGGCAAGACTGAAGAGGCTGGCACAGACAGCGTTGTATAATTGAAGGGGTTTTTACTGCATTTCCTAAAAATCCAAGTATGTAACTCACTAAATCTGTTTTTGTTGGCAGTTTTGGGTTTTTTTTAATCTACCATTTAAATGAAGAAAATATAAAATGGGATAGTTGTGTCAGCCTTAAACTGCTGCAGGGCATTTGTTATTAAGGAAAACTCGGTGTTATTAACACGTTCATGTTACAGTTTTATTCCTTGATCTTTTGGGCTGCTTTTTTGAGCTCAGAAATGCACACCTGTCCTTTGGTTTCTGTGTCAGTAGATTATTAATACATGGGTTTTTTTCCATCTGTGGAACATTCAGTAATTCTTTGCACAGGCAAAGATGAGTTTAGTTGGATGGGTCTTTGGAGCAAAACCTTAAAGAACCTGATCTTTTTTTATGTTCTCATTTTCTGGCTTTTTCAAAGAACTTGGATTCACATTTTCTTTGAATTAGTAACTTAATTTTCTATTTGTTTGTTTACTTTGAGATAGACATGTATACTGCTAGAACTGCATCCTCTGTCTTTGAGATGTTGACAAGAACTGAGTTATAAATCTTCTTGAATTCTACAACAGAATAAGTACCCAAAGGGACTGTTACTTCTGTAAAGGACAGTTGTGTTTCTTGGAAGTACTTTTGTGTAAATAAAATCCATTTGATTGCCCTAGCCCCTCATTCCTTTGTTGTACTAGTAATTATTCTCTTGTTTTAAATCTTTATTAGAACAGCTACAAGGAATTGCCATGGCTGTGGTCAAGGAGGATACTTAAAGTCCCAAATGTATGGTGGTGTGCTCTATGTAAGGAAAAAAAAATGCACGGAAGTGGGAGTCTTGCAGAGCAGGAGTGTGTATGTATACAATGGGTGCAGACAGACCCAGTATCCTCTGTCCTTGATTGAAGTTGGCCAGACAGTGTAGGATTGTGCCCAGCCTAATATACCCTGCCTCTCAGCAGGCTTTATTGGTGTGGGCACAGGGCTGTGCTCACACAGCTACACGGCTGCTGAACGAGAGCTGGCTCGTGTCCGGCCAGCTTGGAGTACGGGCTGGCTGAGCTCATGTCTGACTGAATTATCTGTGTACATGTGCCCATTCTCTCTGTTGTTAATGCCAAGGCTAAATTTCCATTTCAAAACCAAAAAATTACTCTCTTGAACTTTGGGATTAGAAAAGATTTGACAACGAGTATCATAATATTGTCTGTAAATTAAACGGAATGCATCAGCTTTTCCTGAAGAATTTTCATCAGGATAGGTGTGACAGTTGAGACTAGGAATGTCTGAGCACATTAGGCATTTCTTATAAAAAAATGAAAAATCACTGCTGTTGTTTCTTTTGCATGCAAAGCTTTTAGTAGAGGAAATAGAAGGTGATTTTTTTGTTTACTAGAAAGGACAGGCAAGTTTGCCTTTGAAATAAAAAAGAAGATAACCTTATATAGGTACACAGTGCAGAGAGTGAGCAAAAGCCAAACCGAATCTGACCGTTAAAATGAAATGTTTGTTTTACATAGGTAACATCTTGATTGGCTTAGCTTAGAGACTTTGTTTTGTTTTATTTTGTTGGGCTTTAATGAGGGCAAGTGCCTCTGACTGGAATTGGGCTGTTTGCTAATAGTTTAATAGCTAACTTGCAGTTTATGCAAACACTTGGAACCTACTTCTTGCCAGCTGGCTTCCTGGTACCTCACTTTGATGTGTGCCTTGGGAAGGTTGAAATGAAAGTTGTGTGTGCCTTGGGATAGTTTTTAGACTACTGACTCAGAAACATAAGTTGAGTCAATAGTGCAACCACTGGCCAAAGAATTGAAGAGAGGCAGAAGTACCACTGACACATGGTGGTCCACTGGCCTGGGGTCTAGGATGAGTCAGATTCTCTTTAAGTTTAATTAGGACTGTCAGTTTCCATGACATTTAACGTTCTCTTTTCAGGTTGTACAGAAACCCCCCTACATGTCAGCTCCTGGATGGTCTGGGTGGAAAGCAAGGGGCATGGGTGTTTGCTACTGGTTACATGAACATGTCTGATCTTAGCACAGACATTGCAAATCAGTCTTTTATTGGACTTGAAACTTTGGGCCGCATTCTGAAACTGAAACTTGCTCTATTCATTAGGCTGTTAAGAGAGCAATTAAGCATGTAATTAATTGAGTGTAATATTTTGTGTTCTGGATTTTTCTTTGCTTTCCTGCAGTCTTGGCAGAACACTCCCTGTTGAGGCTAGAAGCAATGTACTTTCGGTGTAGTGGAGATATTAAGCTTTTAAGAAAAAATAAATCCTGGAGCATCTCTGGCTTCTTTTCAGGTGGTTTTGGAAAATGATTTGATATCCTAGACTCTCCTAGTTCAGGACTGTTGGAGTTATAAACTGGAAATGTTTCAAGAGCAAGTATCTTTTGCCTGCTCAATGATTCAGTTTCTCCATGAGCGTGAGGGGGCTGGTTTCTAATACAATACTGTCTTTGGGTATGTGGATCCCTTTATTGCTAAAAATATTATTAATTTGGTCCTCTTCAAATTGGGTGGCTTTTCAGCTAAAGCAGTTATTCCTAGTACTTTTTTCCTTTCATACATGATATTCGTGATATTTTGGTCTTCCTTTTTTTTTATACTCTTCTATCCTTGTTTAATTACTTTTTATCACCATCTTCTTGTTTTCAAAAATGCTTATTCTTAAAAAAAACTAAACTTTTCCTTAGATTTAGGAAGTTTTAGAAAACCTTAGAAAAACTAGTTTTTCCTTAGTAGTTAACCCTGAAACATAATCACAGATTAAGGCAACAAATCCTACTAGCTTATATATTTTCATTTAATGCACTGAATATTGGATGAAACAAGTCTGTAGAGGGAACTTGTACTGAAGGAAATATAAGCGAAGGCAGTTTTTCGATACTCTAGTTCATCTCCTTTTTTCCTTTCTTGATACTAGTTTGGAATTATTCTAGAGTGTAAATTAAGGATGAACATGCTTTGGTTCAATTGTAGGCATCCAGGTTAGATGCTTGTAAACCTACTTGTTGCTGAATTGACCAGAGTTGTGTTCAGTTCATTTATCTGAAATAGATCAGTATTTTCTGTTATTCTGGTGACAGAGTGGTCTGACTAGTTCTAAAACAAGAGGTTATGACCATCAGATATCAATCTTTACAGTGTCATTTTTCACTTTAAAATATATGGGAGGTTTTCATGTGTTATACTCTCCACACTTTATGTTCACAGCTTTTCAAAACAGTTTTATCACTAAAACTAATGCTCTCATCCTTTCATTATTTTGGCATCTTTCATTATTTTGTCTTTTCTCTCTTGGGTCCTTATGTGTTAGGAATACAAATAGAGAAAAACACCTATCCAGCTCTTGTACTTAGGCTCTTAAGACCAATATTCTGTCTAGTCAGCTGCCATTCAAATGGCTTGTGGGTGCTGTTACAGTTACAGTGAGATGTTCTGAGCTGATTTTTAGCTTCTGCATGGTAAAAGCTGTGAAGCAAATGATGCAATTCTTTTTGTATTTGTGTCTGACATTTTGACACCAATGAAACAGATTAGGACTAGAGTACAAGATTTTGATTTCTTTTAGGATGTTTTCATGTCTTCTGATTGGCAGTATTAGGCCATTCTGCATTAGTGCTGCCTCAACTGTCATCTTGAAGATTGTAAGATAAGGTTCTGCTTTCTAGAAGACAGTTGCCCTAAGGCAGTTGCTCACCTTCAATAAAGCCCTTACCTAAGAAGTTTTAGGTAAGCTGCAAAGCAGCCATGAAACTGGCTTGTGCTAAGAGATTTTTTTGTATCCTGAAACAATATATGTAGTTTAGAAAAACATTTCATTTCCTGGGAAAAAAAAAAAAAGTTGTAAAATGAAAATATGGTAGTTATGACATAGAATGGAAAATGTTGGTCTTAACCTTAGTTTGCTCATTTTGGGAACTGAAATAACTGAAAAGTAGGGTTGTTATGAAGTAGAGTATTACAGTTGTGCTTTGAGGCTGCCAAGTGTCAAAGTAAGAAACTTTCCACTAATAAAAAGACACTTGAGCGCATCTTTGGCCTTTAAGCTAATTATGAGTTTTGATATATCAATCTTGTAGAACTGCGTTTTCCCTCAAAAACAGTCTCATCCTTTGCACAGAAGATTGTGCAAACAAAATAATGTCTGGTGAATGATACATTACCTATCTCAGAGTATTTACAAGCATAGGAAAAAAGTTGTTTATCTTCACAAACAGAAATGTGAGCTTCCTACTTTTAACCTAAACACTTTCAAACTGAAAAATAACACACTGAGCTTATTTCCAACAAAGGATATCCTCCATTTCCCATGTGCTGGCTGAGAGACACTTACCACATCCATATAGAAGGAAAACACCAATGTGCAGTAATCAGGAAATAATTTTTGATCTTCCTGTAAAACTTGTTTTAGATGTTTTTTGGTGCTGATAGTGTAATAGTTCAACATCATAAATACGTTATGAAGGTGTATGAACCCTGCTTAGTTGTAGCTGATAGTATTCTAGGCAGCATGGTGTCTTTTACGTCCATACTTCCTTATAGTTCACATCATACCCTTCACAGAGCACAGGAGAAAACTCTTAAAAGCAGAAGTTGTGTGGAATTATATCAGGTTATTGCTCTGACTGTTGATAGAAGACTCACAGTGTTGTGACTGTTTCTTAAGCAATTGGTAGTAGTGGACTCTCTGTTCTTGAGTTCCTGTTCTATGAAAACGGTTTTGAGGGAGCAGCGCGCTCACGAGTATCTGAAAGATACTTTTTATTTCTTAAGTTGCACTTGTTCTCTCCTTTGGGCCATCTATTCTTCATTTGATTTCTGAAAATTTAGAGATGCAGCTGCCTAGCTTCGGTCAGTGAAGAGGGAAGCAGCCACAGATAATGAAAAGATGTAATTGCTGAAAGGAAGTTTTGTACTGTAGTCTGTCAGCATGTAATATGAACTAGTGTCTTTTTTAGCTATTGTATCAGAAAAGAGAGCACACGAGAATATTCTCTATGTGATAATTTCAACTAAGTATGTAATTATATTTGAAAGCAGAGGGCTGTCGGTATTGTCATCTCCTGTGCTGTGCTCAGTAGTGAATCAAATGTGTTGTGAGTTATGACTATTTTGTGCAGAAATAGTAAGGGTGTGAAGACTTAAGATTTCTATCACAGAAACCGGAGAGGTAAAGAAAACCATCACATATGCAAGCTATCAAATATTTATTTGAAATATGTTTCCCACTCAAAATTATTTCCTAAGTTATATAAAATTTCTTTTCTCCAGCATTATGCTCTATAAAGAGGTTGGTTTATGCTGAGCTTATCTTCATTATCTGTCTGGAGGAGTTGCACGTTCCAAACAGGTAGTTACTTTTCCTTCCTTTTGTGTTGTCTGGCAGTAGTTGCATAAACTCACAGAGAAGTCTTCTCCCAGGTTTGCAAAAAGCAATTAAGCTGCAGTGGTAGGGAGTTATTAGTAGCTCACACATTCCTAGATTTCCAGTAGTTTGTCAGTTACATAAGGTAGGTATGAGGCTGGATTTGCCGTTACCTTTACATCTGTAACATCCCTCAAATTTCTTTCAAATACAGGTCATACTCAGTAGAGTACTTTTAAACAAAATTTAAACAAAACTTAAAGACATTTATGCTGTAAAGTTCCTTGGCATCTGGCTTGTACTATACAACCCCTGTTGTTCCCAGCCATTTAAAAGCATGAGAGGCAAGACCCCACACAGTGTGACAGTCGAGGAATTTTCCTTTTCCATTGGAGAAACAGAGAAGAGGACTTGTCAGGACTTTGCATTTCTGGCTTATTTTTGGTGGTTCTTACTTGTTAAATTAGATTGCCATCAAAGGCTTTTGTACACAGTAAAATTAATACATGTGTTACTCTCATCTCTGTTAGTGATGGAAGTTTTGTCCACTGATGGCCAATGCCCTTAGTATTGCAAGAAATGCCATTATGTTTTGAGAAACAAATTTCTGAACATGTTGGAACAGTTGGAAGCTGTGTAGAAGTTCTTTCCTTGTTTAAAAGAAAGGCCAGGGTGATTATGAAGTCTCCCACTTGCCATTACTTTGTCTATCTCCCCTGCACCCACAATTGTAAATGCAAGGGGAGAGCTTTGTGAGGGATTTATTCTTTGAAGAGTGTCGTGATATGGTGGGGTTTTTGTTAGACCATATAAACTGGGCAGTGGTGTCCTTTGGTTCAGTGACATAGTCAGTGAACAGTAAATTGGCTTCATGAAGGTTCTAATGAATACCAGAACCTGTGCAAAGGAATTCGTTAAAGCACTTTAGTCAGATGTGGCAGGGAATGGGAGGTGTGGCCAAAGTAAAATGTTGTTCTGCCTTTTATTGTCAGCGGGGCTGATCAGCTGATCATGCCTGATCTGCACCTTTTGGTTTTTTGGATAAAGAAACAGTGGTAAATGTTCAGTGGTAAATAAAACCTGTGAAGTGAGTCTCAGCTGAACTTGCTGCACAGTATTTAAGTAATTTACCTAAATGCCTCTATTTTTACAGCAGATATGCAATAGAGGCTGCTGTATTAGAATAAGACTTTCAGGAACTTTTTATTAATTTCAAGCTGATGTTTTTGGGAAAGTGCTTGAGTAGGTTGTGCTTGTAACACTCTTACCTTTTGAGCTTCATTTGATTACTTAACTTCATGTGAAAATAATGGGTTCTTGTACTTTCTTTCAATTTGTTTTTCTGACCTCACATTGTTTCATTTCCAAGTGTCTAAATATCTAAAATTTGTAGGGGTCTCATAAATGAAAGATCCATAACAGTACTGATAAAGTGTTTGTTTCATGTATGTGAGCATGTCAGAACATGATAGGGACATTGGTGAAATGATAAGACTCCTTAATGCTACTGCTGGTATATCACAGATTACTTGAGAAGTGCCCCTTTTTTGTCCTGTCTTGTGAGGAAAAGAGCTATTCTAGTAATCTTACTTAAAATTTTAAGGAGTAACTTTATTTGCTGAAAAATTGTTTGCTGTTCCTATCTTGAGGGCATTTTTTTCCCCACATGATAAGCAACTGGACCATCATCTCCTTCAAAAGATGGTGATTTCAGCAAGAGACTTCAGAGTGAGAGCACATCTGTGACTGGGTAACTGACTGTAGTACCTGGCAGATCAGAGAATATGAGACTTAAGAAGAAAAAAAAAACTACCACTGTAAAGCCAAACTGCTTGAATTAGAAAAAAAAGTACTTACTATCTGATAACTACCAGGCCAGAAAATTTAGTATCTCATTCCTAGAAGATGAATGCAAGTTCCTGCAGCACTTTTTGTTTAACACTGGGAAGATCTTAAAAGCTCCGTTTCCACTAACATGCTTTCTAAGGAGTAAAACCTCCAAATAGTTGATTGGCAGCTTCATAGCACAGTGAAAGGTAGGAAAACCAACTATCCAACCTCTCTGATGAATGAATCTGCCAAAAATGTCTGGATGTGCTGGAGTTAGGAGGAGAGAAAGAGCCAATTCATTGTATAGTTCAGTGAAATTTATGAGTGTGTGGGCTTAAAACCAACTGCATTGCTGTTGTCAGTAGTATGCCAAAAAGGAAGAATGTGCTTGCTATTTAGTCTCTCTTGGTCATATCTATATTCCAGTGATGTACTTGATGTCTGTAAAAGCACCAAATCTATTCCATATGATGTAGGGTGAGTGAAAGCATGAAATTACGAAAAATACATAGGAGATGTGTTTATTCCCCAAACCAATTTAATTTAGAGAATTAAAAATCTTGTTTAGTACGTTAAATAGAATTACTCATGAGATTAACAGGGCATAATTGGGGTTGATTGTAAAGCATTCATAGGAAGAAAGAAGATTACAAAAGAATGGCAGAATTCAAAATGACAAATTGTTTGGAGCACATTGGTTGCTAAGGGAAACACTGTGTATGGAAACGTAGTAGATAGAAACATAACAAGATAATGTGATCCCAAGGCTCCCTGCTAACAAGATCTGAACCCCAGGGCTCTCTGAAGCTCGTGCTGCGTATGATTGAAGGTCAAAAGCTTCAAGAAGAAGAACAAAGAGCTGCAGCTTTTCATGTCTACAAAGTAGAAATAATCCATCTGTTTTTTGAAAGTTACCAATTGCAATTCATTTAATGTTAACTCTTAGCAAGATGCAACAAGGCATTCCTTCTTCTCTTGACTTTTCAATGAATCTGGATGGAAACTTTTCAAAGTTATTACATATTGAGATCTGTCTAATTCCCAAAATTAGAGAACAAAACATTGAAAACAGTGATCTTAAAATGAATAGTAATTAATAATTCATGTAATTGCATTAATTAAACTTGACTATACAATTAGGGAGCTAATTATGTTTAAAATGCAATTGCACATTTCAATTGCTGTCCACACCCCGGAGATCACCTTTTTTTTTTTTCCCCTTCCTCATTAGATCTTCTGTAATCTTCTCCTGTTAAAGGTCATGACTGAAACTGAGAATATGTATGCATAGATGTGCATTTGCTTTCTTTAGCAAATGTGTTTTTAGAGGTTTAAAATGCTTTAAAATGTGCCATTTAATTAAAAAAAAACAAACAAATGAAATTAAGATTTTATTATTTCTCTTCTCCGAAGAACTATTTTTGTCTCCTGTAGTTAAATATGTATGCGAAGTCATTGAGTCATATGTATAAAATATATTTAATTTAAAGAAATGATAGTCTAGAAAACAAGTTCTTTAAGTTTCATTTTTGGTTTTGTGTTTTAATGGGAAAAGAGAAATGGATTAGCTTCCCTGGATCCCATCTTATCACAGACAATCAGATTTTATAATCTTTTCCATGAATATTTCAGATTTTATCTGAAAATTAGTTCTTAGTTATTTGCTATTATGAAGATTTAAAAGGCTGGTCAAGTCACATTCCTCTGATGCCTATCTAACCTCTAAATTACAGTATCACTGTGAAAACTTTGTATATATTTTGTCTTGTAGAAGTATTACTGTTTCAGAAATCCTCCTTGCAGGCTTTCACTGTACTGTACTTACTATAGTTTGCCTTCCCATACACTAGAGATGTACAAAATGTCTCCACTGAGTCACTAATAATTTTACACAATACACTGTGCCTAGAACTCTTTTGAAGGCCTTAAGAAGCTGCTGGTTTTGTTGTAATTACCATTATTCAAATAGTATGGCAGTGAATGATTTAATTAGTACATTTTTGCTCCCTTGTAATGGTCTTAGTCAAACTTAAAATATACAGAAGGTACCACAAGATACAGTTGGAAGATTTTTGGAAGGCTTTACTTCTAAAACACAAAAGAGCAGTGATATGACACATTTTTGTGCTTGTTTGTTCCTAACTGTATAACTGTGGTATGGCATGATACAGTGTTACAGAGTTAATTTTGGTGGAATTTTGGTTGATTTTGCTGTCTCATACAGCCACGGCACATAACACTTCTGCTTTCCAAATCTCCAGAACTGTTTGGGTGAATGATGTCCTCATATGTAGGGGTAGACAGAGTATTTCGGAAAACTTATTTCCAGGAGATGAAGGCTTACGTTCTTTCAGAGGAATTTTCCCACATGAGAGGGAGCCATCCATCCCAAGAATGTGTCGTGTATATTTTTCTCTCCTGCATTCCATGAAAGCTCTCTCTGCTATGAGAAGACGACAAGTTCTTGCAGATGTGTTTGAAGGCCCCCATAGTGGGGTGGGCTGGGAATGACAAAAGCCCTGAAAAGAACAGGGGATGTGTCTTTTCCCAGGCCTGGTGTTTTTAACACTGTCAGGTTTAATGTTCTTCAGTTTTTTAGTGCTCTTGCACTTGGAAATAAATTTTCCTAAACCCTTTCAGTCCTGGTGTTATCGGGGGTACCTGTGTTATCTTTCTTCACAGCATGCATTAAGTTAGTCTTCCAGGGGGGTATCCGTCAGTCTAAACTTTTCAAATTCTAGTAAACTATTTTCAAATTGGTTAATGCTGTCTCTGAACATTTGGCGTGTTTTTGATTGCTAAAATATATCAATGAAGATAGGGAGGAGGTTTTGCTGTTTGAGGGTTAACATATTTTGACATCTTGTTTACTGCTGAAGGATTTATCACTGCCTTGTCTGAAATCTTCCAGGGACTTACCATTTAACATCCTGAAAAATAGATTTTGGAACCTGTTTTTACTTCCTGAGAAGAAAAGAGGAACTGTTTGGTTCACTCTTGTAAAATTAGTCTTGGAAACCTTCAAACAGACACTTAACAATACTTCTCTGTATGTCCATTCAAAGTAATTTAATTTAAATCTTTTGACATCTGACTCTGGAAGCTTCTACACAGCCTGGGTTTCTTTTAGGTTGAGCATGTTTAATATTAGTTAGGATTAGGGCAGTTTTCTGTGGCTCTAAGGGCTCTGCAGAGCTGGCTGTCTAATTGTTGAGTGGCAAACAAGTGCTGTCTGCTGTTCCAGAGTGAAGATGAGGAACATCTGTCGTAGGCTGGAAATAATACATACACTGTCCTAGGGTTCATTAATTTCAGGGTAATTACAGACCAATGACAAGATGCTATTTTCTACAGAAGTGCTCAGGAATTAGGCCATAAGAACATTGCTGTACCATGTAAGTTTTGCGGTGCTACAAGACTATAAGGGCAAACATCTTGTAGAATAGAATACAGAGAACTGTGATTTTTGAAGTTTTTTTACAATATTTAAAAAATACTTTGCTGTCAATGTTTTCTTCCATTTTGGACAGTTTACCCTTGGACTTTTCTCTGCTAGTTGTATGCTAGACTAGACACAAAAAACACAAATATGACAAAGTTAAAAAATATTCTAATGTTTACTAAGAAAAATTTGACATTAGATAGCACAGTACTAGTAATTAAGAAGTCCACATTTTTACTTCTTGTGGCTTAGAAAGATGAAAGGCAGTGGTGAGGTGTCTGTGTTGCTGGTGTGTCATCAGTTTGTCCATGTGGCTTGCTGTGAGGAGAAGGAGGCCAGAATGACCCAGCTGCCACTCTGTCTTGCAGTGTGGTGGTGGGACACTGTGGGATAACCATGCTTGGGTCCCTTCATGAGTGCCAGTTCTAGTTGTGAAGGAGGAAAGCTCTAGGAGACAAGCAGAGCACGGAGCACTCTTCCACTTCCTGCTGGCAGGGCCAGCCTGTAGGTGAGGCTTCTCTGTTGATGGCCAAAAATATATTTTTAAAGCATTCTTGACATTGAGAGCAATTGGCAGAAATTATCTCAAGAGTCCTACTCTTGAGTGGTTGTCCTACTGAAAACAGAATAATAATGAAAACAGAAAAAATACTGGTTCAATCATTGTTGGTGAGGACTATTTTTCCTGTCCTAAGAAGTATTTGAATAAAAGCTGAGTGTAGGTGTGCACTCAATAATGATTTTCTCATAAGTTGTGCGCAACTTTTTTAAAACTTGGAGAGAAACCTATTTGGTGTATCATAGATACTGTAAAAATGAGATCTGTCACTTTAGTTGTGTTCAATTACCTACCTACATTTTCTTATTCTTGCACTGAATTCCAGGGGATTTTTCTCCCTTAGCTATGGTAGATTTGTACCTTCCCAATCCAAATTGGCAAGTATATTAATTGACCTATCCAAACTCCACAGCTTTGTGGCTGCTTTGATGGTGCAGGGACTACACACCAAGCTGAGGTGGTGCCAGTACTGGGTGACAGGGTGTCCAGGGGTCCCAGCTGTGCTGCTGCCATGATCACTGTATGGACACTCATGAACTGGGGGAGGACAGGCCAGTTTCACCTATCCCACCTAGTCCTTGGAGGCCCAGTGCAGACCAACCTTCTTCATTGTTGCATTTGTACCTGGGCACAGCAGTGGTGGAATCTGCCATTGCAGAGTGCTCTTAGGTCATCCTGGGATTGCTGTTGCTTGACAGTGGAGCATTAAACTCTGGAGTTAATATGTAGTAGCAGGTAAAGTGTGTGAAGAAATAGTATTGCCAAAGAAGGTAATTTCTAGTTTGTTTTTGTCATTTCGGCTGGTATTGTTTGCCTTTTCTATTTTTAAATTTCTTCCTAAGCTTTAAAAAATGTTTGGTTTTAATGTACAAAGCAGTGGTCCTAAGGTGTCCTAGAATAGGTAGGCAAGTGGTTTCAGTGGCATGGGAGAGAGGGAAATAAGGCAATAAAATATACACAGGCATCTCTGTAGGGTTTTCCTTTCTGTCAGTTTACATGTGAAATTTGAATAATGGTTAGACTTTCTATTTTTTCCTGGTATTCTGCCACTGCTTTTTTCCGTTAATTATCTCATTTCCCCCACTTTGTTTTCTGTGATCTGATCCAACTCGCTCCACAGATTATAATGAATAATCAGGTTTTTGGCTTTATGTGTTTCATAGCACAGATTATGTCCCATGAAAGGTTTTGCCCTCAATATCAAATTTTGAGTAAAGGAATACTTGGAACAGTGAGTGGAGCTACAGCTAAAGAGCAGATAAACTATTTTCTCTCATGTGTGATACTTCTGCCTTAGTTACATTTACACCAATCAAGGTCACCTTGGGGGACTAACCCTAACTGGTTGTAGTACTCTGAGTTCTGGTGAGTAACATCTGCTTTGTAAGGCTTAAGCAGATGGTGTCATAAATGTGGAAGTGAAGAAAAAGTTTATTGGAGTGATAGAGGTCTTCACATGATGTGTCAGCAAGATGGAATGAAGGGGAACTTTTTATTTAATGGGAATGGATGTGAGTCAAGGATTCTCTAATAATCTTTGGCAGGGAAACTTGTACCTAAATTTTATTACAAGGGAAGTTTTGTTTAGTTAGTAAGTACCTTGAGTTTGGTTGGTTGGTTTGGTTTGGTTTGGTTTTGATAAGAAGGACAAATGGGTTCTTCCAAAACAAAGCTATAGGTAAACTTAAGAGAAAGCTCCTCCATGCCAGTCATGCTTGATGGTCTGATAATGAAGCACAGGTAATTTCATTTCTTGAATGACATGAAACCATTTAATAGATCTAGACTACTTTCTTAGTATAAAAGCTTGGCATTTAATGAAGTGGGTTTGGGGGAAATAAAAAATAAAAATCTGGATGGAGACAAGATGGAGACAAAAGCTTCTGTAATGTTGGCAAGAAATCAATCTGAATGTTATATATCATTTATTCCTGGAGCAGACAAAGGGATTTGGTTAATTAAATAAGTAAAGTCTTTCCTGCTAGTGACATCTTGGGTATTTTCCTGGAAGCTCTTAGTAACTGGAATGAAGTATGCTGCACTTTTTTTAAAGTGCAGTTTTTCATTTGGCATGTAATGGTTCTCAGCTAGGGCTGAAATCTCAGGAAGATAAATCGTGTTTAGCACAGAGACAATAGTGGGCTAGAATAAAATAATGTCTGGAGTGTTACAGGCTAGAATATGAGTAGAATGTTATGGTCTAAACACAGTTTTACAGCTTTGTGTGTGTAGTTATCTTCAAAAGAAGACTTGAATAAGTAGAAACACACTCTTTAAATGAACAGCATGATCTCATACTGCTACCACACAATCATGTTGAAACAAACTAGATATATTTTGTATATATATAATAACTTCTAGTTGTTTCTGTAATTGAATAGGATCTTAAAATGTTGTTGTTGAATCACAACCATTCCTATGGTCATGTTGACCAGTTTTTAATGCAAATTTTTAGCAAATAAGTCAGAAACCTCTTTAAAAGTCCCTCTATAGTAGTTAACTGGCCACTTAACATTCTAAAATGTCAGCTGATTTGCTTGAGAGAGAAAAACATAGTGTTGGAGTTTTCCATTCAGTTAACTCACCTACTAAACTAATAGTGTTGGAACAGTTGAGAGTTGCTGCATGCGTCAGGATAGAGAGGAATTTCAGTCAGAACAGCAGGAGGGAAAAGTAAAGGGAGCTGGTTTGTTAACTCGGGAAATTGGAGGAAACTTATATGGAAAAATACATTGATTGTGCTACATAATGTGCAAATAAATATTTTGCCTCGTGGTGGAAATATGCAAGTCTTTTTAACATTTCCCATTGTCTGTTCTTACAATCTGTGTTTATTCTTGAATAAAAATGCATGAAATATATCTGTGGTGTTTTAATTAAAATAAATAGGACAGAATAGGATTTAATATGGTTGTGTATTGAACTTAACCTGCACTAGATCCAACAGCACTTCAGCACTTTACAAATTAGTTGCTATCTAGTGCCATTAGTTTGTAATTTTATCTGAAATGTTTGGCTCCGAGCTTTTAATAAATTAATCAGACAGGGACCACTTGAAACAGTTGAACTTGAAACCTCTAGACTGGGTGGTCTCAAATGACCTAAATGAAAATAACACTTACATAATCTGTAGTATTCCTTATTGATAATGCAAGCAGTAGATTTATTTGTGTTCTCTACCTGCTGCTCTTAAGGTTTGCAGTGTGACTAATTTGTTGTGCCATTACAGTGCCAAGAGCCTAACTGTAGGCTTTTTCTGTAATAATGTGCAATGTTAAAATTTTCCATAATATCCACAGGTTTTAGGACCTGCCCCAAAATGGTGTTCCTTCTTGGACAACTTGACTGAAGAACTGGAAGAGAATCCAGAGAGCACAGTTTATGACGATTACAAATTTGTTACCAGAAAAGACCTTGAAAATTTAGGTAAAACAGTTGAATGTTCTTTAGCTGACTCCTTTGGATCTGATCATTTACAGATGTAAATTTTGTAATTCTGATGTGATGTATAAGCATTGTTAGAAAGTCTCTGGCAGCAGTTTCCTTTAGTCTTCTTGATTATTAATATTCCAGACCAATGGCTCAAAGTTCTTTGGTTCCCAACCAATGCAACACTACATACTTGTGTTTCTCGGATTTTTATCCCAATAAGGTGATTGATATTTGCTGATTTAATATGTCCAGTAGGAATCTGTTGTGTATGGTTCCAGATACTAAATGGAAGGCATAGGAAGAGAAGTTGATTGAGTTTTCAAAATATTTTTGAAGTGCTCAAAAACAATGTTGGAACTCACAGCAAAATCTGCTAAAGGCTACCCTATTTGAATGTAGTAATTTCCAGAAAATACAAGTCATTCTAGGGGTAATAGAAACACAGTTTCAAGGAATTGGAATGATGAGAATTATATAGTAAAGAAGGTAAGCATGCTTCTCAAAAGGCATTTAGTCTTTACTCTGTCCAGTACATGGTTTGATTGTAATGTTTTGCTCCAGTTACTTAATTTACCTCTGACTGTAAGAGTTTGATTTGTTCCAAGGCAAAGCTCTTTAATTAAAAACATCTCTGTATCCCACTAAAAAAGGGATCGTCAAACACCTATGGGCTTTTAAAAAGTCCTCTGGAATTTTTCTTTGTAAACTTCTGTAGTAGTTGCATAGTGCATGTGGGCATTTTTTCAGAGTGCTTAATAACATGTATTATGACAAGAAAAATGGATTTGCTTGCCCTGAAGATTAAATTTCTTTTTGGCCAAAGTGGGTTTTTTTGCGGTTTTACTAAAGTCTTGATGTGATGAATGTGACTGTTGGATTGATGTGACTGTTGAATTGGCAGTGCTTGTTTGTCTTAAATCAGGCAACTGAAATGGCTAGCTTGGAATAGAAGTTCTTTATATATGGAAGCTCTTTGAAATCCTCTGGAACTTTTTTCCCAGGCCTTGCTCATCTCATTGGATCGTCATTGCTCAGAGCATACATGCATGGCTTTTTCATGGACATAAGACTTTATCACAAGGTAAGTAAAGTTGTTCCTTGTCAATTTTTATTCCCAACAATAAAATGTGTGGTGGGGTTTTCTTTTTTGTTTGCTTGTTTGTTTTTAGTTTTGTTTGTTTGGTTAGGTTTTGTTTGGTTTGTTTTTTTTTTCTTTCCTTCCGAATAACAGACTGTGTCCTGTATAATGGTATTTTATTTTTACTTCTTTCTGCTTGTTCAAAGGCAAAAATGATGGCAAACCCCTTTGCCTATGAAGAATACAGAAGAGAGAAAATAAGACAGAAGATAGAAGAAACACGTGCACAGAGAGTTCAACTAAAGGTGAATCCTATAAACAATTAGTATACTTTTGGGAAAGCTACTCATAAAGAGTAACTATTCGTAAGCGTATCTTAGAGGTGTAATGACTTAGGTTTTGATTCTCTTTATCATTAGAGACATAAAGTAATTTATGGAATTTTTTGAATGGAACCATGAAATTCCCATGTGTATGATTCCCAAAGACTGATAGCAAACTGTAAAAGAGGAGCTCTTACCAAATTTTCCACTTGAGCAGATAACCCACTAGTACAACTTGCAGTTTCTACTTCTGTCATTAAACTAAATTACTTAAGCCATTAAAACATGATACTCTGAAAAGAGGTATTTGAAAATCATATTGTTTTTATAACTAGTAGCTTTCTAGGTTGAATTTGTTCAACATACAAAGAAAAAGAATTGCTTTTAAAGTACTGAAGCTGATGCATTTGAAGTTAAAAATTGTACACAAGTTCTACTTAAATCTTCTCTGAGTGCTGTTGCTTTACTACTACCTAGAAATATTTGGAACTAGTCAAAGAGCTTTTCAGCAAGAGTTGTAAGAATGAACAAGACTTCACCACACTTACAAATGTAAAGCGTGTAGGTTGCATGTATAAAAGACTAATCTATTGATTAATTGCTTGCCTCTTTTTAGAAACTTCCAAAAGTCAATAAAGAACTTGCACTCAAACTGATTGAAGAAGAAGGAGAAGAGCAACAAATTACTAGAAAAAGGAAACAGAAGGTGAACTCTTGCTTTGGAGACTTCTCTAACCTAGAGCACAGAAATAGCAATGCTTATAAGATTGGTTGGTGGTGGTGGTGGTTTTTGTGGCCAAACAGATTCAGAATTCTGTTGGTTTTGTTCTCATAAGTAATTTCCTCTGGTAGATGGCTTTAAGTTTGACTTCACCGTAGCTGCAGCACAAGAAAGACCATGTAGTAACTTCAAGCTAAAAATGATGAAATATTCACTTGTGAAGATGATATGGGCTTCATAGGATTCCAAAAGCTGGTTAATGCAAAGACAATACCAAAGTTGTTTGAACAAGACCTGATGTTTGCATTTGTTGGTATTTTGGTGGTGACTGTGATAGGATAGATGTTATCTATAAAGCTAAAGATACAATTTCCTTTATTTGTGTATACAGTTAACTATATTTTATAGATTAGCCAAAATGGTTTGCTCATATGCAACAGGAATTTTTCCTGATGTTTAAAGAATCCATTTCTATTCTTAAGAGAAGTTTAGTAGAAGAATTGGGTTAATGTGTAATATCTAATGGGAGTGGAGGCTTCTTACAGGTAGGACTTCATAGGTGCTCATTTTCACAGAAATGTAACATTCATGAAAGGCAGGCATTAGCTGTATGTGGCACCTAATGAAATCTTGTGTGTTAGTAGGAAGCATGAACTAATGAAAAANCTGCAGTAGATACCAACATGTCTCCAGACTAGCTGGCTGAATGTATGAGAAACATTAATTCAAAAATATAAGTAATTGTGTATTTAAAATGTCTCTAGTGTGCATTAAAAAAACTCCTGTTTACAGGTAGCGTGGAACAACCTTTGTAAAAGTACAATAAGCATAAATCTTGATTTTTGTTTGACTTGGAAGGATAAGGCAACTGACATTTCANGGTGAAACTTAAATACAGATTTAAGCAAATGTTACAATGAAAATGAGAGTGCAATAAATGGGGACTGATATGTCTTGACGTATATAGAGATCGAGTTATTAAGTGGACTAAAAAGAGTATACAAAAATGCATGTTCTGGTTATTTTTCTGAAATTACATTAGTGTCTTATGACAAGCAATTTATTTTAGGCTTTGGGCTTTAATTTTTGGCTTTATGACTGAAAGTCACACATTTGCACCATTTTTATGTTAGAAATTTACACTTGTTTTCTGTATCCTTAGTCCCACCCCTGCATGTCTGAAGTAACAATGAAAATTTNTTTAATTTTAAAAAGTGTACTTATTTTATTAATGTCTGTTTCAGAATTTTCCAACTGGGTCATGCTTTGCTTCTTTTCCAGAATCTGCCCAGCCTTCTCAAAGATGATCGTTTTAAGGTCATGTTTGAGAATCCAGATTTCCAGGTGGATGAGCAGAGTGAAGAATTTAGGCTACTTAACCCACTTGTTTCTAAAATAAGTGAGAAAAGAAAGAGGAAGCTGAAGATCTTAGAGGAACTAGAAGCACAAGGACAGGTAAAATATTTTCTATTTGAATTAAGAAAACTACATAGGTTCCCCAGAAAGATAGAGGCAGTGCAAGAGTGTCTTATCAGATACAGTAATGAAGTGTAATTTGTAATTTTAATCTAGTTTTTAGATGTGAACAATACTGTATCTGCACAAATATAGATTTGAAAAACATATGTAGACAGTAACAACTTCATAATATATATTCAGCTTTATTTGCTGTTACTGCTTTTGGTCAAATTTTAGTTCTCTTCA
>WEIV01006318.1:81223-114464 GCA_013390005.1 Calyptomena viridis | reverse complement strand
CATTTGACAACCCAACTTAACTGAAGTCAGTAATTGTGATATTAAATATCAGTTTGCATCCTGGAGCAACTGGGCCATGTCCATGTGTCTTGCCTTTGTAGGGGCATTAGTTTCCAGTGGAGAAGAGCTGAAAATAGTTTCAGCCACAACAGCTACCTCCTTCCCAACAGAAATGGTGGACTTTGGTGCCCAAGGGAGAGGCTCCATGCCAGCTTGCTTACAGAAACTCAGTGATAAGCACTGTGTTTGAAGGCATATGCTCCCATGGAGCTGCTCACTGGGGTCAAGGTCTGTCTTAACACATTCACTTGTTCATATTGTTCTTTTATTCAGAAAACTACAGACTGTAGTGGGCACAGTGTCCGAACAGTCGTTAGTATTTTGAATTAAGTGATTTGTCTCTGTCGGTGGAGTGATTAATTTGGTGATGAATTCGTCTTGATGTGTAGTCAAGATTACTTCCTTCTCTCAAAAATGTTTCCAGTTCAGAAATTGTAAGATTTCAAGAAAACTGTGTATCTGACCTTACTTTTTTTATTTGTGCATGTGTCTGTTACCGCAGTTTAATATGCCCAACTTTTTCTGACATTTCATAGAAAACTGTAGCAGTAGAGAAGGATGTGGTTTCTTTCTCAACTAGAGTCGTTATGACATTTTAGCATTTCATAGAAATTGAGATTAGTTTTCACTGCATTATCATCCTTTTTTATAGTAAAAAGATGACAAATATAGGGACTAATGTTAATTTTTCTCTGCAGGAAAACTCTTGAAGATCGTTTAAAGCTTGAAGAAAAACTTGGCACGCTCAATGTGTCTGATACCACAGTAGGCAGCAAACAGGCTACATTCAAATTAAAGAAGGTGAGCTATATATACACAATTTTTAAGATAATACACAAGTAACTTTAGTTTTTGCATGAAAGAACAGGAACCTTAAAACCGTCAAGCAAATGTCCCTCTTCATTTCTTTATAAGCTGCCAAGTCTTAAGGTTCTTGCCAAGAGAAGGAAAGCCTCCGGTAGTACTCTGTGTGTTTGTCTCTTACAACTCAGGCAACACTCATAAAATCTTACGTTCAGGTGGAAAATAATGGCTTGGGTCTTTTAATAGTTTATTTGCAAACATACCACCAGAAGCATGTGACCTTGCCTGACTTCTGTGCTAGGACTGATCAGATCTTGGTCTGCAGGTCCAAGTGAAGTGGGATGCTGTGGGTAACCAGCTTTCTCTTGTTTGAACATGTTGTTAGGTCTCAGCATGATAAAAACAGAGCTACAAACCACCTTTGTCATTGAATTTGTGTAACACAGATCACAGGAATGAGTTCTGGTCCTCTTCTAGTTGTCAAATTCCATTTGAAGTGTGTGGTTGACTGCTGCCTACCTACCTTTAGCAAGGCTTTTGATTTCCCAGCCTAAAGAATTTTGTAGATTGCAGACAGGTTATTACTTTATAGCATGAGGAGAGTTAAATGCGTGTGTGCATCTACAACTGCTGTAGAATGCTTAGGGTTTTTTTACTAGAAAATTGCTTTAGAACTGAGGAAAGGATACATTATAAAGTCTGAAGACTCATCATATTAATATACTTGAGCTGACAAAATTGACTTCAGTTAAAATTGGTTTTCCTCAGGTAAGCCTCTTTGTTATAATACATTTCTCCTTACCAGTGTTCAAATATTATTTTCACTGGTAAAACTGCTGTCACAAGAATGACTACTTATTAGATTGTCCCATTGTACAGATTTATTTACGATTTCTATGTTACTTATTTTACCTGATTATTGTCTGCAGATGTCTTTTTTCATTTGTTTTTGATTCCTGTATTGCTGGAATTTAAAATGTGTTGACTGTGAAATAAGTCACAAATTCCTCTGCAAGTGCCATGTAGGGTAACCATTCTGTAATTGATATGTTAGTGTCTTGCAGCTAATTGAGTTTTGCAGGGCTTTGAAAACACAGTCTTTTTTACAGTAGCTTTAACTTAAAAGTGCAAAGCCACAAGGTTTCTTTCAGTTCCTAGTGTACCATGAACTATCCCTGTAACAGTTTTGAGAAGATTTGGGAATAAGGTGGAAGAACACAGACATGGCAGTGGTTCAGAATGCATGCCATTTTTACTTGATTCCATCAGATAAGATATAGCTTTGAGGGTTTTTTTAATTATGGTGCTGCTAACATACATGGGTTTTCTTTTCCTGACTGTTAACTGGTACTGCTTTATTGAAATATATACATTATGCTTATTTGCATCAAAAAGATTTTTAAATATCTGATTGAAAGAAAAAGAGTGCAGCTACAGTGGAGATATTTTCTTCTGTCAACAGAAAAACAAAGTAAGACTTACAAGTCTTCTCTCAAAAAACAGACCCTGTGTATATATTCTGAAGTCCCAAGGAATGGAGCAGGGAAAGCTAGAAAGAAGTCATGCTATGCAGTCTTTACACTCTTTTTCAGAGGATGAAGAGTTGGAGTTGAGAAGCCAAAAAGGGGATTGTGGTGTTACTTTAAATCATCAACTTCTGCTTCGTGTTGCCTTTTCTTTAAAGGGCAGGTATATTTAAGAGTAGGTGGAAAGATTTAGTAGAGAGGAGAATTGTGCTTCCATAGGGTTGGTATCACTCAAGCTTCTAAGTCAGTAGAATTGAGAATGAACTTGGCTGCTACAGCAGTGGTGTGTTACCAGCCCTCCAAATGCCCAGCAACCCCTGACAGGTCCGGTGATAAAATCATTTGTCATTGGTATTTTACAGTTTAGTTTTCAGGGGATTTGACTATGCTTCCTACGGGATGGCAACTTATTTTTCAATTTCAGTGTGCTTTATTATAGTAAATAGATCTAACAAAATATCAGGGTTTCTAAAATATCTAAGTACTTAAACTACTGGGAAGGTATGGAAGACATTAAAAAAAAAAAACAACCAAAAATAAACCACAAAGTTTCTAATGCAAATCAAGATCATTGCGTTTCAGTCCACTATCAGTAGCAGTCAACATGAACTTAAGTAAGATTTTTCGAGACTGTTTTAGAAGAGGTCTGGAAACAGAGAGAAACTTCAAATATTTTAAAATAGTGGGTTTCTTGTTGCTCTGCTTGCAGTCAAAATGGGAATCAATAAATTTCATCAAAGTCTAAAGACCACTAGCTTTTACTGCCTTGATACCAGTATGGGTTTATTCCTACATTTAAATTGCTTCCGATCTCTCCTCAGTCAAAATGCTGGTAAGCAAATCTCTAGCTCAAGATTAAATGGTCTGTGAATGGGAGATCCAGGGAGAGAAGGGCTGTCATATGAATGCTGTTGATTACAGAACGAGGTGCAGTGGGGATGCAGCTGCATCCACAGTGGTAGTGACTCTGTTACACTGTCAGTGCAGTTATCCTGTGCTGCCATTGAAATTGCATGAATTGCTGGAGTACTTTTTAGCATGGACAGTTGCCTGAGCTTGGCTAGTTCCAGTTCATGCTTAGTTTAAAGAGAAGCCTTAATCTTCCAAAGAAAATCGTAGTTTATGTGGTACGTAAATTCAACACTTAAAGCATGTTTTCGATGAAAGGGAGAAACAATAGAGCATATGCCACAGGAGCAGAAATTCAAGATCATTTTCATGTGGAAAGTCTTTCTAGAATTGCATACAGCATATAAAACACTTTCAAGAACTCCTAAGAACACATTTTTAAAAAAGTGTGTGCTTCAGCAAATTGAACTGTCTTTTTAAAATGAATTTGTGTAAATATTGAGCATGAAATACTGGTTAATCAAAGTGGATATTAAGTAGCCTCAAATTGAGATCTGCCTTCTTAAGTGTATTAGACATAAACTCTGGATTGTATTGTTAAATGTTGGTTTTTTTCTGAAATATATTACTTTATTCACTGTTTTCTGATATCTTTGTGTTAAACATTTGCTCTGAAAAACTTGGAATGTTAATGCCTAGAGATGCCTTATGCTGTACCTGTTAATTCTGATTGAGATAGCATGGGGCAATTTATGTTGCCATTTCCATATTTTCCTAATGGAATTCTGACTTGATGTATTGATACCAGAACAATGATTAGATATCTAAATTTACAAGAACCTGAATCTGTTTTTGTTTTAATAATCCAGTCAGAGCAGCAAAGGAGGCAGCAGGAAGCTGAGAGACAACATCGTCAAGAGAGGAAAACTCTCAGGCGTTCTGCAAATCATCTCAAGAGCAAACGTGGACGAGGACGACTGTTTCATTGATTTACTTTGTTATTTTTTTAAGAAACTTCTTTGCCTCATTTTTCATTTGAAAAAAGGGCTTTTCCAAATTGGGACAGAGTACCAATGAATTTGTATTTTGATCCGTTGATAAACACAAAACCAGAACTTTCTAAGCCCTGTGTTAATTATTGAAAAGTTTATGAAAGTAAAAGTACTGACCAAAGGACACTGAATATGATGAGTGTGAACTATACTTGTGCAGAAGTCACCAGCAACTGGTTATTGTGTAACCCTGGATGTTTTCTGTGTAAGAATTTATGTATACAACAAGGCTGCCTGTTTTTTATTTAACTTAAAATCTGTGGATTTTGGTTTCTGTAATCTTTATTTGTGAATGCTTAGATAGAAGATCAAGGGTAAGTTATTTTGTCTAAAAAATTATCTTTACAAGGGCACAAGAAATATTTCTGGTTCTTGAAGGATGACACACAATTCCATTTTTCAAAAACTGTCTTTGGCTTTATATTCTTGGGTTGCCTGAGTAGCAAATGGTGCAAATGGTTGTTGGGAGAGCAGTTGGGAATCTCTGATTTAGGTCCCTCTGAGTCACTCCATGAGGAAACCTCTCTTGCCACACTAGTGTACAAAGGGGAATCTCAGAGTGGTCTTATTAATCTAAGTCTTATTAACTTAGATTGTGTGAATATTGCCTTTACCCATGTTAAACTTGGTCCCAAGAATTCTGTAATTCTTGACAAGCCAGCTATGGTTCAAGTGGTATGTATTCACATAGAAAGCACAGTAAGGCCATGCCAGTAGTCTCTCTAAAATTTTTGGTTGAGTTAAATAACTTAAAAAGCTAGACCCTACATTAAGGAAATGATCGATTCTTTTGTCATCCTTTTGATCCCCAAAAGAATACTTGTTGCTAACCAGGATACAGAATGTCTTACTAATTTTTACTTTGCAAACCCATAATTTACATAAGTAGGTCACTGTTTAAGCAAATAAATTAATTTTTACGATTGATCCTAAAGGAGTGGTGTTTTTTGTCTTTTAAAAGTCTGTATAAATTGTCTATTTGCTAAATCCAAAAAACTGTGAACTTTGGATCCAGCACTGTAAATCTTTAAAAGACTCAAAGGTTTGGAAGTGTTTTGCTTTATAAATCAGAGAGTTTTTGTGGTCAGGTCTCCTGAACAGTATTTACCATGGAATCTTTGCACTTATTTCAGTCAAAACCTTGGTTTCTCATAGCCTGATTTTTTTTTTGTTGCTGTTAGATGCTAGAAAAATTAGTCACATGATTAAATTTATTTTCTTCTCCCTGATCTAATTTTACCTGCTTTAATTCCTTGCTTCTGTTTTTAATTATATTTTTGCCTTTAGATTAAAAATGCCTTTTGCACCTGGCATTTTTATCTTTAAAACCATACATTGCAATCATCATCTCCGTCCTTTTATTCAACTAAAGGATGAGTCTCTCAATACCTATTTTTTTACCTCTAGCTGTCAAAATTCTGCATTGTCCGTAAGCTTCTCATGCTTTTTAGCACAGAACTATCCAGTATTCCAATGTCAGTGTCACCCATGCTGTAAGTAACATTATTACTTCTCCTTAGGCACTGAAAAAATGTTAATGCAGTTGTGGTTGCTTCAGGGTATGTCTCTCTTTTTGGAGTCTTGTCATGTCTTGACATTCAAGTCTTTGAAACCCAAGTGCAATGACAGATTAAAGTTTGTACTAATGCAAGATCTTTCCCCTGGAGCATTATGTTATCTCTTAGCAATTATCTGTGCAATTCCAGTGTGCTTGTGTCATATACATGGCTGTACTGAACATGGGCCATGTTCATGATTAATAAGTGGAAACTTGCCTCCGTTGTGGTTGATACTGGGAGAGCTGGGGACTGAGTGGACAGAACTGGCAGGAATTTGGTGGAGTTTGCTCCTTATGATAGGCCTAAATCCCATTATGTTTGTCCAAGAGCTAGAGGTGCATTTATGGTTTAAGACATCTGTATTTCAGCAATGATTTTGTGGACTGTCAAGAGCAGTAAAAAGATGTGATTGTCTGCAGGGTAGTAGTGAATTCAGTTTGAAATGGTTAACTTTCAGCTTAAAAAAACTTTATTTTGGTTTGAGATTTTTCTGAGTGACAGTGGGTTTGGTCAGTGTTTTGCTTTTCATGCACTTATATTCATAATGTAAGTATTATGATTATATTCATCATGTATTTAGGTTGGAGCCTGTATTATTAAAGGAATATACTTTGTTCTGTTAGAGAGAAGGCACATGCAAACTGTCTTTTGTGTGCCATTTGTTTCACATCCAAAATAATTGGGGTACACTTTAAACAGTGTTTAAACATACTGGGCATAATCGGGGAGATTATGCTGGAAAAGTAGGACTGTGACTATTAATTTGAATATTACAAGAAGCAAGTGTGGAAACTGGAAGACAGCTTTGATGTACTTTGAGTAGCTTACGTGGTTTATAAGGTAGTCCCTGCTTTTTGGAGCTTCCAGAGCACTGCAGGTTTTGCCTGAAACTTTGCTGTATTTTTGTGTGTAAAAAGTCTTCATAAACAAGCTTTCTAGAATGAGGCAAATCAGAGGTAAAGGTGCAAGTAGGAGGTATCAGCCAGTATGGAGAAGAATCCTAGAAAATTTGAGATCACAGCATTTGTTAGTGAGAACATTGGAGTTGGATCAAGAATCTGAATATTTGTGAATGGCATATATAACTTGACTGGTTGTGGTGTGCCCCTTCAAGGAGGGAGACTGTACTGCACTGTAAACTTGTCTGCTTGCCCTTGCCCAGAAATACCTGCTTTGTGGACAGTTCTTCGCCTGAGTTTCTTCATGTGTGCTCTGGATTGCTGAGAAGTTGCATGAGGTCGTGGTGTAACAGGGCATGTGTGTAAGGTGAAGAGGAGGCAAAGGTCTGTGCAGTCTCTCTGGGCTATAACTGAATTTGTGCTCTACTAGATAACCAGTGCTGATGCAGATTTTGAAAGACATAAGAGAATTAACTAGAAACATCTGCAATGCTAACAGTCTTTTTCCACTGTGTCTATATTTCTGAAGTAAGCACGCATCATTCTAATACAGGCTCGGGATACTCAGGACGTGTCTAAAACAGCAAGATGTTCTATAATTTAAAAATTAATTAATTGATGTAATATTTAATCTCACACTACTTTTTCCTATGAACCAGTGGTACCCAGAAAAGCGGATTTCCTGACCTTGATCTGCCCATTACATATTGGAAAGAGGAGGCTGTTTGCACATTCCTCATTTCAGTCAGGAGAAGTGTTTGATGCTTGCATTTTGCTGACAGTGAGGCAAGGCTCTTCAGTGTCCAGTGCTGGAACTCTGGAACACAGGTGAACTGTAGTTGGTGGGTTGTGCCAAATTGCCTGGCACTCACTCAAGCCCAAGAGCTTTCTGGTGAAATGGGGATAAAGATTCCTTGCAAACCTTTCTTTTGAAAGGGAGCAGCAAAAGTGGGCAGTTCTGTGGCAAGACAATCTGGGAGCTCCCAGACTGACACCTGCAGTGGCAGTGACCTCCCTGACTGGAGGGCAGTCCTGCAGTCATCTGTAGAGTGACAGCAATGAAGTTCAGGCAGCAGAGCAAACAAGTTTGTGAAGACAAGACAGATCCGAGATGAAGTGATTGGGTCATCTGTGAGGTCCTTGGGCAAGCGTGGGCACACCTGCATCATAGCTTAGGTGAGTACTAAGGGTAATGCAATGCCCAAGCAAAGTGGGGCAGGCCTCTGGCAAGGCTCTTTCTCACACAGCTCTTCTCACAGCACTCTGGTCCCCAGATGTTTGGCCATACCATTACCAGAGCTGGCTTTCAGCACAGACACCTAAGCCCTTGGCAAGGGGAGGAAGAGAGAGAGCAGAGCCCTAAGGCCACAATCACAGAGTGGGTCAGGTAGGAAGGGACTGCAGTGGGTCATCTGGTCCAACCTCCCTACTTCAGCAGGGTCCTCCCAGAGCACATGGCACAAGATTGTGTCCAGATGGTTCTTGGAATATCTCCAGTGAGGGAGGCTCCACAACCTCTCTGGGCAATCTCTTCCAGTGCACAGTCACCCACACAGTAAAGTTCTTCCTCATGTTCAGGTGTGCATCTGTGTGCAGCTGTGCACATCATCGTTCCTTGCATCAGTTTATGCCCATAGCCTCTTGTTTTATTGCCTGGCACCACCAAGAAGCGTGTGGCTCCATCCTCTTGACACCTTCCCTTCAGATACTGATAGACACTGATAAGGTCCTCTCTGAGTTGTCTCTTTTTGATGCTGAACAGGCCCTGCTCCCTCAGCCTTTCCTCATAAGAGAGATGCTCCAGTCCCTTAATCATCTTTGTAGATCTCTGCTGGACTCACTCCAGGATTTCTACGTCTCTCTTGTACTGAGGAGCCCAGAACTGGATAAAGTACTCCAGATGTGCATCTGCAGGGCTGAGTAGAGGTGCAGGATCACCTCCTTAGACCTGACAATGCTCTTCCTAATGCTCCACAGGATGCCATTGGCCAGGACACACTGCTGGCCCACGGACAGCTTGTTGTCCACCAGCACAGAGCTGTTTTCTGGCAGGTCAGCCTCAACCTTTCCTGGTGCCTGGGGTTATTCCTCCCCAGGTGCAGGACCCTGCATTTGCCTTTGTTAAATTTCAGGCTGTTCTTCTCTGTCCATCCCTCCAGGCTCTTGAGGCCCTTCTGTAGAGCTGCATAGCACTCCAGGCTGTCAGCCACTCTTCCCAGCTTTGTGTCATCACTGAACTTGCTAAGGAGGCATCTACCCCTTTGTCCAAATAATTAGCCATTAAGATAAATAATAGTGGACCCAGTATTGAACTTTGGGGGACATCACTACTCACAGGCCTCCAACTAGACCCTTTGTCACTGATTATGACCTTCTGGGATCTGTCATTCAGCCAGTTCTCAATCCACATCACTATCCATGTAGGGACCTGGCATGAAACACATTTAGATCGTTGAGATTGATAAAGCATGTTAATGTCCTTGAACAGCTATCTTGGGGGAGATTTGAAGTCTCAGTAGAAGCTGACATATTAATGCAACATCATTGCAAGTGATTAATTTCATCATGCAACGAAAGCAGGCATTTCTTAAGTGTAGCCCAGTTGCAATAACCTTTTTTTCAGTCAACAGTACTTAATTTTCCAGAGCAGGAATCAGTATTCATCTAGAATTGCCATTCTTAGAAGCTGAGCAGCTGCTGGCATCCTTTGTGACATTTAAGGTTCATACTCTTAAGGTAAGAGTGATCAGATGCTGTAGCATTGTGGAAACCCTGTTTGTTTCATACATATGAGAACTTAGTGGTGATAATCAGTTTAAAAATTCTCTATAAATAAATGTACAAATAGTGGTTAAATGTGAGTGAAGTACTAGTGAGGTAAAAGAGTACCCTGGATCTGATATGTCACTTGTACTTCAGTACTTTCTTACTCCAAAAGTAGTATGATTTACTTCAGTTAGGCTATTAGTTATTCAACAAACACTGAACCAAAACTATTTGTGTAATGTTCTTTCCGAAATTTATTACCAAGGCAAGAATCTTTTGTGGTATAATTGTAGCTGGTATAATTATCTGAAATTAAGAGCATCCACCAGGGTGGTTCTTTCCCTCAAAACAGGGAAAGAACTGACTGTACCCCATGCTGCTGCTTTTCAATATCTGAACAAAATAATGAAATATTATTTAAAAATATTTCCCTGCATAAATAGCAAAAGTATGTAAAATGTATGTACACATTTTTATATTTGTGGAGTTTCTTTATTTATGGAGCTTAAAGTAGGTATGATTTGAGATGGCCAGCTTCAGGAGAGCTGTGAGAGAGGATATTACAGTTTTCTGATTATTTTGTCTTGATTTGTAGCAGCCTTTTATATTTGTGTTCTCCGTTTTTCCAGGTGTGAAAATGAGGAATATAATTTAATTCCAGGAAGAAAGGACCAACTTTCAGATGCAGGACAGTGAAGCAGTAAAGCTCCTTACCTGGGGAGGTTTTGTAGTGTCCACAGAAAGACTTGAGGTGTTGGATTAATCGTCTGCAGATACAGATATCCACGTACCTGCAGGTATAGAGGAGCCTTTCCCGAGGAAGAGGAATGGTTTGATGAACTTTAGAGGACCTATCCAGCCTGATGACTCTATGAATGTTGTAGAGCATAAGGAAAAAGCATGCATCATTAATTTACTGGAGTAATTTTCTCCCTTTGTCTCATTCTTCCACTGAAGCACCCACTAGCTTTATCTTTTTATCTCTTTCTTAAAGATTAAATACTCCTTTTGGCATGTTTCCATAGCTAATATATTTTGTCTGATCTTGGGAAGTATGGGGATTTTAAGCTGAATGAAAGCACGTAAGTCTATTAATAAATTTTAGTTCTTGATCATTATCTCTGTGTTTCAAAGCCCATTTTACTCAACAACCAACTCTTTGTGATGAACATGAAGTAGTTCTGTCACAAAAATGAACAATTTGTAGTAAAGCCTGCAGAAAATAACCAAATTTAGCAGAGCTTGTAGTTTATGCAACTGGAAGAAAAGGAATTCCTGCATTTTAAAAACTCTCTAGATCATGGAATCATAGAATGGTTTGGGTTGAAGGGACCTAAAAGATTGAGCTCCAACCCACCTGTCATGGGCAGGGAACCTTCCACTAGATCAGCTTACTCAGGGCCCCATCCAACCTGGCCTTGAACACCTCCAGGCATGGGGAGTCCACAGTCTCTCTGGGCAACCTGTTCCAGTGCCTCAACACCCTCATAGTGAAGAACTTCTTAATATCTAATCTAAACCTGCCTCCTTTCAGTTTAATGCCATTCCCCTTTGTTATTACTATACTCCATGCCCATGTCCAAAGTCCCTCTCCGGCTCTCTTGTAGGCTGCCTTTAGGTGTTGGCAGGTGCTCTAAGGTCACTCGGAAGCCACCTCTGCTCCAGGCTGAACAACCCCAACCCTCAGCCTCTCTTCACAGGAGAGGTGCTCCAGCCCTGTGATCAACTTAGTGGCTCTCCTCTAGCCTCGTTCCAAAAGGTCCACATCTTTCTTGTGTTGGGAACCCAGACCTGAATGCAGTGCTCCAGGTGGAGTCTCACAAGAGCAGAGCAGAGGGACACAGTGGCCTCCTCAGTCTGCTGACTACTGTCCTGATACAGGCCAGGATCTGCTTGGCCACCTGGGCAGCAGGCATGTGTTACTGAGTCATATAGAGCTTTTCTTCCACAAGCAGCCTCAAATCTTTCTCCACAGGGCTATTCCCCATCCATTATCCTCCTAGCCTGTACTTGTGATTGCCCCAACCAGGTGCAGGACCTTGAACTTGGTCTTGTTGAATTTCATGAGGTTCACATGGACCCACCTCTCAAGCCTGTCAAGATCCCTATGGATGGCGTCTCTTCCCTCCACCATGTCGACTGCACCACGCAGCTTGGGTTGACAAACACTGAGGGTGCACTCAATCCCACTGTCCATGTTGCTGACAAAGGTGTTAAAAAGTGCCAGTCCTAACACTGACCCCTGAGAAATGCCACTCATCACTGCTTTCCACTTGGACACTGAGCTGTTAACAAAAACCATCCAGCCCATTCTTTATCCTCTGAGTGGTCCATCCATCCAATCCATATCTCTCCAGTTTAGAGATCAAGATGTTGTGCAGGACAGTGGCAAATGCTTTGCACAAGTCAAGGTAGATGTTGTCTGTTGCTCTTCCGTCGTCCACCACTGCTGTAACCCCATCAGAAAACCACCAGATTGGTCAGGCATGATTTGCCCTCAGTGAAGCCATGTTGGTTGTCACCAAACACCTCATTATTTTCCACATGCCTTAGCATAGTTTCTAGGAGGATCTGCTCCATGATCTTTCCAGGCTAGGTGGATAACTGTGAACCTTGCTATGGGATTCATGAGTCATTCTCTCTATAAAACCTAGTATTGCTAATTTCCACACTCCCACCTATAATTTAGGTCTTTTCCCTTGGCCCCATTCCTCTCTCTGGTGACTCTTCTTGTGATAACTGCGTTTTAGTATCACTTCCTTCCTCCTTTGTTTTTTTAGTTTGACCCAGATTCTTAATCCACACAGGGTCTAGTGGTAAAATTTCTATTGATAAAGAAACGTGTTACTATGTGTTTGTCCTGTAGGTAGCATTTCCATTTGAAACCCTTGTGAGCATTAGTTTTCACTCACATATCAACAGAGCTAAGTGAATTTCTAATTGAATGAAAACTAAAATGACTAAATCATCCATACCAGTGTAAATTCAGAAACATATCTGTCTGTCGCTGACTGTTTTTCAGGATGTCTGTCTTCTGTTCTTTGCTTAGTGTTTTAGACTATGGCACATGTGTAAGGAGTGAAGATCCACCCTGAGCATATTAAGAAAGAAGTACTTTTTCTCTTACCATTTGAAAGAATTAAGTACTGTATTTCCTTTGACAGCTATATTCAATTAGAGTTTAAGTACATTAATTTTACAGCAAGGTCAGGTATGAGTTGAAAACACTGTTATTCCCAGTGGGGTCATGCGACATTTGGATCATTTTACCTATGAAGGCAAGTCCTTGTTCCCATTTAATTCTTCATGGAGCATGGAGCAAAATTAAAAATCCCATTTCCTCATTAAAGACAAAACTAGGCAGTTGAAGTGGGAAATACCAGCCCAGCCCAAATCAGAATTCATACTCACAATTCCTGGAACCACCCTTCCCTTCCCTACAGCAGTTTCTGCCAAAGCTGCTCTGTCTCTCTTACTTACTATCTCATTTGAACATCTGGCTGTTTCTTGTGCAGTGCCTATCTCTACACTTCACTTTTTTCTGTTAATGTTGAGATCTCTGGTATGAATTCATACACATACAATAACAGATTTGAAAATGAGCACTAAAATGGTAATAGGAGACTGGTTGTGTAAAGCCATATCTTGAGCAGAATGGATTTGTATGAGCTTGGAGATGTGGAGAGCTGTGACACTACTGTGCAGAATGGGGATTGAAAGACCTGGCACACGTTCCTGTGCATGTTGGTGGCAATAGGCAGAAGGAATATTGCTTTAACTCCCCAAAATTCCACTTCTGCTCTGTGCATCTGTACTGCTGTGCTAGCTCTCCTTCAATAAGGTCAGGGTGTTTTGAGTGGGATTGTTATGTATTGTAATTTCTTCTGTATTTTTACCTACTGCATTAGTATAATAGCAGTGGACAATTATATGTATACATGCACAGTTACATTATGTACAATTACACAAAAAATTTAGCATTCAAAAGCATTCAAATGATGTATCATCTGCCTTAAGTAATATTATGCCCTTTCCATTTACCAACATTTCTTCCGTAAATGCATTTTCCTTTGTGTTTTAACCTTTGTAATATTGCAACTTCATACCGTAAGTGGAGTGCATACAGCAGGGGCCATAAAAGATCACATGCTTACCTGTGAGGATTTAATCATCTTATGCAAATAACAGTGTTCTGAAAAGTAATTACCTTGTCTATTGGAGTTCTGCTGATACTCGTGTACACTGAATCAAAAGGGAAGTTTGCAACAATTTCATCATAGCTACTTTCCCTGATGTGATGGTAGGTTGCTCAATGGGACTATGACACTGTTGCACTGAAAATGAGGCAATATTTTAAACAGATCTCCACAGCAAATAAATAACCCTCTATCTGAGATACTTTAGACAAGTTACAACAAATCAATTTGCACAATGCTATGGTAACTGCCTTGCTGCAATTTAAGCATTACTAGAATAGTGTAGATGATCGTTCTCCAGTGCTAAGGACAGGACCTGACGCTGTTCAGTGTACAAGTATAGACACAGCCAGGAACATCCTGTGTAATATCTCATATGTGCATGTAGCTGAGGATTGGTATCACTCAACTGCAAATTAGCCAGTAAGGGAAGACATTGGAAGTATTGGTAACTTTAGAGAAAATTATTCTAGGAGAATTCAAAAGCAACGATCCTTTATTTCTATGATCAGTTTCTCAAACTGTGAAAGGTTCCAGGTGAAACTGGAAGATGTAAATTTCTCCAGAGCAGAGATGAGGCAGAAGGCTGTGTCAGGTATAGATGAAGGATTGATGATTGTTGTTGATTAGGTTGGACTAGATGATCTCTAAGGTCTTTTCCAACCTTGATGATTCTGTGTGTGATTCTGTGTGTATTCGAGAAATGCTTGTTATCCCTGCAGTGGTAGGAACAAAAGCTATATTTAATGATGGCATTTTGGAGAGATGTGAGGGCAGGGCTGCTAGGATGTGGTGGATATGTGATGTGACTAAAGCCAGAGGGATTTTATGCCCAAGTGGAGAGAATGTTGTGCCTCAGGGTGCTGCAGGAGGAAATAACCAAATATTCAAGGCAAAGAGCACCTTCCCTCCATTGTTTTTCCAGGTGATCTTCTTTACTTTCCCTTCTTATATGATGTGTACATGGTGTCTACTGAAATGATTTCTAGAATTTCCAGTGGTGGATGTCTGTCCTGGTCTCTAGTGATGCTTACATGCTTCCTCTTAACCACAGGAAAGTGATTGGCCTTTCATGGCAGTTAAGATGAACTGTTTTTCCTTGCCTTTGAAGATCTGGGGAGTCAGAGTTCTTTCCTTCAAAAGGGTCACCACTCCCCATGAAATTGAAGAAATTTCTCATAGAAAGAAATAAGTTCAATAAAAACTTTTAATATTTAACTTTATTATCATTTTCTCTTAGAACGTACAGTCCTGTCCTGACCTGCTGTGGTTTCTTGCACTTCAGGTTTTTTTAAAAACTGGATTTCTCCAATCAGCATGACAAGGTTGCTACAACTGGTCAGGTGTAAATAGTAATGTAAACTCTTTCAAACTTTTCTTCTGATTCCACACCTCCCCCTGCCCCCAACATCTGGAGTTGTTGAGGGTTAGATATTTGGGCACAATCTAATCACAAGGCCCGAAGTGCTGGGCTGTCTGAACCCTTTCTATCTTCCCTTCGGGTAAGCGTGTTTTTGACACCTTTTGTTATATTTTCTCTCCCCTGCCTGGCTGAGAAGGGCAGTGATAGAGTGAGTAGCTTTGGGGCACCTGACGTCCAGCCAGGGTCAACCTGCCACAGACAGACAACCTTTTCATTTCTTCAGTCTGTCTTTAGCTGGTTACTTTGAAGACCAAACCAATTTCTGCACTAAGTAGGAATAGTGGGAATGAAAATTGTTATCAATTCAGATTTTTTTTTCCAAATGCAATTGGGATTTGGTGACAACTAACTGATAGGAGCTAAATGGAAATTATTTCTTAATCACAGAAAGCATTGGAGCTTCTGACTTTGGCACAACCCCACTTCTGGCATACTTTACACATCACTTCATCTATCTCACCATTCTGAGTAATGCATCATTTTAGGGCTTCTACACTAATAACAGAATCACTGAATATGCCAAGTTGGAGGGCACCCACAGGGATCATCGAGTCCCACTCCTGGCCCTGCACCCATTCCCAAGAGTCATACCAAGTGCCTGAGAGTATCATCCAAATGCTTCTTGAACTCTGTTAGCCTTGGTGCTGTGATCACTTCCCTGAGGAGTCTAGTCCAGCATCCGGCCACCCTGTGGCTTCTTATTAGAAGAACCTCCTTCTAATATCCAACCTAAACCTCCCCTGACACAATTTCAGGCCATTCCCTCGGGTTCTGTAACTGGTCACCGCAGACAAGAGATCAGTGTCTGCCCCTCCTCTTCCCCTCACGAGGAAGCTGTAGAATGCAATGAGGTCTCCCCTCAGACTCCTTCTCCAGGCTGAACAGACCAAGTGACCTCAGCCACTCCTCATACAGCTTCCCCTCAAGGCCCTTCACCATCTTCGTTGCCCTTCTTTAGACACTCTCTAATAAAATCAAGATACAAACCAGGCAGAAGAACTAGATGGGCTTAAGGATCTGTTATTGTGTAAAGTGCTTGTACAGCCAACCAACTTCTACTATATGAGCTTTGGTAATTCTCACAGGTGAAAATTTCTGCCTCTTGGCTAAGGCAAGAATTCAGACTGACCTCCAGGCTTACTCAGAGTTCAAGTGTACATCAATCTCAGAACACATCTCAGAAATCCCTGCTACAAGACTGTCCTAAGAGCTTGGCTGTCACCACGCCTCCAACCTTCGCTCTACTGTGCATTCTCTGAGCAATCTTTCTGCTCTTTATTGAAAACCTTCTGTATGTCAGTGCATTTTAAAGCTGATGTGTCTAGAAATATCTTTGGTGTTTCAGTGAGGTACTGCAGGCTCCCTGTGGAGCTTAGGCAGTGCTCCTCACCTCCAAGCTGAAAATCAATAGAACCAGAACTGTCCATAGTAGATTTTACTTTCTTCCATAAATATTAAGGGTCTATGAAAGTAAAATTGGCCACTGGGTTCAGAGAAAGGAGGATTAAGCCCTAAGGCAGAAGGATGGAAATAAGCAGGGGACAGTAACTATTCTGAGGCACTTTAGAGTCAGTCTCTAAAGAAGCTGATGCAAATGCCTCAAAATAAAGCAAGAAATTTGAAAGCTGTTCAAACAGGTTTTTTTTGAACACCACTTTGCATGTGGATTTCAAGCACTGAAAGAGGGAAATTCTGTTGTAACAGTGATGTCTTGTGTTTTAACCAGAGAAGTACTGTTAACATGCAAGCGAGCTATGGTGCCATGCTGCAAATCCCTCCACAACAGACTGTAGCTTGGGTGAACTAGACTAGCATGTGATCATTGAGAAAGACTTACTTTTCTCTCAATTAAAAGTTCTTACTTGGGTACATAGCTACCCAAAGGCAGAGAGTTAAGCTGAACAACTGGTAATTTGTATTGGCTCTCATGGATGCTGCTTACAGTAATTACAGAGAACCCATTGCACAGGATGAACTATTACTGAATCATTTCTTAGAATTATTAAGCATAAGCTAGCTTTCATCCCACATGCAGGGCTTTGAACTGTTACTGAGTAATTTTTCAATTTATTTTCTTTGGGCAGGTCTTGTCTTTTTCACCTACATAGTCTCCAAAACAACAGGATCAATCCTCCTGCTGTGGTGCAAGACATGCTCTCATTGACATCAAAGGAGCTTTACCTGTGTTGAGATGATGTTGGCTGTTCAGATTATATATTTACTGTAACAGTTGCAAGGTATTTGGTTTACTGGTGGCCTATTGGTTTGGGTTGTTGTGGTGGGTGATGTTGAGGGGGAGGAATCTGTTGTGTTGGGGTAAGGGAAAACAGCTGTTGAGGTGTGGGGAGCTCTCTAGCTGCAGCAGCTGCTGCCCTGACCCCTGATGATGGCTGTGCAAAGCAGACCATGATTCCCACTCTGCAGCAGACGCCAAAGGTGAGCTGTGCACAAGTCCAGCATGATGCTCTCCTTTGGAAATCAGATCTGCCATATGCTTTGCACAGACCTGGTTCCTGGTTGCCAAATAATTTCCCAAAGTGGAGTGAGGATGCAAGAAAACACTGAAAGTTCTGCAAGGTTTCTGCTTTTCCATTGCTTCACATCATTCCCAATGTATGTGCTGTGGTGGGTCCCAAAACCAGAAGGGATGAGGTAAGGACCATGTCTCAGAAGAGGAAGGTGGGAAAGATGTGGACAAACTTTTTAGCATGGCCTGTGGAAATAGGACAAGGGGTAGTGATTTTAAACAGAAGGAGGGTTGGTTTAGATTACATATAAGGAAGAAGTTATTTACAATGAGTGTGGTAAAACACTGGCACATGTTGGACTGAGAGGTGGTAGATGTCCCATCTCTGGAAAAATAGACAAGTTCGGGTTAGACAGGGCTCCAAACAGGCTCCCTGATCTAGAAGGGGGTTGGACTAGATGATGTTTAAAGGACCCTTTCAACCCAAACTATTCCATGATTCAATGATTCTAGAAGGTGAAAGTTTCCAAATCCACTGACTGTTTCTGTCAGAGCACTGTCTCCACTGACGTGGGAAGGAGCTGAAGATTGTGTCTGCTCTGATGGACAAGAATGTTTATGTCTTTGCTTTAATTTCCTGACAGTACAGCACATCATACACCAGGGAGGTGGTTAAATGCAAATAAGTTCTGCCTTAACCAGAAAGCAGGGGAAAAAAAGGAGCATTCCCTGCTCCAAAATTGGTGATGTAATTACAGACAGAATTTGTCAAAACAATTGCAAATTATATAAACCAAAGACACCCTTTTCTCTGGAAGATACAATTAGTGAGGAATAAAAGAGAATCTTTAAAAAATATTTATAAAGAATCAGAACAATACACTGGTTTTTTTTTCCTTCTGTTTTACTTCTGAGGAGCTAAAGAAGACCAACAGAATCTACTTTTGTGTGGTCTGTGCCCTTGAAACTCTGGATCCTGCTCACAAAGATGTCTGGAGCCACAATCAAGAACTGCTTAGGTCTTAAATGCCATTTTTTGTTTGGGCTTTATATGTAGAAGGCTTTGTAGTTTCCCCTGAAGAACAGCTTCAGCATCTGTAGGTGACTGCATAGGTTTCTTCCATAGCTGTAGGATTAGACAAGGGCAATGGCATTGCAAACTGACAGAGCACTTAGGGAGAGACAAAAGCTATGAATACATGCAGCTTCAGATGAGTTGGTCCTTCTTTCATGAGACTTCTTTGAGCAGTGCATAATTATGGTGTTGCTCGTGCTGACTTGGAGATGTGACACTTTCTCCTACAGCAGTGGCTTCTACCTATTAGTCACCCAGCTATCAGCACCATTTAGCTTGGGAACAGCCTTAGCTGGAAATGGTTTCTGTGTATTCTTCCAGCTTCCCCTTCAAACCTGCAGATTTTCACATCCACATCTACTGCCACTGCATGGTGAGACACTTCCTCCTGGTAGTGCTGCACCTGGCTCTCTGGCTTCACTTGAGCTTCATTCCAGCTCTTGGCTTTGAGGAAACAGTGAGACAGATCTTCCCTTTTATCCTCCTTGTGACAATGCTCTTGATGTTGCAGACTTCTTTCATGACCCTTTTTAGTCAACTCTTCCAGAACTGAACTATTCAGTTGCTCCTTGTAGAGAAGCTGTCCCATGTCTGGAATACCCATAAACATGCCAACAATTCAGAGCACTTGGCTTTCTGAAAGGCTATTAATAATATATCTTGCCTAATGTTTGGAAACTAGGCTTGGTTTCTGTCAGTTGTCATGGGGTAAGAGGAGAGGTCCTCTTCTGGGTTAGTAAGTTTTTATAGATAGGAAAGAAAGAGCAGCAGTCAATGGACAGTTTCTCTGACAGAAGGGTAGCCTTGCGTATTCCCATGGACCCTGTGTGCTTTCGTGTATTTGTAATTGATTTAGAAAGATGAATCATCACCCAGGATAGTAAAAAATTAAGAAGGTTGTACAGATCTGTAGGAAAATTCAGTAAACCTGGGTAGAAAACAAAGTGACAGCTGTCAGTGTGACATGCTGTGACATGGCAGTGGCACATCAGCTGTGTAAAGTGATAGGGAAACCCTCTGCAGGGTCACAGCAGTGTGCTCTCAGCTTGTTACTAGTACTCAGGAATGATCTTGGAGAAAGGTCTCTGAAAACATTGATTCAGTGTTCAGCAATAGTCAAAAGTTATTGGAAATGAGAGGGGAGGAAGAGGAAAAAACAAGTATATGCACTACATATAAGCTTCAAGAAGAGCTTCTGTACCGTGGATGTTATATTTGGTTCTGTCACCTCAGTTTACAAAAGGTTATGGTATAACTATGCACTGAAAAGAAAAACCATTTTTTATAAGAGACATGAAGAGTTTCCTCACAAATAAATATTAAGTAGTCTGGAAGTCTTCAACTCGAAAATAGATAGCTGAGCAGCCATACCATAGAAGCCTATAAAACAGTTGGAATGGTGTGCAGAGGAAGGTTGCAAAACCTTTAAGTATTCATGATGTAAGATCTGGACACCATGAAGTGAAATTATTAGGTAGCAGGTTTAAGACAAACATGTAAAGTACTTAATGTGTATGACGAATATGTACATTGTAAGAGCAGTTATCTTAGGCTATTATGGAGGCCAAATGTAGGTATTAGTCCTAGAAGGGGTGAGATATGCTCACAGGTGATAAATCTACTGAGATTTACAGTACCTGAGAACCTGGATGCCACCTCCAGCTCAAGAAACCCTTAAATCAGCAATTGCCTGAAGCTGGAAGCATATGTTGAGAAAAAGGTCACTCTGTACTTGACCTGTTCCTTAGGCCTTTCCTTGCATATCTGCAATGGAGCAGGTAACTTTGCTCTGCCTACAGTTGTCTCTTGCTGTGAGTGTGTGAGATTTCCATCACAGGAGCTTAAGAGCAGATTAGCTAAACACCTCGATGCAGGGTAGGTAGAGCTTATCCTCCTTCAGAAGGGAAGCAAGACTCAGAGACCTCTGAATGTCAGTTTGATCCCATTTCTTCCAATTCTAAAGAAACAGTGAGTGAAAGTGCCTACTTCTCCACTTCCCACCTCTGGGCTGTCATCAGGACATGGCAGAGAGTGGTCCAGGACACTAAAGGGCAAGAAAGGCTGAAACAAGGACAGAGCCTGCAACAGGCATGCAGTCTTCTCACCACTGGAATCCCGGTGGATGCTGAGGGTAAGTTACACCTCTGAAGTGCACCAGCACAGACACGCCAGGATGTGACTCAAAGGCCATGCTCAGCCATAAGCCCTGTCTGTGGGTGCTGGAGCCAACGTTGTGTCATTCTGTTGTGTTGCTGGCAGCCTGCTGTGGAGGAGTGCAAGGGGCAGAATAAGGTTGTTGCAAACCCCTGGAGAAAGAAATTGCGATCACTGAGCCTGTAGGTATGAGCTGCTGGTATAACATCACAGCAGAAGTGGTGAAGATCTAAGGAGCAGTTTCACAAGACATGTGGCCCGTGATCTTTCCATGGGAAAAAGGACAGAACATGAATGGGGTTACAGTACAGATAGCAGTCTCACCCCTACATACTGCCCTTAGTTTCTCCTTTTGGTATGACTATGTTTTTGAACTGTAAGCCAACCTACAGGGCCCTATTGCCAGATGCAGAGTGATGTTACAAAGACCAGCCTCAGCAGATGCTGGTGCTCATGCATTTCAGAATGCTCATTCTTCAAGACAATGCCTTGGGGAAGTCACCACTGACTGAGTCTACTTCCCGCTCTCCCTTCCTCAGCAATACTAATCCTTGTAGATAGCCCTGAAAATAGACAACAAAAGGCTTGAAGAGCTAACTTACTATACTGGGGAGAAAACATGAAAAAAAAAAATCAAGAATTATGTACTTGCAGCTACAGAGATGAATTGAGCTCCCAAAGAATCCGAAGAACATAGCAAGAACTGGCATTTGCACTGGATTAGTGCATATTCCCCTACGTCCTCTTTAAAAATGTCTGAAGATTTATGCGAACTATAGGAGTTTTTTTTGTTTGCTTGTTTTTTTTCTCCAAGGACTTACTTTGAGGTCTTCTGTTATTAAGAGAGAAGTAATATTGCCAGGAAGGCAGCTGAACCTCTTTCAACCCCTCTCATTGGCTTTCAGTCCAGGAGACTGGAGCTGCATCTAACCACAAACACACAAGCCTGGAAGTCCCTCCTCAGAGGCAAAACAGCTTCCAGGCCATGACTAGGTATTATGAAGAAACCTGAAGATGATTTCCATGGTCATATTATGAGGCTGAGCAGTCAGAAGTGTTTGATGGTTCTTGCCCAAGCCAACCTCATAGTGCCTACCACATATGCATAATACCCAGTCTATGAACCACAAGTAAACCACTTTAGTGTAGTTTCATTAAGGTATGTTCTACAAAAATAATTGAGAACAGCTCCCTGCAGTCCATAAATTCCACAAGTCCTCTCCTTTTCCTATAAGGCAAGATCTTTTCCTAATGCTTTTGAAACCAGAGCAACAAATAAAAATATTTCCAGCTTGTTTTAACAGTTGCTGACAACATCTGAAGTGATTAAAGAGTGCTCTTCTTTCATTTGTTTATTTTTTTGTTATTTGCATTCATGAAATGGATGGGGCATTAAGCAACCTGGTCTAGTGGAAGGTGTCTCTACTCATGGCAGAGCAGTTGGAACTAGATGATCTTTGAGGTCCTTTCCAATCCAAACCATTCCATAATTCTATGAAATGCAGGCATAGGGCAGAAAAATAAATCGTAAGAGTTGTGTTTGTGGAATAACACTTGGTTGGAACAATGCCAGTCTGACTGCTAGTAGTCTGGAAGGTGGTATTTCTGTAATCCTGTTGGAAAATAAAGCCTGGCAGGACATAAACACTGCTGTTCCAAAAGTACTTATGTATTTAACATAGAGAGACCAAAGAAATCACATTTATTTTAGCTAGGCATATCCTGGAACCATCACATGACAGTTGCAGGAGGGAGATGATGTGGTATCAGCCCATTACTATTTTTGTATCCTTATTAGCTCCTAGCATTAGGGAAATCAAAGGGTACATTGCAACATCCTAAACAGGATCCTAATGAGTGTTTATAGGGAGCAATTCTTTTTTTGTTAAGAAGTGTAGTTGTGGCCTGTTTAAACTCTGATCTTAATTCCCTGAATTTTTTAGTCAGGATTCTTGGTGGGTTTGGGCACCACACACCAGGGGCAAGAAAACTGGTGTCTCTTGCACAGAAGGACTAGAAAGGTCTTCATCTCTTGACCCCTGAGGAACAAGGCATTTTGGGGATAGGGCTCTCCTGCTCAGCAAGCAGAACAGGTGTTCTTTACACAAAATTTTAGCTTGGACTGCAGCAGGAAACATATTTTAGCCTATGATTAAAATATCCCACTATGAAGTATTACTCATTTGTGCCCATACACACAGCAGAGGAGACTTCCAAAACCAGTTCTCCATTGTGTCTCTTTTTTACTCCCTGTCCTATCTATGACAAACCTTTTCAATACGTTTTCCACCTGTGTCTGTGAACCAGGTGAACCAGCTGTGGTTTTCACTGCAGACAGAGCAGGCAAAAACTTAGTTTCCTACTTCCCTGAAATCGATTAAAATCAAGCATTTTCAGTTCCTAACCCACCTACAATAATTGGTTCATTTTTCTGTTCAGCACTGCAAGTCCCTTCTGCCTTCCATCTCCAGTAAAATTTGCATGTTCCTAATCCTAGGATTTACTTGAGCAACTACAGAGATTCCTGAAATGGCTTCTCCTCCAACTGCTTTGTCTCCAGCTGGAGACAATTACTAATTTGTCCAATTCTCACCACATATATTATTAAAATCAAAGGCAAACCTCAAAACATTAGTAACTAATTTCAGTGTTATAATTCTAATAAAATAAAAGCAGGCCACTATTAAGCAACATTTCTTTTGTATGTGGTAACTTCTTCATTGAATTCTGAGGGCTTTTTCCTTCTCAGATAGAATTAATCATAGTTGCAAGGATCTATGGATTACTGCTGCTTTTAAATTTGAAGCAGGGTGGCAGATGGGAGTAATTTGAGTATGTCCCCAACAGGAGCATGGAGAGAAGCAGAATAGTGTTAATAATTTGTTTTTTCTTATTCTAATAAAATTCTGCGTCTAGTGATAGAAACTCTTATTGCAAGGGTCTCTTTTTATCACAAAGCAGATGTTGATCTGTTCTATTGATCTGTTGATCTTGTTCAAGAAAGAGGAAAAGAGATCACCACAGTTAGGTCTTCTGGAGAACAGATTTGGGCAACCCCAGGGAAGAACTGCCAGAGTTCAGAAATGAGGAGTGCTAAACATAGAAGGAGGAAAGAGTTAAGAGGACAGGTAATATCATTTATGTAGGAGACAAAGGCAACCATTTGCTCTCACTGAACTAGAAGACAGGAATAAGTGCTTTCTTTTAAAGTATTTTTATGTTTAGGCTCTGCTCAGAGAAAACATCTACCATTTCAGCTCCCAGCTCTGACAAAGAAACTCAATGGCCTTTGAATCTGGACTGAGAAATGGTCTATATGGCACAATGTTGCACTGTGAGCAGTCCCGAGGCCTCTGACCCCCTGCTAGCTCAGAGTCTCTCATGGAGGTGAAGGTCTGAAGCAGAGTCTGCCAGCCAGCCCTGCCTCAACCCACCCTGGGAGACCATCCAGGACAGGGGCATGGGGAGCTGCCAGCACGCAGCTGGTGTATTCCAGGTCCTGCCAGCCTGTTGTGGGGTGTTCCACCTCCTGTTCATACTCATTGTAACTGGAAAGAAGCACAAAAGGAGGTAGAAGCTGGATTTGCTCTGATGCTCTGCTGCAGGGACACAGAAATCCAACACACAGGCTGCTGAGAGGGTCTGGAGAAGCAAAGGTGAGCACTGATTCCCTCCATGGTGCAGGTCATCTAATCTTGAGATTTTTGAGCTGGAATTAGCACAAGCAGACAGGCAAATCAATGACGATGAGAGGATAAGGTGAAACCACCTTATCTGACTTGTGTCCCAGTGCTCAGATCAAGGCTGGAGTAGGACCACTCTTGCCAGCAAGATTCACAGCCCAAGAGGAGCTTGTCCCTGGAGTTTGTGGAAAGGGCTACGCAGGAAGGAGAGGCATTAAAAATAAAAGACACAGGCATGGGAGCAAGGTCGAGTAAACTGTGAGAGCCTAGGATTCATCTTTCCATCTCTCCTGAGGTGTGAACTAGCCTCTGGAACACTGCACAGAAGATGCTCACTGACATTTCCTCTGGATGCTTCTCCTCTTTCATAATGAATGTGGCTGCTGCTTCTTGGACTGTCAGTGTCCTCTACCGTGGGTAACCCCTCCCCAGTGTGATGTTCTGGGAGCTGTGGATACTAACACCATGTTACCATACTTCAACCAGCAAGCAGTGTGTGCTGTAGCTCTCAGCTTGGCCAGGGTGATTTTTTCACTGAATCACCATCCTCCCCAGTTGTCACCCCCCAGATTTCACGTTAGCTCAGGCAGTGGATGAGGTGACATGGTGGCAGAGTGTGTGGGTTCCTTTAGCTGGCCTCAGTACCCATGTGGTGAGCAGGCTAATCCCCTGTGCCATGGGCTTGGTAGCTGGGGTACATTGTGAGCCCCATCTGTCTGAATGTGCTGCAAGATAAAGGGGATGTCTTAAACCACTGTGGCAAAATTTGTTAGAGCTGCTCTACCAGAACCCAGAGTTGAAAGAGACCTTTTCCCATGTAGCAATGCCAGAAGAGATGATCACAAGCAACTGGCTGTCATGGATCTGCTCTGAAGTCCCAGTTTTTCCAACACCCCAATTTAAGCAATTCCATCCCTCAGCAATTCCAAGAGTACTGATCAACTGGGAAAGTTTCCTGTTCACAGGGAAAGCTTTGCAGGAAGGATTTGCGGGAAAGATTTGCAGGAAGGATCTCAGAGGTGCAGCTGGCTCCATCAGGGCAGCATGGAACAATGCAGCCACTACTACAGACTCTGCCTTGGCTCCCTGAATCCACATCACCTGGGGTGGTCCTTCTGCCCCTTCAGGGTCAACCATGGAGCAAATTGATCTCTTGAGACTTTTACTTGGAAACAAATTTGACATCACCTCTGTTTGACCTTCAAACAGCTGCCTTTAAAAAAAAACCAAAAAACTCAAACTGAAATAATGCATGGACTAATAGTGCTGTAAAAAGCTGTGGATCTGAATTTTCCCCCTTTTTCATGTCTGCAGCATCATAGATTTGCTACGACCTCCCACAGCCATGGTGTGTGCGTGGCATCATGCATCATTACAGACCAGAGGGCTTCTCAAAGGCTAATCTCAAAGCTGATTTATGGCAACCCACCTCAACCCACATGAGCCATTAGCTCACTTATGACTCTTTGCTAGGTTTCCTGTCTTTCTGTCTCGTTTATTTCGGAAGAAGAAGGGAAAGATGGGATTTCTGCTGAATGTAGGCCAGCTCTTCAGGCAGTCACCGGAGCTTTGACAGTTCTTGCCAGATGGGGATTGGGCACCGGCTTTGTCAGATAAAATATTACCTAGCCAAGATTTAGTGGCATCTGGCTAGACATTCTTTGCTTTCTAAGAGATTTTCTGTTACTCATCCCAAATACTTTGGTCGTGGATCTGGTACTATCTGACTATAGCTTTTCCTCTAGCTACTTGCAGTGAGGCATTTATATACACATAATCACAGCAGATAAATCTCTTAAAAAGAGATAATCATAATCTCTTTAATCAGCACATTGTGGTAATCCCCCGTAAACAGACTGGCTTCAGCCAACCCTTTTACTAGGTCAGTATCCTCACTGATCTTTTCCCTCTTCAGTTTTGTCCTATGTCAGCCATGTTGCAGGAGGTGTTTCTGAGAGATCAGGAAGTTAAAGGATTGTGTGTACATATAGGAGCTCATATTATGCTATTTGGTGATAACAAATCTGAGAATAGCAATCAAAGATATATAGGAAGAATGCAGACACATCTTCACTGTGATTTAATACATGCCAAACTCCAGTAACTCCTGTCTTGGGCCATTCCCTGCTTAACCATCATTTACAACGTGCTTTTTTTTTTGTTCATGGATGATGCTGCTGACATTGCAGAAGTTACAGTTATGTTTCTGCTCACACATGATGCACGTACATTATTGTAAATGTACTTGTGGGAATGAGTTATTGAAATAGCAGGGAATGTGAATTACACACCTGCCTCCAGCAAACTCTCCTTGTCTGGGTTTATTCAGCTGCTGTAGGATCAATAAAAACATTTCTAAATGAAAAGTGATTCATCCAAGGAGCTCAGACAAGAGGTCAGCTCTGTTTCAAAAAATGGAGAGGAATATCTGACCAGAGGAAAGCCAGCGCTGTTGCCTGCCTGCAGCCCCTGCTCCGGCCCTTCTCACCATGCTGGTGTTAACACTTTTGCATGTATTTTTTAAAGGAGATTGTTTCTCAGTATATGCTAGGGGTTTAGCATGCTGACTACTGCACTGGAGAGACTCCACGTGAAGCAAGGAGAGCCGACAGGGTTTTGGAAATTGGTGGGGCTCATCTAGATTGTCAGATTATATTCTCATTGCAGGGAAGGGCACTGTAACCCCAAGTTTGTGGCTGCCTGGAGAAACCAAGGAAGTGCGATGGGAAAGAGGAGTGCCTCAGGCGTCCCGGGATTTGCCTTAGAAGAGAGGACAGTGTAACCCTTAATGTTTGCATTCTTTCCCGATTTACAGGTCAGCTTTAGCAGGCCTGCACACACTTGAAAAATAAATGACAAGCTGTGTCCAGTCCCATGGGTCTTACTCATGGGACTTGTCCTTACTCATCGGATCGGCCCCCGCAAGGCCGGTGAGACTGCTTGTGTGATTGAGCCTTTTGGCAGAAAGGCCTGTTCATTCCAATGGGGTTCTGTTTGTTTTGCATGCTGCAAAAATGCAGACATCGCTGGAAGGCAGCGGGAATTTTATGTTTGTGAGCTCAAATGCTTAAAGGGTCACAAGCCCACCTAGGACAGTCCTGGAAGACAAGGCAATCCTGGCACCCCAGTCAGGACCTTCAAGAAAACACCCTGAATGTGCATCCAGGCACAGGATTTTTTTTCTGGTTTTGATTCTCATCCTGGAGTCCCCAGAGCATCCGTCTTCCCAGGGCTGTGACAGCAGATAGGGCCATCATGTGGTTTTAGTTGCTATAAAATATATGTCATTTAAGTCATTTGAAGAGGTGAGAATGGAGGCAGCTGATTCCCATTCATGTGATGCGTTGCAAAGGACATTTCTCTGTGTCCCTGTTTTACCCTACACAAGCAAAAGTGTTGCCACACTCAACTACAGAGCAGCCAGGATCCAGGAAAGGGAGCAAGCTCTAATCCGGGCAGTTGAAGACTGTAAAAATCTGCATTGGAATCATTCCAGGTGCAGAGACCCCCAACCTTGATGATCACAAACATCCTGGATGTCCATGTCAACAAGGCATCTCATCAGCGGTGTCCTTGGCTGTGGCTGCTGATACTATCTCTGTGTTTTCACTGCAGAGATGGATGCATGGGCATTGCCCAGTGCAGAATAACAATGGTGCTTCCTGCCCTGTGGAGCAGACAGCATTGGGACACAGCAGCCCTGGAAACCTCTTCATTATCTCAGCTTCCTGTTAAAGCAGAGTGTCCAGAAGGAAGGATGGTCTTACAGTTAGAACACCGGACTAGACGCAGTTGTAGTTTCTACCTGCACTTTCTTGTGTGATTTTCAAAATCACTTAAAGTTCTTAATTTTGTTACTTTCTAGGAACATGACCAATTCCCTATTTCAGAGGAGAAAAAGTCATGAAATGTGGCTTAATTGTGGAGAACATGTTCACAAGAATCTAACAAATAGCAAGTGTGAGAGAGGAAGAAAAGCTGGTAGGCTGTGGCACTTGGGGGCTCTGTTTAATGGTGGTAAAAGTGTCAAAGTGGCAGAAGTACTCCAAGTTTGATGGGGGTTCTTGTTTTTTCTGAGACATCTCCTACAGACACCTGAAGTTCAACTTTTTGTAGCTAGGGTGATCTTTGGAGCATTCAGCCTAAAACCAAGAAGACTCTACCCTGCTGTGTATAACTTTCAGTGATCTGTGTGTAGGTAAATTTGCTCATGAGGAAAAATCCCTTCTCATGATTAGCACAAGGCTGCCGTGACCGTATGGTCCTGCAATGTGGCTAACACTGACAGACAGGCCCAGCACTTGGTAATCTATTTAAAAGCACCTATTTGGAGTCAAATTGCTCTCAGGAGCAGATGTCTAGAAGTGCCACACGATCAATCTGGAGACCAGTTGGGTGGTTTGTCTTCACTGTCCTTGCTCCACCACTGAGGATGTGGAAAGAAGGCAAGGACACACCTCAGAGAATTGCCTGGTAGCCTCAGATGGAGCTGGAATTTCATGGTTAGTGAGCAGTAATCTCTAGCAAAGAGGTGGCCAGCTGTGAGAAACAGGCACTTCTGAAACTGTTCCTCCTCATTCCAAGGGGAACTACTTTTGCAGTTTATAGTTAAAATTAGGGAGCTGCTCTATTTTAGCTGTTGACAGTTGTGCCTTGGCTTTGCTTAAACCTGTGTTTTCAAGGGCTTTTCTACATCCATATATGACAGAGGTCTGCTGATAAATCAGGGAACTTTTTTATAGAAGCTCTGAAGCATCTTTGTAGGCAGTTTAGCACTGATTTAACTACTACAGTTTAAAGCTTGTTAATTAATATTGTCAAATGGATCAGGTTGTTTGAATCAATTTGAACATAGTTTTGCTTAAGTCATTTTCTAAACCGGTTTTCAAAGCATGCCACTACATTCATGCAGAAATTTGAGCATAGACATAGGTTTTTTATTCTTTGCATTGTATTAAACCAACTTTTACTTGTACAACTGTTGTGGTTCGTATCAGAAGAAAAAATACTTCCTTGACACTTTGAAAGAGAACTTTGTATGATCTTGTATCTTGTCCTTTCTATTTAAGAATGTGCTAAATAAAACTGGGGAAGATGAGCTTTAAGAAAGAAAGGAAGTCAAACCAAAAAATATCCACCTTTCTTCATATGATATAAAGCAGCAGAAAGACATCATAAATTACAAATACTTTCACAACATCATTATATCTATTTATCTTTTCAAGGTCTAGTGTTCCCTTTTTGTTAGTGCACTTTGGTTATGCTCCTTTATGATCTCTTTCTCACTGCCAGCCCACAAGACTAAACATGCTTTATATTTTTCATGGTACATTTCGCCATTTCCTGTTCTTGCCTTCTCACATTCACCCCCAGAGATCTGGAATAGTCTGAAGGAAAGACAGAACTCCTGCTGTGTTTAAAGATAGCTTCTGGTCTGGATGGCTAATGTGATATGGAGCCTTTCACTGTCTGGGTTGCTAATTTGGCTATGAATTGAACTGGTCATGGCTGAAACAGGCTATTCCTCGGTGGCTTTCCAGTGGCCTGTTGTATATGATCTCTTCATGTTCATATCAGTGAAATCCCATTTGTCACAAATCACCACCACAACTGAGTTTAACCTGCTCTCAACCTAAACCCCGCCAAGATGATATGGATACATCTGTCCTGTGTGGATTTTCTCCTTATGTTGGTCTTGCCCTTGTTGTGGCTGCAACAATTCTTTTTTACAGAAAAATTGACTCTGTGCTTTTCATCAACTGGAAAAGTCAAATCAGTGCCCCAGCAGCAAGGGCACAAGCAAACCCTCCCTTTGTTGTCAGTTATGCCACTTGAAGGTGTTATTGTTTCTTCAGGGCGCAGGTGACTGTCAGTTTGCTGCAGCTGATCATTTCCAAAGCTCTGCTGCTGGACAAGACCATACCAACGTGCCTCTTATCAGCTTCATTCAGCCATGAGGGTTAGAAGAGTAAGGTCTGCTATGTTTTAATCCGGTGGATTTTGGCAACAGCAGGTTGGGGAGTCCTGATGTAGAGGGTCCCTCCTGCTGGGAGATCACAGGTGTGGCCAATGTGAGCAAGAAGGTGCTGTTTTGCAACACCCTGGCAATGAAAATGTCTTTTGCTGGCAGAGATAACCCTAAAACTCTGTTCACAGCCTGTGTGTGCACCCAGGACTGGACTGTACATCCTCTCCACTGATGAAGGAAGTTTGCTGCTGCAGCTCATGTGGTGTCTGCAGAGTCCTGTTGACCTGTGCCTAGCATGGTTTGGACCCTAATCAGCTTGGACTTTCGAGCAATGTTCAGCCCATGCCTTGGGAATCATCTTGGACTCAGTCTCACCGAGTGGTTCAGATGTTGCCACCCTGCTGCAAAATGATCAGCTGGACAGATGTGTTCTGGTGGGTCACTGTCCTCAGCATCAGAGAATGGGAGTGGGCCCATTTTATTTGTTACTGCCACCTTTCTGCCTCATTGTAGGTCCAGTGCCTTCATCTGGCTTTTCTAAATCCTAAAGATGTCATTGTAATACAATGGCATGACCTGGAATAAGACTGATTATTTAATACCCAGGAAGACACCTCTTAGGGTTTTCTGCAACCCCAAGGTCACCCTCAAGTGACTTCAAGTGACCTCAGTGCTCTCAAGGGACACAGGAGATGGACTCGATTAGACAGGGAGGACTGGAGCAATGTGGTGTCCAGTCATACTTACTAGTAGCTTCACTGGAGTCCCTGCTCTCGATGCTCCAAGAAGTAAGAGGACCAAAGCAGGAAAACAAGGGAAACAATGAATAGGAGCTGAAAATTTGAAGCTCTTTTCTGGCATGGCAGATTTGCTCTGAGGCTTTTGCCAAATTTCTCTAAGCTTTAATCTCTTGGCGTTGAAAATGAAGAAATTACATCGCTCCCATGATGCAAAATCAAACTGCAAAATTTATTGAGGAGCCATTAGCAGAGTTCATTAGATCAGCAGATGGGAGCTTTTGTGTGGCATTCATTATTTGCATCACAGATCTCCCTTTTTGTCCAATCAGGAGGTTTTTTTGCCAGGGTGTCTTGTTGGAACTGCCACTGGCATCCTAGTTCTGGGCATGCACTGCACATTTTAGCTGCTCTCTGAACATTGATCAAAGCTGCTGGGAGGAGAAGCCAGCAACATACTAAATAGCTGTCAGTTCAGCTGTTTTCACGTGGTAAAGCTCATTTGTCTCCACGCCAAGTAATTGAAGGAGTCGAGGCCCTATTTAACCTTTCATGAAGAGCTGATGCTTTGACATCCACAAAGAGCTGCTTTGTTTGAGAAGCTAAAGGTTTTTGTAAGATTAGGCTCAGGTATTATAGCCCAGCACGTGCTCACCAACTATAATGAGTATGGTAGGTGTTTGGGGCTGAGATGTGGGAGTTCTAGGGCTTGACTGACTTCTCTGCCTGAGGGAATCCGAAACAGCACATCCCCCCAGACAAGGGAAGTAGCATACTCTTGAGGGAACCGGAGAGACATCACAGGCACTGTGCCCCTCATGTTGGATCTTTTGCTTTTTATAAAGTAACTTAAACAATGATTAATCCACAGAATAAAAATCAATTTTCTAACCCTTGAACAGCAAACTTCAGGCACTGCTTTCTGCACCTGCAGGTTATCCACATCAGGGTACCCTAGAGTTTGTTTCGTTATGGCAGACCCTCGTTTTAAAGACTTGTGCTGAGTGAGGCAACAAATTTGAACCAGGAATGTCTTAAACTCTGAGTTAAAAAGATAACAGCAGTATTTCTCAGGTTTTGAGCCTGGCCTGTCTGGTGAATGGGGTGGAAAATTCAGGGTAAAGCAAACCAACTTTATCCAGGAAATACTCTGCCCGAGATTCCAGTCCTCATCCTACAGGCAGTCTGCTTGTGTCAGGTGGGCTCCTTCACAGGAGTCAAGGCAGTATTAATTGTACCCCACAAATGTCCATAATTCAGTACAGCTATTGATTTTTATGTCATGTTTCATTCTGTTACAAAAATGTCTGTAATGGACAAACATGTAATGTCTTTCTTCATTGTACAGGCTATATTCATACAGCAGTTATTTTATCTTTTTTTTTTCGTTAGAAGAGTAAGGTGTGCTGTGACAACTGGTGCTGTGTTGTTTTCTGTGTTTCTGTCTGTGTTGGAAGTGAATTTGGACTAACAGACTAAAGAATTGTCATTCCTTATCTACTAGCAATCATGTTCAGTAACTCAGTGTTAAAGTGATGTAGTTCATGGGAGGAAAAATTAATAAACCTTATTTACCTTTATTTCCTTTGTCCCCTTTGGGGTTGTTACCTTGGCAACTCAAGTCACTCTCTAATTGATCACCAACATTCCAGAACCCGGGAAACAATGGCTCTGCTTGCTGAAACAGGCACCACGTGAGGCACTTCTCCAGTGTCACGCCTGGTATTAGCAAGGTACTCCACAAGCTACTTTGGCATCTTCACCGCTATAAAGCTGTCCAGTATAATGAGGATCATGGGTTATTTTAGGTGGAGGGCTGTCAGCTACGGTGCTAAAGACCATCCACAACCTTGTGTAAGCAGTTCCTCATGTTTGCTGTCCATACGGACATTGAAAAAACAGAGGAATCTTGCAAGTGCGCTTATCTTATGCTACATCAGAAACCCATCTGACTTGCTAAATTCTACAATAATCACATTTTTTGTTTAATTTAAAATAAACAACAGCACCATCCAGGTCCCAC
>WEIV01006318.1:28079-80970 GCA_013390005.1 Calyptomena viridis | reverse complement strand
TAATATTAGAGAGAGAATATACATCCTCACATTCTTACAGATTATTTTACGTGGCACACAAGGAGGTGATTCTTGCCATCCGAGCTCTGGCATAAGCCATACAAATCTACAAACAGCTGGTCCAGTGTTTTTCATTTACAATTAACTCATCCCCTGTTGATGCCTTGGCGACGAGCCTGGTGTAATGTGAAGCACTGCCTCGTGATCCTGAACCCACAGACTAGGAATCCCCTTAAAGGGCTCTGGTCCACAACTGTAAAAATGTTTTTCAAGAACAGGCTTCCTTAAATATCAATTACCAGAAGGTCACAGAATCACAGAATTAACTAGGCTGAAAAAGACCTTTGAGACNCAGTGTTAAAGTGATGTAGTTCATGGGAGGAAAAATTAATAAACCTTATTTACCTTTATTTCCTTTGTCCCCTTTGGGGTTGTTACCTTGGCAACTCAAGTCACTCTCTAATTGATCACTGACATTCCAGAACCTGGGAGACAATGGCTCTGCTTGCTGAAACAGGCACCACGTGAGGCACTTCTCCAGTGTCACGCCTGGTATTAGCAAGGTACTCCACAAGCTACTTTGGCATCTTCACCGCTATAAAGCTGTCCAGTATAAGGAGGATCATGGGTTATTTTAGGTGGAGGGCTGTCAGCTACGGTGCTAAAGACCATCCACAACCTTGTGTAAGCAGTTCCTCATGTTTGCTGTCCATATGGACATTGAAAAAACAGAGGAATCTTGCAAGTGCGCTTATCTTATGCTACATCAGAAACCCATCTGACTTGCTAAATTCTACAATAATCACATTTTTTGTTTAATTTAAAATAAACAACAGCACCATCCAGGTCCCACATAGTGTAATGAATACATTGATTGTAGGTAATTAATAACACACTCCTTTTTATTCCAGAAGATGGCCAGAAAGCCAAGTATATCATCAGCACCTACTGAGGGAGTAACATTTGATTGGATTACTATTTATGTCCACAAGAAAGCAAATAATTCTTTGGTGTCTTTGAGCTCTGGAGATGTATATAATATTCAAAAATATTATATATNCTAGGCTGAAAAAGACCTTTGAGACAAATGATTCTATGAGCTGAAATGACTGCAGGATGGATGCTGCTGCATTCCTGCAATTCTTGAGCCAGGTCCCTTCTCCTCTCTTCCTCCTCTTCTGTCTGTGGCTGATGCAATGTTACCAGCACACAGGAAGGTCAGAACATACTGTGATGCATAAGGTAGGCAGTCTTCAATTCACTGGGCCTGGCTCACCCATTTTCCAGCAGGCTTTTGAAGCTGAGCATGGAGCTGTTTGCAATTCTTCTTGCTGGCTTTAAGTCTGCTTCATATCTGCTCTGTTCCCGAAAGTCTTGCACACTTAGGATAAAGTTAAAAAAATCCAGATGCTTCTGCCTAGTGAGTGGTACCCACCCAGCCTGGAGTGTACTTATGCTCTGGGGCACAGGACAGAGGTTGTAGTGTCCCATCTTAGGAGTGGACACACAAACGTTGCTTCTTCATGAACACCTGTATTTTGGCCATATGGTGGATGTGGACCCAACTGTAGGAAGAAGATGGAGCTAGATAGCTGTCTTTTTTTTTTTTTCTCCATAAGCAGTTATAGAAACTTTCTTTGCAAAAAAAAAAAAAAAAAAAGAGTCTATGAGAAAAACAGAAAATCCACCTTCTACCTCCTCCAAAAAGGTACTGGAATGTGAGGCAAAAGCATAATTTTGCCTTTTAGGTATTAAGCAGGGCTTTGTGGTTGACTCCTGCTAATTGCTGGTGCACAAAACCAGGACTTTTGAGGCTTGAAAGCAGTGTGGTGCTGGGAAATCTATGCCCCACCAACCACATACTGTTTTGCTTTGGGGTAGTCTTGTCATCTGTCTCTGCATCTCTCCTTCCTTCTCAGAATATGCCTTGTCTATGTCCACTGGGTTCACTGGGGGAAGGACCAGCCCATGACATTTATTAATATAGTGCTTGGCACGCTGGAGCATGACTCCACTGAGATTTCCAGTTGCTACCGAACTGCAAAATAATTAAAAGAGTATGTTAAGGCTTCTTTTATGTAATGCTCTCATCTAGACAGTTGATGCTTATTGGCTTCTAGGTTGAGTTTGATTTAGACCTTAACACTGTGTCTTGCTTATACAATTATTAGCTTACTGTGTGCTACACTATCACAGTTACAACCCCTGGAGAACCCATATGCCTGTGGAAGCTTAGCTGAGCATTTTTCCTGCAGGGCCCTTTGACTGGGACTTGGCCCTGCTTACCCCAAGAGAGCACTCAGCAGAAAATACCCTCACAAGCATTTTAGAAAGTGGTTTCTGATTTTGTGAAATCAGAAAGAGATGCCTTTGTCTCAGAGGTCTGAACAGCCACAAACCAAAGTGTTTGGCAGATCAGAAAACCCTTCACTAGGCACATGATTCCGGCGCTCTGAGGATCTGAGTCCGAGGGAATATCAGTCTTTTGTGGATTAATGTGACATGGAGAAGGTCTTCTGTCACCAGCCAAGCCAACTCCTAAAAAGAAGCCAAGTCTCTGTGGTCGCAGTGTTTTTTGAGCTGCCCCTGTATAGCCCTGACTGCACCTGGTTTGCTTTGGCTCCACTCAGAGCAGGAACAGAAGCCACTCAAGTCTGATGTGAAAGGCTGTATAGGAATACTCCACATATTGTCTGATGTAACATCAATTCAGCATCACTGATAACAGGAGAGCCCAGAAATACATACCCTTCTCAAAGGGTCGGATTAAATAACTATTTGCCAAGTTGGAACACTCCCTTGGAGACTATTGAACAGACCATTGATAAGTGCTGGGACACCTACTAAGAGATAGCTTTTAGCTCTTGGGTCTCATTATTCTCAGACGTTTCGCTCTCTTCAGCAAGCTGCAGTCATGCTGCTGTCAGCTGTGGAGCCCCCAGTATGACCCAGAAGTGGAATACAGGGTAACTGTGTCTCCAGACAGTACTAAATGTGCAGACTATCTGTAAGCTCAACTTTGAACTTCCAAGTTGCCTCTTTGGTGCAGATAGTGTAGCCCTGAAAGACATGCAGGCAAGCAGTGCATACTGTGGCAATGAGATGATAATCCCCTGTAAAGAAGAACAAATTTAGAGGAATTGCTCATTTTCATGGCTTTCAAACAAAACAATCATGACAAGACAGCTTAAAAAGCGTTTTAATTAGTCCATTTTACCTCTGTGGCTTAGTGCCTTATGACATCTAAGCTTTTTATTGCTTTACATTTCTTTGCCAGCTTGTATGGTAACCCAGTAGCCTACATCAGCTTTCAGCAAAATCTGAAAAATTTTGCAGCAAAAAAAATTTAGCAGCAAAATCTGTTGCACCAGAAGCAGCTGAGAGCTTCTTGAAAGTCATCTTAGGTTTTACAAAACAAAAGTACAGTAACTTCTGAAAAAGGGATAGACAGACATAGTGTAATTTCTTTTCCTGTACTTCAGTTTTACCTGACATAGCAAGAGGTAAGCTTCATTTGAGGAGGACAACATCGGAAGAACACTATACCAAAGCCCAGTCCTACAAAGCTGCTGGCATTACCTTAGGTACCTGTCAGAAATGCAAAGAATTAGGAAGACTTGTGCCTTAGATTTGGTGTTGGGGTAATAGGCAATGCTCTTTAGGGTGGGATGTGGTGCCATGGAGGTCACATATCCATCTGGAAACAACGGAGTTTTCTGAGACCAGGTAAATCAGTGGAGAAAGGGTTGATGGTAACTCACCTGATAAATTATTCCACTGAACTGATCCTATGTTGCCTATGGGAACAGCTAATTTGCTCTGCATTGTGCAAGGTAAGGAGAGATCACTTCCCGTGCTATGCTGTGCTTTGTGACTCCCAGGGCTGCTGTACAGTGGTTGATGCTTCTGTGGCTGAGAGCCTGTCTTGGCTCTGCACATTTCACAGAGGTGAGGTAAGCTGCTTGCAGCTACTCCTGATGAGCTTTTTTTGGTTGGATTATTTCCTCCTGACACCAGAAAACTGGAGCAAATCCAAAAGAGAAGTGGGTTGGATCATGTCTGGATCATGTCCCTCTGCTTCCATAGCCTTGTCACAGCCCTGCAAAGGCAGCCTGGTGCAAATATCCTACCCCACACACGGTCCACAGCAGGGGGCAATACTGCAGGACAGAGATGCAGAAAGCCCCTAGGCTGTGCTGGAGGCTTTGTAAAGCCAGACAAAATGAAATGTTGGGCATGAGGCTGTCTGAGCTACTGCTTTCTCCTAGGAGTGGGCACATACCCAAGGTCCACTGACTGGGATTATTTGCTAACACTTAATTTCCCAGAATTGTTGGAATACAGGCCTTTTAGGCTGATGGATTTGGGGCCCTTGTGTTTGGATTCACTGTGCTGGGCCTGTATTTTCTGCTGTTTCCCTTGTTCTCAGGAGGCTGCAAGAAAATCTTTTTATTCACTCATTTACCACTACGACTAAACACTATCTCCCTCTCACTACAACCCTTTCTAGAAAAGGGTCCAGATGCTTCAGGATAGTGAAAGTTCCAGCCATGGGTTTGGATTTCACATGTTCAGGGATGTGAGAAAGAGATACAAGAAGCATTGTAAAGACTATAGGCAAACATTCAGTATATACTGAGATACCATGAAAAAAGCACAGTTACACAGATTACACACACACATAAATATATATAAATATATATATATGTGAGTGTATGTATATGTATGTCAATGTGTGGTTCCATCTTCAGTTTCCCCTTGGGTATACACTGAGCTAAGGGCAGTGTTCCTTAGCTTGTGGAATCTTTCATCTGGGAGAATCTGCAGTGGTGTGGCTGGACCTCTGCTACTATACTGTGCTCTTTCCCTTCTACTGGGGCTGGTGTCTCCTTCTCAGGTCACCCAGAGCTGCTTGGGAACGACAGTTTTCTGGAAGCAGAACTACTCCTGTTGCTTTATTCATGTTGTCATTAATTGCCAACCCCCATTCTTCTGTAGTAACACGAGGAAAATAAAACACTTGATCTACTATGTAGGCATGTTTCAGTCCAAAGCGAAGTGTAGCTTTATCTTGCAAAGGTCATCTTTGGTTTAGGAGACATGGGTGGCAGAGCCCTGACAGTGCCATGGATGCTGAGGCACTGCCTGAGTTAATGAGCTGTGCCAGGAGAGATCCTTTGGGTAATCACAGGGACTCCATCGGGTCACAGAATGCTGGACCCATTTACAGGTACCCCTCACAGGTATGTATATAGACTGCTGCTTTGTCCACAATCCATTTACAATTCAGTATCCTCTCACAAAAATGTTACAGTAGACAAAATATTCTGGACAGAAATCTGCTGAGCAGAAGAAATACTTAGTTGGAAAGTACCCGTTCTGCAGTCTCACCCAACCCAAAACACAGGCTTACAAGTTTGAAATTGTATCACTTTTTAATTAACTACGGACTGATGTTACCTTTAGAATCATGAGCTGGAGACATAAGGTGCTAACGATTAAACAGCTTGATCCCTATCCCGTGATTCTAATGTTTTGCCAGTTGGCTATCAAAGTATGTCCAGAGCAGAGCAAGCACCTGGCAACTTCACAGACTTCAGTGATTTAAGAAAAACCCCAAATGACTTTTAGCTTATGTTCCTATTTTAATCTATAAGCAGCACCTACAGCTGCTGAAGAAAGGTTGTTCAGCATTTCCTGGGTTTCACAAGCTTGAAGAACAGTCACGGTGGGCTCTTTGTCCCACCTAAAAAGAGCTTGGTACTTTAATAACAGGCTTTGGACAGGAAGACCAAATGTTTCTACAGGGAGTGACAGTAGGATTCACTGCAATAAAAAGACCTTAGTCATGGCTGTGTGTGCACGGCTGCAAAGGCACACTCATGGCTGCATTCCTCTCAGAGAGTGAGTTGGTCTGGTGAACACAACTGGAAAATCCTTTGCCGCAGTCCATCTCCTCCAATGATAGGCTTATGATTTTGTCCTGAACTGTGTCAAGTTTCTTGAGCTTATGTGCTTGTGTAGTGTTTGGACTCATTCAGAACCTACAGAGTATTTGAGTTAAAAGCTCATCCGTGTTTTTCAAACACTTACCCAGTACTGACACAGTGCCAGGTCTGGCCAGAGGGCTGTCCAGCAGCCAGCAAATGACCTAAGGAGTTCCTCCTCTGACAGACAAGTTTTAATGGTATCACATTCAGCAAAACAGAACCAGACAGGGGTAGGTAGTCCTTCCTTGCAGGAGCTCCCCCATCTGTGGCCAGACATGCTGGGAGCTGGGGCAAACTGGAGACAGAAATCTGTTTGCAGGAATGGCTTTGGCGTTTCTGCTGAACATATTTGTAACTTTTCCAGAGATTGACAACCCCTCTATTTGCTTCAGTGGTTGCTGTTCCTATCCCATTCTTTCCTTTGGCTTGGTTTGAGGAGGCTTAAAACTGGTGATGCAGCTATTCTTATTATTTGGTTTTGGTTTAGCCACAGAATACTTACTCTAACTATTGCCCTTATCAATATCCCACTTGATGGGAAAGACTCTGTTTTCCCGAATATCCTACAATAAGCCAGCCAAAGTTTAAAAAAGAAATAAATTGTTAATTGCCTGAATTTAGCTCATTTTCCAGCAGATATGGATCCAGGTGTTTCCGGAAAGTGTCACTGGTCCAACAGCTTGTCTCTGTTGAAGGATGTGCCCTAATACCCTGTTACCATACTGTACCATGCATTTGTTTCATTCCTACCCACTTCATGTATCTCCCTGCTGGTATTTCCTCCTGAAGATTTCTGAGCTGAGGGCAAAGTCAAAGCGTGAGATTCTTCTACTATGGTATCTTCCATTTGGTGACTTTTTAAAGGGATTTGCCTGCAATGATGTCACATCTTCTCCTCTTCTTCCTTGCTCTGGTTTTCAGGGCTCTTTGAGCTCTCTCTGCATCTCTTGGGAGAGTGAGTAAAGTAAATAACAGTGAGGAGTGTAACAGTGATTTTCATCATGTTATAAAATGTGAACTGTTTCATGCTGAAAAAGAACCTGTGAAAAAAAAAAATGTCTGCACAATTTCATGGCAGTAATTTTCCAAAAATAAAAAATGGTGAGAAAATATCCATTTCACCTTAGAGCTCCTTGTCTTGTTGCTGTTAGCACACTGAGGCTGGCTCTGGGAATCACCCCCCAGCTGTTAATAAGGTATTTAAGGGTACTTAACATGCATTTCATTACTAAACCAACATTTCTGCTGTAGTTGCTCTGGTGTTTCCCAGACACCGTTATCTGATCTTCTAATTATTGCAATTTTATTCTTGTGTGGGTAATTAACAGGATGTATCAGGGTTCTCTGTGTGAAATGCTGTGTTCAGTTTTTAATTTCATAGCTTATTTAAGATCACTTCCATGAGGGCCTGTAGCAGTGATCACAGTTTTAGTGGTGACAATCACGATCTGTGGGGTACTCAGTTGGGCATTGGCCAGAGGTCACCATCCTGAACCATTTTTGCTGGAACAGGGATTAATGCAAGTTTAAATTTAAGGTGCCTGGCTGCAAACTGTGTCAGCTGAAGAGTCAGTGTTCTTAGGCTAGAGTGGCAAGGCATGGTAACATCTGCTACCAAATAGTAAATGGCAGAAATTTCTTACATCATCCAGTCATGAATTTATCTATAGGATATAAGTATATATTCTACATTTTCTTTAACCCAGCTCAGTGCCAGAATCCACTGAGCCAGAATTAACCCCCCTGAGAAAGGCTGACCTTCTCCATTCATCTCAGAGAGGGCAGCATGAAGCAAAGGAGGTACCGTACACTGCCCAGGCAGAAGGGAAGGAGAACAGCTGGAATTGCAATCTTGGGATTTTTTTCAAATTCAGCAGGTCATTTGGCTGCATTTTTAGGAACAAATCTTCAAGTGGTGTAATATTACCACACCACCATGCAGCTTTGCACTGGAAGACAGTATGACTCTGCAGAAGCAGAAAATGCAGCAGAGATACAATATCAGGGAAGGGGCACACGTCTACAGCACGAGATAGACTCTGAAAAGGGCAACAAAGTGCTTTGATAGCATCGTGTCAAAGTGGGGTAGGTGCAGGGGGGACCAAATGAGATTATATTAATGGACAAAGCTGTAAATTAAATCAGAAAAAAGCCAAATTCCTGCGTAGCCTGTGCTCTGCCTGATGTGTGATATGGCATTTAACTGTGGTACTGGGTAGAAAGTGACCCTTGTACAGCAGTTGTGGGGAACATCAAGAGCAAGGATCTTTATTCTCAATCATCATCATCTGTCCTGTGAAGGCACAAGGTTTTTTCTGCCCTCCTTCATTCACTTGCTGCCGCCTTGAAGGAGTAACCAGTGTGGGATGATGATTCCAGTGGTGCTTTGCCTACTCCCTGGAAAACAGCTATGAGGACCTAAGAAATCTGGTTTTCTATATGGAAAACAGGACCATTGCGGAGGGGAAGACAGGCTGGACCTTTTTCTGCCTGTGGTTTTGGAGTCTCAACATCACAAGTCATTTAACGTCTGAGACTGCTAACCTTCAGCACTGATTCATTTTCCCATCCCTTGAATGTGATTTGCTTTACTGAGGTTTTTTTCACCAGAGGAAGATGATGACAAGAATAAAAAAGTAATCATTAGGAGAGGTAGGGTTCATTCTCCTGCAGGAGGATACGGTCTCATGGGAAAAGCAGGTGAGACCTTCCTGCTCCCAAAAGCCAGTCTCCGAAAAGCCTTCACTTGATGATCCTGTCCACATTGTCTCCATCCTTCACACCACAGATATTGTCTCTGTGCACTTCTTGTAAGTCCCTGCATGCATTCATTCCACCCTCAGTTACATTAATTCTATGGGAAAAACTACATCCATGTCCATTGCATCACTAACTATCATATTTTCCAGCAACCTGAGTGGTGAGTAGGTTATGACACTTATTTTTCCCATCCATATTTTTGACATTCACTCCACTCTTTGCCATTTACAAGTCCTGGCTTTACTGTTGCTTTATGCTGGTCCCAGAGCCACTGCATCCCAACTTCTCCCCTCTAGTCCCCACACAGTTCCCTCCTGTGCTTTGTCTTTGTGCCTCACGTATTCCACAGCAGGGAGGGGCAAAGCCTTTTCCAAACACAGAGCTGGGCCACAGCAATGCCTTGTGAGCAGAAGGAAGCTACCAAACTTGACTACATCAGAAGTCATCCAGAGGAGTATTCCAAGACTAGATCCCCAGCTGCATGGGATGCCTGCCCTGCTCACACAGCATGAGCTCAACATGGAGCTGTGGTCCATCCAGCCTCTCAGGCTGCATCACTCCTCTGGCTGAATGTTTCCTCATGCAGGCTGTGGCTGGTGGTGACACTGGAAAGCAGATGTTTTGTTCCTGAAAAAGTGGTAGCTGAATCCTGGATTGTGTTTACATTCCCAGCAGATATGCAATGTGGAAATGTCTTGAAATAGGAAATAGTGTCCCAGCTGAATGAGTAAAAGGCATGAGATTAAAAAAAGTCACTATCATCATTTCCTGAGAGACTTGCCAAATTCCTCGTTTCTGTGCTTGATTTGCACATCCTGCAGATGTGTCTGCTCAAGTTTCCCTTCTGGTATTTTCCTGTTACACGGCATGTCAAGCATAGATGCACATTCACCTGAATGGATAGCTGGTATCACTAAGGATAAGTGAAATACCTGCTGTCAGGGAGGGAGTATGAGGAAAAGGATGTGACCCAGCACACACACACACAGGCTGCGTGGCAGTGGATGAGCATTGTCACATGTTGTTATTACTTTTCTAGGTGACCACAAGTGGATCACTGCTGGGGACAGCAGAGGTTCTGCAGGTGAGAAATAGTAAATGCACAGTCCTAAGTGCTGTGATGTGTTCCCTGTGGAATGTTAAGAGCTGCTTTTATTAGCACAAAAATGTACATTTGTGCCTTGTATTGAAACATGGCCTGGTGACATTTGGGGACCATCCTGCAGAAAATTTCCAAGTCGATCTCTTGTTTAAATGGAAAACATTTCTTCCTGTCTCTCAGAAGATATTGCGTGCACATTTAATTGCACGTACTCTTGGGAAACATTGCAAGGGAATTGAGATAGGCTGGAAAGCAAGGGTTTTGGAAAAATACAGACTGATTTTAAGATTGTAGTTCTGATAATTACTTTTTAGTAACAACCTAGGCTCAGAAGATCTGGTCATGAGTCTCCATGATAGTAAATCCTATAAAGACGACTTCTACCTCTGACCAGACCAGTCTTTGACTCCAGCCAGATGCCAACTCCCACTTGCTGTCCCCTCTGGTTTATCTGTGTTGAGGTAAGAGCAGGGCAAAGCTAAGTGGTCACCTGGAGTGGTGACCTCTAACAGGACCCTGACCACATTTTTGTACAGTCAGAGTCATCAGTTCAAGCAAATATGACCAGTCAACAGGCTTGGGAGCAAAGGAACTTGAGCTAAGGTAACCAAATACCATCTTCTCCTTGCAGCAATTTCCCCCAATCAGGCAGAGAACACCAGGTCAGTGCTCACAAAACACTGTTTCTGAGCTCCTGTTTCTTGCAGGGTCTATTCTTTTCTTTTTTGTCCCCTGTACCGTGTTTTATTTGGAGGAGCAACAGTGCTTTGAGGAACTGCAGAGGTGAAGGTTGGGTTGTAATGAGAGTTCACTGGCTTGCAGAGGACAGTGAGGATCTGGCTGGAGTGAGCAACTGTAAGGAAAAGGGGGAAACTAAGACAGTCCTTGCTTGGCATGGCACAATATCATGTGCACAAGCAGTAGTGGTGGGTTTATCATGAAGGACAGAGCTGCCCAGTGCAGCAAATCCATGTGGGAGTTATGCAGATGTCCTCAGCAGCAAGCAGGCAGTGCTGGGCAGGCGGTGCAGCTCCTGTGATGTTGTAACAGACCCGTTGATGGGATGGAATTCCCCATATTTCTCTAAAATGAGGATTGCAGGGGCTGTCAAAAGCAGGAGATGCAATCTGACAGACCAGCAGTGTGATGTGGTATACTAAACCTCATCATGCCTGCTATAGCTGGAGAAGGGAGAACTTTGTCAGAAGTGGTTGTCATGACAAAGAAATCACCAAGGAAGATAGTATCAAGGGAAAGAGATAAATTAAGGAGATGCATTTTCAATGTTTAATGGGCTGGAAACGTCGGAACAAATATTGCCTGAGGGAGCTGGAGTGCAAGTCCAACGCCAGCCACAAGTGGAAATGAATTCGTGGGGTAGCTCCCTGCTCAACCCCAGCAAGATGAGCACCTCGGTGAAGTGAGTGCTCTGGGCTGCCAAGAGGCCCAGGCCAGGAGGAACAATAGCAAAACAGATTAAATGGAGAGATTAAGGTCTTGTCTACACAGGAAAAGTTGTATCAGTTCATTTAGGTGGATTTGGAGTGATGTAGTTAAACTGGAGAAACCCCCAAGTACAGAGGCACTTCAGCTCCAGCTGCAGTAGGTTCAGCTCCAGCTGCAGTGCAGCACAGCCTCAGCACCTTTGAAGATCCGGGGCCAGATGGCTGCCTGAATGCTCCTGAAAATGCCTTCCTGTCAGCATTGTGGAGTGGGGCAATACCCTGCAGAGGTGGGTTGAGCACAGGTGAATGAGACACCGAGGCACTGTGGCTGCAAGTGCTGGGGGCCAGGGCCCCTGAGGTGCTTCAGGACATTTCCCTGTCCTCCCATCCAGGCACGAGGACTATGGGGCAGGTGGTGAAACTTGGCATGGGCAGCTGTGATGGTGCATGGGGAATTTCCATGGCGAGTGCTTTCATGCCATCTGTCCCAGGTGCTAAAGGGTTTTTTCTCCCATGTCTGCAGAGGAAAATGCCATCAGAGCAGCAGAGGATCAAGACTTCCCTGGAATGCAGTCTGAGCTGACATTGCCCTGTTCAGTGAAGTTTCCTCACATTTGTGCAGGCTTTGTGCTAATCCACTGGAGGTGATTAGGATTTTACTTTGCTTTTCAGGCTGCCTAATTAATGAGTTGTCCTCTCAAAATCTGCCAAAAAGGACAGCAATTTTTCCTTTAAAATCATGCACCAGCTATTCATCTCCAGCAACTGAGCCCTGATGTCCTGTTACAATTATATTATTTGGATGCAGTGTGAAACCTGCAGCAGAAAAACTGGACAGCGCAAGTCACTGGGGCCTCACCAACAGCTCTACATCACTCTGAGAAAATCAATTGCTCTTTCCTCAACCTGTTGGAAAAAAAAAAAAGAACTATTTTTGATAGGTTTGATCCTGTCAATGCTGCACACACATTTGCACACCTGGTGCTGAGTGCCTGCAGCTCTACTGACATTAATATGAAACTAATATTGATGAGAATGTTGGTTTGTTGGTAAATCACTGAGCAGCACTTGGCTCTGTGCTGTGGCCAACACTCTCTTTACCTGCATGCACAGAGCTTGCATAACTCCACAGTGAAAGCAAATGCTATTATTAGTTTATAAAGCAAGTTTTGTTGAATTTGGCAGACAATGTATATGTGTAAATTCCCCCAAATTAATTAAAACATTTAGAACGATGGTAGAGATAGCAGCACAGCTCATCTAATAGATAGTTTTAACAGGTTCACAAATGCTTTTATGTAATTAATTAATGCTTGGCTACCTCAGGTGAAATAATCTGGGCATGCATGTTTCCTTAAATCAGAGCAAAGGTAGAGGGGCAAATTCATGCTCTGTTTAAGCAGCTTCCATCAAAGTTGGCCTGAAGCCCATTGTGGGCTTGGAAGACAAAAGTGATCTGAACTGGCTGTATGAACAGAAGATAGAAAACACGTGAAATAATAAATAAGACCATGGTGTTTATCAGCACTGAATGTTCTTCTTGACCAATTTAGCTCCTCTTCTTGTGTAGTTGCAGAGTGAAACCAGTCCCAGGCCCAGACATGGGATCTTGTGCCAATCCCTTCACTGGTGTGGTGGCATTGTAAGATGTGAGCTGCTTGTCATTGTTCACTTCCTGCAAGAGAAAGCATGGGATGTTTTGATGCATGAGCCACCACCATCAGTTTGGTGAATGAGCCGCCTGAATTTAATGGGATATATCAAAAGTGCTCCAGCTAAACAAGGACAGCTAATGACACTAATGTGAATGTGCTCAGGAACAATGCAAAAAGAAGATGGCTAGTTATAGATGCTGTGACTCAAGTACAGCTTCTTTGCCTCCTACCCAAATTCCTGGGCTTGGAACTTTAGATCTGGACTCAGCTTTCCACCTGTCTTGTGCATGGGGACACAGCAAAGCTCTTCTACAAGGAGATGAGCAAAGACCTCTTAGAAAAGAAAACCCACAGCTTAATCTGAAGAAGAATTTCTGAAATTACTGTGTAATTCTAGTGTGCCTGGGAACATGGCCGAGGAAAACAACCTGCTTTTCATCAGATCCCGTGTATGTTGAGTGCTAACTGCTCATCACTACACTATATCAGTATACATTTACTTTTTGTTAATACCATAGTGTATTGCCCCTGCTCTAATAGGTAGAAAGATGAATTTTAGTTCTTTACTGCATCATCAGAATATAGCTGTTTGTTTTCCCTGAGCAAAACCATGCAGAACTAATGACCACAGTATAAAACAACAAATCTGACCTCAGATGAAGGTGAGTGGAGAAGCTTCCCCTCATTTTCCTCTGCAAGGATGGCATATCTGACCTAGTTCACCAAGGGAATCCACTCAGAAACCTACTATCCCATTTTCCTCTCCTTGCTTTTCAGAATTGTCATCACACTTTAAAAATATTCCTTATATGAAGTGCATCCAAGTACCTGAAATGCAAAACTGTGCTGCTTCCAGACAGAAGGAAGGTACTCAGCTGATTCGGACTCTGTCCCACAAACCTGCATAGAGACCTGATGAGCACAGCTCAGAAACAGATCCAGTTTTCTATCAAATGTTTTCCAATTCAGTGTAATCAGTATTTGGGTACAACTCACCCTAGTTTAATCCTCTGATGATGAGGCTGCTTCTCACTTGTTCATCTTCTGACCTTGTGAGACTTGCAGTCCAGGCTGCATGTGGGCCAGCTTTAACATATAAATATAAATATAAATAAATAAATATATATATGTCTTTCCTGCCCCCTGAATGCCAGGTTATTCTCCTCTGTCTGCAAGAAGAGAGCTCATACCCATGGAGGCCAGTGATGCTGGAAGTTAAGTCTCACTGAAAGTAGGGGGTCTTTTGTAGGAACAGGGATATTTCCCAGAGGTAGATAAAGCAGGTTAAGATGTGCTCTGGACTGATTTTAATGCTGTCACTATGGATAAGCTTCCCTGGAGCTTCCCTGTCAAGTCAGATCCCTTAGAAGTTTCAGGGGCTTCTAGTGCCTAAACCTGAACCCATATCCAAAATTTCTTGCATCTCTGTCCAGATCAAGACCTTTTTTGACATCATGTTAGGAACTTCAAAGTTACCAGGCACAGTCTAAATGAATGGTCTCCAAGACTGAGTGCTGCTGCAGAGCAACTTCAGGTGGTCTGTGTTTTATTCTGAGTAGCTCATTACAAAAGTTCAGGAGGCCACTGTGGGGAGGTTGATGGCACTTTCCCTGCCTAGAAGTAGCTGAAACTTCTCTCATTTTCCTGCAGGTAGTCACCTAGGGATATCTCATCCAATTAACTCTGGTATTGAATGGATGTTAAATGAGAAAACCAACAATGTTGCTTCCTGCATCATGTTCAGTATTTTCTTTTCCATGACTGTGATGCCTAACAGACGAGCTCCCACCCTGGAAAAATGGCTTGTGAACTAGATATCCTGCACAGCTGTATGTGAGAGTATTTCCTATTTATTGTTTAAAGAAAATCTCTGGAGTAAATTGTGGAAGAAAAACATGGGTATAAATGTGGATTAGGTTACTCCCTTGTAAAAGACACAACGCTTCAAAGAGCATGAAGCAAAATGGTCACATTCTTCCTTTGTTTTTGTGTTGCTTCCTTTCACCAAATCCTTTTCTTGGATTACTTAAATCCTCATACATTGCACAGAAGATTTTATCTCTGCTCACACAGGTACAGTTCTGAAGTAACTCCACTGACTTTACTTTGAAGTAACTCCACTGGCTCCCACAAAGCTGTTTCAGATCTAGGGTGGTGCAAGAGAGAGCAGTCAAGTATCCACTCTCAGTGACTGCACTTGGGCACTGCTGTAAGACCCTGCAGACCTATATCCAAATCAGGGCCTTGTAGTGTTCAACATTGTTCCCTCAGTTCCCTTCTCTGACGGAAGGAGCATCCTTGCCAAATGGGATGTATGATGTAACTCACATTTACTACTTCAATTACTCCTTGGATTTCTTATCTGTCTCTTGCCATTTTAGTTTTACCTCTTTCTTTGTTTTTCTCATGTTGTTTTCCATCTTTTATTCTCTCTCTGTTTATGCAGATAAGCATCTTTGTACATTCATATGTATGTGCACACATGTAGGTACACTCTGGCCTCATGTCTCACAAATTAATCTCTTTCTCGCCAAATATATATGCATGTATTCATATATTCATATATTCATATAAACATATAAATAAATACTTTCATTACATCATTCTTGCAATGGAAACTGGATTTCCAAAATGTTTTGGCCTTGCTTGACTTGCGTGTTAAAATTTCAGTCAAGAAACACCACCATCTCATTATGAATAAACTGAATACAGCCTTTTATTTGTCTGAATATGCTTCACAGTATCCATCTGTACTCATTCTAAGGGGGTGTTCATCAACTGGCACAAACTCTGATGGTGGCCTTCTCTTCAGTGGAGTCCAGCACCCCATTCAGTGGGGTTTGATTTCCTTCCCAAAGAGAATGGATCTCCATAGTAGAACTGAGAAATTTAGTATGATGGAACAATTTGGAGGAACAGAGTTTTGACTAGTAGGCTCAAGGACCACATACAGTCAAATAAGCCATAATGACTCTCCTATAACTACAGAGTAAGATTATTGATTTTTTGTGTTTGGGAATCACACCATAGTTACAGTTTATATGGTAATGACCAGGCCTGATGTGCTTGCTACTCAGACTCCATCAGTTTGGCTGTATGAGGAGGGATGCAAATTACACCATCTTTTTGTAGATGGACATTAGCATTAAGGATGCTTTTTAAAAAGTATGTACTCCTCAACCATGGTTTTGATCTTCAAGTTTGACAATGAAAAAGTCACTCTCAGAACAGCCTGTGCTTCCTGAATGGATTAAGAAGAGAGTCTCTGCTGCTTTTGGATTCTCTTCTCTGTGGCAGCAATAGAATTTGGCCTGAAATTACGGTAGTCTGCAATTAGTGGAGGAAGCAGATCTTCAAGTTTCTTTTTCTTGGCTTTGTAAAGGGGCCTGAACAGTGTCATTCAGATAGCAAAACCATGGGCTATCCAAATGACATGGGGGAGTTTGTACAAAAGGACAAGGGGGAGTCCGTATGAAAGGCTGTCTTTTAACATTACAGGGAAAATCAAGGCAGTCCAGAACATGGGGAAGCAGCCATTTCATTCTCTTCACTGAAATCCTTCCAGAAGAGAGAGTGTCCGTGTCCTGGAGGAATATCTTACTTTTGTTCTTTCTTGTTGTGTTTCTTCATATAAACATATCCAAGACTGAAAGTATTTGGCTGTTCTTCCTGTCTGGAAACATAGCGGGAGTCATGATGATTAGGTAAGTTAGCTGTGGGGGTGATACATCTCACTCTGTCTTAACCACCTGGAAATTAGGCTTCTTGGCTTCATGAGTTCTCTTAGCTCCAAGAGCCAGAGGGGGAAAAATTGCACCTTTGCTGGGCAGTGCAGCCTCTGCCTTAAGCACCTGTCTTGGGACAGGATGACTTACCCTCTGGAGGTGTTTGCCTCTCTGCCTTACAGCCTAAATGTATACAACCATTTCACACTGAATGTGTGATTTTTAGAAGGGTGAAGTTAGCTGTCCCTGTATGTCCAGCTCCCTAAGTCTGTGCTCTGTCCTGTTACTGTGAAGGCTGCTGCTTCACAGGCAAATTCAAGCTGTCACAGTCATAATTTCTGTGTCCAAGAGACTGTTGAAATGAAATGTCCCATCTAACAGGAATACACTTTGCAGGCAAATTTTCCACACTTCTTATTTTGCACAGACTGGTGTGTCTCTCTTTTTTTAGCATGGCTACTTTATGCAAGGAGTCTAAAAACCTATCAAACAAGGATGAGGATTCACCCTGAGCTATGTCCCAGCAGCTCTGTGTCAAAACATCCCCATATGTAGTTTTATCAGCTATTTCAGGGCTGTTAGCTTATATCTAACATTGTTATGCTTTGGGACAAAGATACAGTGGCGCCTCCTGGACAAGTATTTTTATGCTATTAAAAACAGAACTCCTTTTTTCCTTTCCTAAAAACCAGCTCCAGTAGAAGTCTCTTTAAAAAATAGAGAATTTGCTGTCTACTTCTGGTTAATGCTTGGTTTACATTGTTGTTATTGGGCCTTGTAAAAAAGGGCTACTCCTATCATAACATTTCTAGATACAAAAACAGTCAAGACCAGTCATTTGAAAGTTCTCTGCTCTGTAACCCAATATTATTTAGCTTTGGCTTTGATCTTGAGCCTGGAAAAAATCTTTTCCTTGAAACACTGAAAGTTTTCACAGTTCTAATAATGCATCAAAGCTGATACAGTATGTAGTTCAGCCAATGTCTGACAGTAGTACACTTCATAAACCCGACTAAACACCTTTTCCCCTTCTTTCAGCTTTAATTTCATGTTTCCTTTGCAGTGATTCTGGGGAGTAGTGTGTTGCTGGTGCTTGGGGAAACGAGAGGGTGAGAGCACTGGGTAACGCCAGGCACAGCACAGCCAGATGCTTCCTCCCAGAGGACTGCCAATGCCCTGAGCACCTCTAGACGTCTCGTGAGCACAGACTGCTGCTCTTGCCAAATTGCATGGTGGTTTTGGGGATGGAGGCAAATATCCATTGAGTATTTACTTGATGTTATCAAACTCATTTGTCTCATAACCAAAGAGTCCCTTGAGGTGAAGTTCAGTGCATCAATCCACTTCTCCATCTTTGAAAGGAACATCATTAACATGCCTTACACATGAACAAATGTGGCTTTGTTCCATGTTACTTCATTAATGCATTATTTAGGGCAATAGATTTGAAAGCCAGAAGGCACCTTCATGATGACCTAGTCTGATCTCATGAGTACCACAAACTAGTAATCTAGGCAGTAACCTGTCGTTGATCTGTATCATTTATTTTAGAAAAATAGCCAGTTTCCCATGGCAGTTTGGACTGATCTCCCTAGATGTACTGATTTCCAGCAAGTGGTTTGCCAAAGGGAGAGCAGAGAACACAAGAGCAAAGCTGGTGTTTGCTGTGCAGATCTGGAAGAGGAGTTTCACCCTAGGAAGCCAGACAGGCCCAAATACAAACAAAGACGGAAACAGCTTCATTCTGTAGATTTGAATTTAAATCTAACCTTTGGCTGAGAGCCTATTTCCCCTTTTAAGTCAAAGTGGAAAGCAATTTACTAGAGGAAGAGAATTCACTAGTTGGATACCTTGGGTAAGGTCTGAAAAAATACAGCCTTTTGGATTTCATATGAGGAGAAAGATTTGTTTTTCTGGAGGAGAATAAATACCCAGAGAAATGTTCTCCCTTTCAATTGAGAAGTCTGTTCTTAGTTTTGAGCATACAGTCAAAAAAAATGACCTATGAAAATGCATTTGTTTCAGTGAGGGACTGATGAAACATGCTGAGGTCCATGAACCTGCATAAGCTTTTTTTTGTCAGCTTGCTTTGTGAGCTGTTGAGAATACAGGATTTTTTTGAAGCAGACTAGGGAAGACTGAAGGAGCCAATGTCCATTCCTGGAAACAGTCTCCAGGAGGTGCCTGCTCCAGCAAGGCTCTGCAAATTCTCCCCACATGATGTAACAAAAGACCTGATAACCAGCATATCACCCTTGGAGCTGGACATAAGTGCACACCTGGTCCCAGTCCTGGCTTTGCAAGCCTGCCTGGGGGAAGGAAGAGATGAGCTGACTGCAACACACGTGGTCTTTGCCATCTTAAATTGCTGGGTTAGAGACTGAGCAGAAGCAGCCCATGATGGGATGATCTGTTTTATCTGTATTTGAGAGCAATGCAGTAATCATGTATTTCATTGAAATTCCAGGCAAGCTGTTGCTCAAGAGGTGCAGAAAAGTAAGTGCTGGAAAAAAGACAGAAGCAGTAAGGATGATGAAGTTCTGGGGGAAAACTACTCAGCAAAGAGGCAGGAAATCAGCACAAATAGTCTCAATGTGGATATGAGGAAATTTAAGGTCGAACAGGAAAAAGCAGTGCACACAAATGTAAATGAAGCATTTAGAAAATCTAAATAAGGAAGGTCAAGGCTTTCCATGACATACATCAGTTGGTACAGTGCAGCAATAAGCAAACAAATCTCAACAGGTGTGACTGGTACCATTGGCCCTTGCTTGATGGAGGACAGGCAAAAACAGCATGGTGAATTAGCTCAATTCCAAAGGAGGCTGGAGTTCCTGAGCTAAATCTACTCAAAGAGTAATTTCTTTGGGCAAGGTCTGACCTCTACCCTTGCAGCTGAATGGCATGACCATACCACAGCCTCCATGCTCAGCCCTCTTAACTTCCAAACCACAGTGGCCACATCCTAACTACCTCTGGGGAATAATCTCTCTCCCTTGCAAACTCCCAGCCTGTGTCTAAGTAGCACTTGAGAAAGCACTACCTGGCCTGGCTCAAAATCCTGCCAGAGATTATACTAGTGGTTCTGACCAGTTATTAATATGGACATAAGGGACAAAGAAATCCAATGCAAGCCCTCTGCCTGCAGCATGCTTGTTTTAGGTATCATCAAAGCCACTTCTGTTCAATGCATGAAGTCTTCCTCATTGGCCAGCGTGACTGTGTCACTTGTAAACCAGGACAAATGCACGCAGACACTCAAAATCCAGCCAGGAGAATACCAGTGTATTCCCTCGGTGCTTCAAAAGGGCAGAAGTTGCAGGGGCAAAAATCCTCCAATAGTGTCTTTTCTGCCACTCATTGACTCTCAGTTTTCCAAGCTGTGGCTTTCCCAAAGTGAAGGTGTAGGACAGCTGGCTCAAGAGAGTAGTGTGGAAGGGCAGCACCATCTGACTAGGGTTATGTGGGAGCAAACAGACTCTTGCAGTCTTTTGACACATGGCTCGTCACTTACATCTTGCCTGTTCTCCAAAAGAGAGACAGACAGTGTTAAAACCCCCCAGCAGTTCTTGAGATGGGAACTCAAGATTTCTGCCATCTCCCTGGGGTGTGCAGGCTTCTTCCTCACCTGACCCCGCTTTTCTCTCATCTGTCTGGTTGTGAGTGCGGCTCACCTGGCCACAAACCTGTCTGTGTATATGCAATCATTAATTTGTTTGTGTGCACTCATGAAAAGGCAACACAGAAACCAGCATTAGCACATGTGGCTCATGCTGGCTTTGGAGAAAAGTCGTGTACATTTTTTTGCTTGTGTTTTTCATTAAGCAACCAAAGTTATACTGGCGAGGCTGAGCTAAGTATGGAGTGGTTTGTCTGAAGATTCCTGGTGCAAGACAAGAAGGAACAAAGTTCTAGAGGCTTTAGAGAAAAATTTCTTTGCAGTGCTTTTTACTAGAGCTGGTAAAGCATTTGTTAAAATGCTGCTTTGTTGAGAGCTAAGTACCTCATAGTGTGTAAGAACTGCCTTTGACCATCAAAGCTGAGAGCTGCCTAATCACAAGTGAATGCTCAGGTGAAGGGTTTAGAGTACAGAGCACACACATGGGACATCTCAGTTACAAGCACTCAGTGCTTTCGAAGTCTGAAAATCTCCACTCTTGTGGAGCTTGAGACCCATTAGGATGGGTGGATGTGTCTCCCATGAATTTGTCTCTCAGACACTTAGGAACTGCAAATTTTAAAACCCTGCATTAAACCTGACTTTGGCCTTTACAGAAGCCTGGTAATGAATTCCAATTAATCAATGGATAATAACACACTTTTTTTTGGTCAGAACCTGCTTCACAATGATTTCTCCAGCTGGTCCTTAAGTTCTCATCTTATGAGAATACTTGCTCAATATTTCCACTTAATCCATCTCCATCACAGAATAATTCTTTTAGGAATCTCACTCTGATTTCCAGTGCCATTTACCCTTTCCTCATGCTGAAGCTGTTCCATACTTGTGTTCATGTTTGTTATCTTCCTGGGAAAGCTTCATGGACCCACAAATCTTTTCACCACTGGTGATGATAACTGCATGCACATCACACACCAAGTTAATATTTTGGAGAGCCATGACTCCAAGTTATATTTTCTTCGTGGTACAGCAGAGCCTCTTGCTGCTTGTATATACTTAGAGCTAGTGTCCCTATGTGTGCCACTTTCTATCAGTTGACAAAGAATTTTGCTGGCCAAGATATTTTCTGGCCTCTTTACACTGTGGAGTTCTTCAGCTTTTCTTCATCAGGAGTTTTAGATTGAGCGGCCTCAGCTGTTTCCTCTGCAAATGTTATCACTACACTGTCCTAAATACTATATTCAAATTATCATGGTTTTGATCACTTTTCACTAAATCTCAAGCCAATGCCTGAGGAGAAACTGCCTGGGACCTCTTGGGACATCTTGTTGGTCCAGGTCTTTGGCAGATGGGAGCACCAGGGTCCCTGGCACTGGTGGGAGCCTGTTCATAGCCAGAGATGCCACAGCTTCTCCAGAGTAGTTGTCCTTGTTGGTGCTAGTCCAGACACAATGAGCTCTATGTCATGGAGGTGATCATCTTTATGAAGCTGCTTGGAGAATGAGGTAGGGCACCCCCTTGCATCTGTGGTTCTGAGCATGACCCTCTGGTCTTCCCACAGTGGCAGCACACCTAACGTGCCTGCCTAGCAGAACACGGATCGAGCTGATGATGTGCTTCTCATGGGTGAGGACACAAAGACAAAGAGGCCATGGCAGTGCTCTGTTGAAGAGTGAAATATGAGCCTGGTTAAGAGGGGAGAGGGACAGGAGCCAAGTGTGTGACTGTCCCTCAGTGTGAGCAGTGTGACCAGTCCATTTGCTCCTCTAGCTCTGGGTGGTTGTCCATACTTGGGCTTGCCTTCTAATTTGTAAGGCTTTTCTAATGTTTGTGTGTGGATAGCAGTGCTGGAAAAATACAGAAAGGACCACAGGGCTGATCAAAGGTAAGGAATGGCTCCTTTCCAGGGGCTGGAATACACTGGGAAGAGAGATGCCTAAAGGAGGATATGAGACAAATCCACAAAATCAAGAGTGCTAGGAAGAAAGCACCTAGAAGTGCTTTGACACTGTGGAGTCAATTTTATTACCTTCCAGTAATAAAATCAGGGGATGCCAAATGAAACTCCCATATGGCAAGGTCAGTGCAAAGGAAAGAAGGCTGTTGTGCTCCCAGGGTGGAGGTGAAGGTGGGGGACCCAATGCTGCCAGGGCTGGTAGGTGCTCAATGTTTACATGAGCTCAAATTCATGGAAGAATTATCCATTGATAGTTATTAAATACAAAACCGCAACCTCTGCTCCAGGATATCCATGAAGAGTGGAAGAACATCCTGGAGCAGCAGTATTATAAGCTTGTCCTTTTATACTCTTCCCGGGCATCTTTTTTTTGCCAGGAAGAGAAAAGATCCTGAGATAGATGGATCCTTGATCTGGCACACATGGGCATTCTTAGGAATGCAGGTGTGTTCACATGAAGGCACAGGAGAGGGTTTTTTGCATTTGGACAGTTTGATCCCACTAATCTTACAAACTCATTGAAACAAGGTTATGGTTAAAACAACTCCATGGGACACCAGAGCCCAAATCCTTTTACTGATCTTGGCCCAAAATGTCTGTTGACTTCCCCATGTATACCGCTGACCCAGCAAAGTGGAGCAACATTTCTATCTGAAGGAAAGACAGTGCAGAAAAATTAATAGAGTTTGTCTAAAATAGGCAGGTGTGTTGGATGGTCTGGGTGTTGGTGGCCCCTGTTCAGTGTTCAGGCTGATCTAGCTCTATGAGATCATTCAACTTGGCAAATCAGAGTACTGAGTTGTGTGAGTAGTCAAATCATAGCCTTATACTCCAAAATCTATTTCCAAATTTGTGTATATGAGAGGTGCAGCAAAAAAGCTGTGTGCTCAGTGATGCTGGGTGTAGCAGCACTTTTTTCATAATGCAGGGCTTTTTTGGAAAGAAACGCTGCATGAGATGGCATAGTTTTTAGGACTGCTGAGACACTTCATGTGTTCGAAACCCAGAGGATGCAGGATGTGCAAGAATCAAGGTCACCCAGAGATGTAGGCCACCCAGCCTGAGAGCTTGGCTCAAGCATGCAAGAGTCATTTCCTCAGCCTGCCAAAGCATGAACCATAACTATAGGGGTTAGCCTATGCTCGTGTATGTCATGGTGTTTATCTGATAACACTGCCTGATGATTAATCTCTATAATTAATTGCACATTAGTATAGTTCACTGCAGCACATTGAAATGGCAATGGAGATTCCCTCCTCAGCAAAACAAAGGAGTTTTATGGCTCATAATAGAACAGGTAGAAAAAAGAATCTTATTTTAAATTTGTGTGATGCAACATGTTGAATCCGTGTGTCCCATGTGTTGTGTTATCCAGCCATCCCTCTCTCCCCAGTCTTTTGACACCTCACGTGCAGGACTTGCACTACTCTGGCAACCTTGGACTTGGAGACATTGTGGTTATCTTGGGTGGTCTTCTGCTGAAAAGAGACTGAATATCTGCACCAATCTTCCTCTGCAACCCTGGGTGTGAGTGCTGTATGTCAGTTGGAAGACTCATATCGTGGAGCTGCTGTGGGGTGGGATGCTGTCCTGGTTATATGCAGATAAGGGAGTGTGCTGAGCTCCCCAAAGGGGCCATGAGGCTGCTTTGAGGGTATGTGTCTTACCCCTATTATGGCTCTCTATGAGCTTCTCCAGGAGACTAATGCCATGATTCAGTAATTTCTTCCTTTTGAGCTCTCACAGTGGCAGGCAGTTCTTCACTCTGGGGTGTGATAGGATGGTCTCTGGTGTAGGGAGAGGAAAAATCTTTCCAGGCTGCACCTATTTCACCTACAAATGAAACAGTGAGTGTCAGGCTGGGAGGAAGTGTAGTTTCTCCCTGCAGGTGACCAAATTTTGCTGTGGATGCATCATCACAGCACTCTTGGACCAACATGTCATTGATAAAAAGGGGTGGACCTAGGATGGACTTGGTCTATGAAGAAACCAGACATGGTACTGTGGTCCTCAAAGTGGAGGATCTCAGCAAGATAACACATGAATTATGAGAATATGCTAAGGTCGCCAAAGGTGAATGATCTCCAGAGTGGAGGGATGGGGGAGAAGGGGGTAAGGTTGCCCAAAGATAACCTACTACTAATTAGCATGATAAAAATCACACTCCTGGGAGGGGACCTTGTGCCAGACCACCCCTGTATAAAGAACTAGTCATTAATCGGAACATTTGCAGAAATGCATAGGTTAGGTTGACCAATGAACTAGCTTTGCACAACTTCTTTGTTGTAACTTCTATAAAAGCCTATACACTCTACAAAAAAGCCGTGATAGCCAAATGTTTTTCTTCTGCACAGAATGGCATTAAAGGTTAGAAGGTGGATCTCGGCTCTGTATGTTCCTTGGATCTGGCTCTCTGGGCACAACCTAAACCCCACTCAAGGGACAACAGTACAATGGCTGGATGACAACCATTCCAGTATAACCATGGGAAAAAATCCAGTGAGGCAAAGCTAAAGTTTGTGGGAACAGCCCAGTGGAATCCACAAGCAGGTTCTGCTTTGCTTCTTAGCCTGAATTTGGCCCCAAATGTTGTAAATTCTGCACACTCCTTGGCTCTGAGTTTTTTGAGGAAGGACGAAAGGAAACCAGATGGAAACACAGGAAATCTAGAAGCAGAGAAAAGTTAACCCTTACTTGTTTGCATATAGTCAAGTGATGGGTGCCAGGAGGAAAGCAGGCAAACCCCACTCCCACTTCTGGCAGTAACTGTCTCTGCAGCACTGCACAGTATTTTTCATTCTGTCAGGTGGAGGATGCTGTCAGTGGTTCTCATCTGACAAAGCACTAATCTGAGAAATGCTGAGTGCAACACAAAAATAGATCTCATGAACAATAGGATGTTAAACAGAGCAAGAAGTGGACACTTGCAAATTCATGGTTGACCTGAGATCATGGCTTCTTATCTGGCTGCCAGAGCCATTGCCACATTGTCCTCATCCCTATGGAGTTGCCCAGTGCCTGGGGCTAGGGCTGGCCCACTACCTTGTTCCTGTCTGGGAGTGGGATGTGCTCTGGCTACCAGGTTCTATCCTGACAGAGCTCTATGAGGAGTCTCCATGATCCCAGCACTACAGAGCCACCAGCCCACATGCTGCCCTGACACTGGAGTGGAGCAGAGGAACTGAGTCTCCCTAAAACTAGTGTGACATGAGTGAGATGGACAACATCTCTTTCTGGGATTCCCCACATTCTCCTGTAATGAAGCAACTGAATTTTACGGAGCAGATGTCACCACCACATCCAGGTGACAGTACAGACAACCTTCTTATAGGTGGGACCCCAGATACTGCAAGGCAGTACAATTCATGCTGGTAACTCTGCAGGTCTATTATGAATTTATGGAGAAGTTCTCAAGGCTTGGTGACATTTCATTGACTAGCACAAAGATGGAGATATCTTAAGTGGTTGTAAAATAGTTATAAAAAATCTGCATGAAAGCCATATGAGGACAGGAAAGGCTTCAGGTGGTTTGTCCTAACCTTAAAAGAACAGCAAATTGAAGTGTTGAAGAAAGTTCCCATTGTCAAAAACCTGTTGAATGATAGGGCCCATGTTAGAGTCTCTGGAACAAAGCGCTGCTAGAAACTTTTGTCTTTCAGTTAAGGAAGTCATACACTTAGCCAGGTGATCCTGCCTATCAAATCTATTTTTGTTAAGTGGTATCTGCTGTTTAAGCACATTGATGTGAAATACGGGCTTTGACATGAAACCATCCAGTACAATTGTCTGCAGTCTAACAAGCTGGTGGAAAACCTATCAAACCCACAGGAAACAGCTGTAGCAAGACAAGGAGAAGTGATCGGAAGGCAGACAAATGTAGAATAAACATGGGAATGCTCAAGAGTTAGGAAATGTCATTTTGGAAGGAAACACAAGTATGTCATATATTAGCTAAACTGCCAGAAATAGACTTTTATCGCATGGTGAAAGAGATGGAGAATTGAAAGGAATATAGAAATTTAGTTGTGTGGAAATAGGAGATAGATTTTAGAGAGATGTATATTGAGGAGTCCAATGTAGATCTGGGAATTCAAGTCAGGGATAGCTCCATCTCAGAGGGACAAATGCAGGAAGCTGCTCTATGAACATTTATTTCTCCTTTGTGAGCACTTGCTATGAGTAGTAAGGAGTGGTTTGCCTTCATGGTAAAATAAAACAGTGAAGGACCTCCTTTCAGTCCTCTTTTACACATGTTTTGCACAATTAAAACTGGGAACAACAGTGCCTGGCCTACCAGAAGCCAAGAGTAGGGTCACTGCAGAGAGAACTGAAACAAAAGAAGCTGCAGGAGAGCTGGGTTTTGTGGGATTGCCCTTCTCTGTGGGGAGGAGGCTGCCTTTTTGGGTGGTACAAAATAATTGCCACAAGCAGCTGTGGGAAGCCTTGATTGGGTGAAATTATCCCAAAGGATACATGGGAAATAGGCAGGATCTCCCCCAAAGCCAGAACAGAGAGCCCTGAACTGGCTGCTCTGCCCAAGAAAGCCTCAGATGAGCCCTAGGGCATGGCACAGCCAGAATAAGGGGCCTTCTGGTGCTTTGTAACAGTGTGCTGATGTCTGGGTGAAGACAACCCTACATTAGAGCTTGGCATATGTACAAACTATACATGCATGCATTCTCTGCTCTCTCCTGTCAGAAGGAGATGTGTGTGGTACATCAGCCTCTAACAGAGGTCACCCCTTGTATAAACTGCTGTGAAATAAGCTCAAGAAAAAATGCTTCAAAAGATCATATTTTTCAAAGAAGAGTCTGGTGTGGGTGGGGGTTTCTTTCAGAATTTAGTCACCAGAAGAAAGGAAGAGGCTCTGAGCAATTCTGGTCTACATGCTGAGCCTCTCTAGGATATGGCATAATTAATTTAACTGTTCTGCCCCTTCTTCTCTGCTGTGAAAAACAGACAGTGAATTCTCAATGCCAGAGTGGAAATTATTTATACAAATCATAAATGCAATGTCAGGACTAACCATGATTGTGGAATGGCCTTTTTCTCTGTGTGAGCATCAGCTCTAAATAATTAATTCTTTTGAGACTTCTCTAAGCTCCCAAATTCAGTGGGACCAGGGAAACAGGAATACTAATTGTAACATAATCAGCAGCTTTGCTGGACAAAGCACTGAACTCCTCTTCTTCAATTTCTTCATCTCTAAAACTGGGATGTCTGTCTGTTCTACAGTTGCGTAGTGAGGATTGATTTATTGTTTAATTTGTGTAAAGAATTAAATAAGTGCTAAGTATTATTATTATCAAGCCAGAAGGGTGAGTCAATGACCCATTTCCTATCTCAGCTTGCCTTCAAGGTGCTGATGTTTCTGGCAGATTACAGGAATTGAATATCTGCCATAAGCGATGCAAATAAAGCACTTTTTGTGGGCATTGTGTTGCTTCATGCCTTGTGATTAAAAAGTGCATAGATAAAACTGCTTTTGGATGCACAGCATCTTCACAGGCTATGCTGTTCAGTCTCCCTTAGAATTACAGCAGTAGGTTCCTACAGACTTGTGAAGAAATGGGTCCATGGGGAAGACATATAGAGAGGACAGGGTGTTTGGTTCAGTTTTTGCTCTACTGCAGATTTCTTGTAAGTCTTTTACAGGTCAGCTGGGAAAATCGTCACAGACCACTTTAGAAAAGCTCGAATGTCACCCATCTGCTGTGGCTGTTAAGGTAAGGCCATGTGCCACTTGGGCGATGCAGACGGGCTGACTTCTTATTTCCTGACCATGACATCAAACAGGGACCTCACCTGTCTGCCATTTAGTCACTGGGTATAGTGGTAGTGCCAAGACCATTTATGCAAATTGTTCACTGAGAAGCATCATTGTTCTGATTTATATCATTACGTTTCCTGAAACTGATGGGAGGTTAACTTGAAGTATGTCAATCCACATGCCCTCCTGAATTGGTCCCAAAGAGCAAAGTCAATTTTGCATAAGCTACTCAGCTATTCCTTGGCCTTTCCCTGTTTTCCCTTGTCCCTTGTGGGCATGTTCATTCTGGTGGAAGTGCTGCTGAAGATCCAGTCTTGTCTCCATTAAAAACAATGGGATCTTTGCCACTGACTTAGAAGTTAATGTCCTAAAAGTCATGCTGAAGAGGGAGTTTATCTGAATTAAGGTAGACTGTAGCATGAAAAGAAAAGGAATTTTCTAGGAGAAAAATACCCTGTCTGAGTACTTTTATTCAGAGGCAGCTGGAAAAGAATATTGAATTTAGTTTTACTGTTTGGGAGTAGGACCTCACAAAAACTTCTCCTCAGATACTGTTGAGATATTATCTCACAACCCAAAATACTCCTCATTCGTCAGTGAAATAAATCTTAAGGATTTTTGTCAATATTTCCTTTTTGAGTTCTGAGTATCTAAAATGAAGTCCTGAAGCCATTTCCTAGTCATTTAGGTAGGTAAAAAATAGATTGCTAAATATTTTCCTTTTGCAACAGTCTGTTGAATTTGAGTTGCTGCTTTTGAAACTATCAGTAATTGTCCACTTGAACCTTTTTGCACTAAAGTACCTGTGCAAAGCTGGTCCACAATTCCCAAGGACAAGAGGCAAATGGAAATATAAAGACCACCTGCAGTTTCTGTAAGATCTCTTCATGCATCCATGGTGCTGACTTTTTGCTCTGTTTGTTTTCAAGGCTGGATGTGTAAGGAGTCAGTCAAACACTAAATTCTGAGGCAGCTATCAATCCTTGTCAATGGGATCAGCACTGGCACACAATCTTGCCTGATCCTGTTTTCTTACACTCACCTGTTCCTCGTGTTTGCTTTAACCACACCCTTGGCTTTGTGTCTCACTGCTGACTTGGCACCATGTTTCATCTTCCCTGTTTCCCTAGAACAGCCTCCCACTCATGCCTGTCAAGTGCCCACCATCCTCCATCAAAAAACCTTTATCCCAAAGGAAGTTCCTTTGCAATCTTTCCTCAATGTCCTGAGGTATGATCCTTGCCTTAGTGAGATGGTATCTGTCTCAATAAACTGATGTATTGTCTGTGCATTGAAGTCAGAAGAAGGTCAGCAGGGCTGATGCTTACTAACTTTTGTTTTAAGTGGATCTGTAATGGTTTTGCAGTCCCATAAGTCTGGTGCTGACAGTCCATAATTAAAGGCAACTATTTGTCATGTTGTTCTGGGATTTCCACTGATGTCTCTGTTATAGCTGTTGAACAAAACACTGAATTCTGGTGCTGTTTCTTTCCTCACTCTACTCTAGAATGTTTCCACCATCACATAGAAGACAAATTTATGCCCCACAAATACTTTTTCCATAGTATAATGGAGCTTTAAATAACCTTTTCTTGTACTGAATATTTTATTTTAACCATTAGGATAAGTAATTAAAAAAATGAATAAGACAATCATATGATTTGGTAAAAATTGGTTGCAGCTACTGAGGTAGTCTTAGTAGGGACCTAGAAAGACAGAAAACAATGAAGTTGGTGAGATACAGAACCTGCCTTCTGCATATTATGCTTAAACAAACAATACTGTTTAGATCTTATTTCCTGACGATAAAATCAGTGGAAGACAAGACCTTTTGGATCCATGGACACTTTCAGACAAAGACAGAATTGAGACAAGAGTTTGAAGATGTAATTTTCATCTTTATCACCCTGTTTCCTTGGTTCTTTTCTGAGTCTACCTCAAGAGTTGTCATTCATCCTAATCAGACCTTGCACACAAGATTGATTTTTCCATATGTGGCAGTGTTACATCTAACCTCCTTATCCAGGTCCATCTGTTTGGCATATACATGTGAATAATAAAGGCAAGAAAGAGAAAGACACCAGGCAGCAGCAGAGTAAAAGAGCTGGAAAAAAGTAGCTCACACTGGCATAAGAGAGACAGAGATGATGGAGACAGAGTGTGACCTGCAGATAGAAGGAAGAACAAAAAGATATCAAAAACCTAGGACTTACACAGGCAGGCAAGAGGAAGATCTATGCAAGTGGGCATTGCTGACCAAGAAGAATTGCTGTTCTGGTTGTTCTCATGTTTGGAGAGAACAGTAAAATACCCTATGTTGCCACATAAATTGTTCTGGGACTCAATTTGACAGCCAGTTTTAACAGGTGGCCAGAGTAAATCACAGACCTGTCAAGCATAATGCCAGACTAGACAAGATACATGGTGTTAAGAGTTAGCAGTAAGCCTACAAAACATAGAAGGAAGAAAGCATGGATCAGCAAGGAAATTGGTCTGCCAACACACAATCAATTTCAGTGTTGTAAAATTGATCGTAAGAAATGGCAGACTTCTTTGCTCTATAAATAAAAAGAGAACAAGGAAGAGGAAGTGGTTCTGCTTTGGAGTGAAAAGCAGTAGAGATGAAAGATAATTTAGGTTTGGCTCCAAAACTATATAAGCACTTTACTTGAGTTTCTCTTCAGGACACCAGGATAAAACCTGTGGGCAAAGACACCTTGTCTAACAAGAGAGTCTCTATGTAAGTGAAAACTACAGCAGTTGTAATGGAAGCAAAAGCCAAAGGGTTCACTATAGACACACAAAATGGAGCTGATTGTATTTTTCTGGCAATATTAAAAAACTGGTAGGTGAAATTGCAGTTAGAGTGAGGAGCTGGGTTATTAAATCCAGCCTCGTATGTTATGACTGGAGAGTTGCAGTCATAGTGCTTATTTTGAAGGATGAATGAAAAGCCATCTGGGAACCTTGAGTCATTAGTCTGACACAGAAGTAAATACATTTTTGAAAAAAAAGTGTGACTGAAAAACTAATTTAAGTTATGTAGATAAATGGAAATGAAAAAATGCTATAGAGATTTATCTAAAGATGGGGACTATAGAATTAACACATTTCTAAACAAATGATACCTTATGAAACTGCAACAGATCTAGTCCATTTGGTATTCAATAAGATCTTTGTTATTGTACCAAATGGGATAACAGTAACCACAACAGGGTGGAAAAGAACTAGTTGAAAAAGGATGGCAGCTAGGTGTGTCAAATGGGGAGCTGGTGGGCTGGAGGGAGAACTCCCTCCACAGAAGATGAGAATTCAGATAGGAAGTACTTAATATCCTTATCAATGACTGCAGCAGGAATGACAAAATTGTATTAGTAAAATATGATGATGGCCATCATAAGTGCAGACAAGGACATGCCTAAAACCAAGCTGAATTTGCAAATTTGCAAGTACAATAAAAAAGCATTTTTCCCTTTAGCCACTTCTGCAAGGTTATTAAATACCCCTCCCATTTCTAAAGGGTCTCTCTCTCCTGTGACAAAGAAGCAAGTGATTCTGCAGGAAATACAAATCAGAAGGTAAATCCACTTACTCTGTCTTTGCTATGTTGGCTTTACCACATTCCCCAGATAAAAAGCAATGTAAACATTTATTTTGGCCTGAATATGGCACCTGTAGAGCAGATCTGATGAACAAAATGATGTCACTTTTCATTTTCTGATCTCAGCCTGGGTAGAAAGATAAGAGTTAGATAAACAGCTCTCAGGCAGGTCTGTCAGTCTCTGCAGGGAGATGATGAGAACCAAAGAAAGTGGGAAGAAATGGAAAGAAAATTGCAGTCTGAACACTCCTGAGGTGACTTGACCATGGGAACCACCACAGTGAGGTGGATGGAAGGGAAGTTTAAGACCAGGCTTCCCCAGGGCTAGCTTGGGAGGGAGCTGGAGAGAGTGAGTAGGCTTCAGGGATGTTGCATACGAAGAGCTGTGGTCCCCCTTGGCTTGTACCAAGGTACTCAGAAACTGAGCCACCAGCGAGGGATGGGTGAGGTCATGGCTCTCTTGGCCTGGACCATCACTGTGCCTTCCTATGCCATGGCCAGAGCAACCAAACCCTGAGACTCCTTCCATGTGGACAGAGAGTTCAGTTTTACCTTGATTGATGGGAACTCTCAGATTAACTCCAGTCCAAAGAAATCTGTACTGGATGTGTCATTATGATGATTAACATTACAATCAGGGACATTTGCAATCTCAGACCTGTTTAACACCACTGCCAATGCCAAACAGACTTCTTTAAGGATGGGTAAAAGGAGCACAGCACAGAACATACTGAATCAATGAAAGGCCCTGCCTGAAGCATCAACCTTCACAGCAATGCCTGGGCAGAGCTCAGACAGAAACCAGGGAGGGTGGCAAGACTCACAATTCTTGCAAGATGCCCAGAAGCCAGAGATGGCCAACAAGTGCTTGAGGAGAGGGAAGTGGAGCCTCTTGGTCCACAGAGCTTGGGGTATTCAGGACTTGTCATCTTCCTCTCTGCTGTGCTCAAGGAGAGGATACTTTATGAATATTTTAGAAATCTATTAGAATTGCATCATGTACCTTTCAAGTCCATGTCCCTTGCACCCACTGTTCTTCCTACCTACATTATCACAGGAGCAATTTACTCTGTTTCTTGAAGTCATCCTGCAGCAATCAGGTGTAGCATTAACATTTTTTAACCTTTACTAGCAGTGTGTAGCACATAAACTGAGCAGCACCAGGGAGACTGGCAAGCAACACACGAAGCAACTCTATAAAGGCATGTCAAAGAGTGAGTCATTGTCAAGCCTGCAAGAGACAAAAAGATTGATTACAGAAGAGCTGAGAAATGGGTTTGATAATGACTCACAATATCCCACCCTTTTTACATTCACAGACCTGCCAGTTGGTTCATAACTTGCCTTCTGCCTTGCTTCTCCTCCCTGTCAAGGCAATCCATCAAACAAGCGTCCATCAATTAAAATTTCCACTCAAAAGAGGGAAGGGAAGACAAGACCTTTACAACAATCCTCTTTTGTATCCACACCTGATAAGCCTCTTTTTCTGCCCTTTAGCCTGCTGCAGAGCCCATAATTTTGGGGAAAGGAGGTGGTGCAAATTCAGCACAAGGGATACCATGAAAACTGAGAGATGGAGAGGGGGATGATGTTTCCTTGCTGAATATCTATATTGTATCATGTGAGATTTACTGTGTTCCCTAACTTTACCATTATGCTGAGGTCTGGAGATTTTCGAAGGAGTTTATCCATGGTCTACCAGTTGTCACTGAAGCTGTTGTAATTGCCCCAACAACCACATCTGGCCTCCTTAGTATTCCCATCCAGTCTGCTCCGAGGAACATCCTCTGCCGGGAACATCCTACTGTCCCTATCGGGACCATATTCTGTGAGTCCCTTTTTACTGCCCTGGGTTGTCACTGAGAAGCCAGGAGATGACAGGGTGGGAAGGGTCAGACACTGCAGGATGGGGGAAGCCAGGGGAGCCTCTGGCCCCGGCTGCTGTCTTGCCCAGAGTGCTGAGCATGACGACGTGCATGGGAAGGCGTGAGTTTGCCTGCTGACCACCTGAGTGTCAGCCAAGCAGGCTCAGACTGGAGCACAGCATGGTGCTGTCAGCAGTGTGTGCTCAGAGGACGTTGATGACTCTCAGATCCCTGGTGAATATACCAAGCCCATCAGTAAAGGCCTCATTTTTAGAAAGCAATTATATCAGATGGACATGGGCTTGTTTCAGCAGTGCCCATTGAAATGTATCCACTTCTTCCAACAGAACACTGTAGAAAGGAAAGACATACAGGAATGATGTGGAGGAGGGGCTGGGCTACTGTCTGTTTATTTCTGAAATCAGATGAGATATAAGGAACCACAAGCAGAAAGCAAAAAACACAAGTAGATGCCATTGGTTGCAACTTGATAGGCAATTCAGAACACTTCTGAAAATCCCACCATGTGTTTTTAATATTTTCCAGGGCACCTAGAACTCAGGATAGGTACCTTTTAAGATCAAAAGAAAAAAAAAGAGTCAAATTTATTTTATTTTGCAAGGCGTAGCCTTTTTGGTCTTTTGCCTACTTGCCTGAAGAGTGTCAGAAAAAAAAGGTGAAATAAAATTGTCTTAGGGAAGGGTAAATACATGTCTGTAGCAAAAACCAGTCAAACACACGCAGCTCTTATCTAGGGTACAGCTCTAAAAATAGTGCTGGAGGGTTTCAGGAGTGTTCATTCTCAAGAGGTCTCAGTGACTTCACCAATTTTCTTGGGTTTACAAGTGGTGGCATCTGCTAGCACTTTTTCAGCACATCTGGCTTAGCTTTCCACAGCTCATCTGGGTTCTCACGCCAAATGCATCATCACCAGTAACACAAAATCCAGATTCTGCCTCCCAATACCCTGACTCAGTGCTGGCATGTTGGGGGACTCACGCAGATAGTGATGAGAAAAGGAGCCATTCCTGTAGCTGGGATTAAACTAGTGATTAAGTTTTCAGTGACTGAGATTTAGTGATAGAGTCCTGAATGCCCACAGTTTCTTTTCACTGTTTAATTGAGCAAGACAAGGAAGGGGCAACCAAGGGAGGATTTGAGTTGAGCCACATACAAGAAAAAGTGATCAGGTTTGCTTTTTTCCAATGTCAAACTTCCTGGTAGTCTGGGAAATGCAGCAAAAACATTAGATGAATGTGGCTGATAATACTGCTTATGTGAAAGAGTACTGTTTACACATGATAGGGATGTCTGTTTAGGAGAGACCTGCTTTTCTTGGACACTACAACTATACAACCACCTTTCCTTCACTATTATCCCCTGAACAGGCTTCAATTGTATGACTACAACAGAAGTCAGAGCCTCTTCATTGCTCAGAGCCTTAAGCTACATCCATTTATAAGTGCAAAATCTTTGAGTGTTATTGGCTGGTCTATTTACAAGTAAAATGTCCTCATTAATACATCTTTATATGAGAATAGCTAGAGATTTTTACATTCATAAATCCTGCATTGGACAGTTTCTGTGTTTTCCTTCCTTTCTTCTCAAGTTTCAGCTTCTTCCAGTTATTTTTGTGATATGAGCAGCAACCCTTGAGCTGCTCCCTCTTTCCCTGGTCAAAAGGAGAAAAATAAAAGAGAATATCTTTTACCCTTTTGGTCTTCATACTGTGAAGAAATTACAATGGTACAGTTGAAGGACCATGGCTGGAGCATGCCTCAAAAGCTGCTTTTCTGGGGTGGGGAGTAACTTCTTTGCTTGGTGTTCACAGGGCACTGAACTTGGGGACATCCTTGCCCATGGGTAAGGGCTGAGACGTGTAGGACTGTTCATGGGAGGTGTTGGCTGGTTGAGGCAGCTTGAGTGATGCTGGGGGTGAGCAAAGTTTGGGAAGCAAATGATTCAGGAGCTTCTCAGTTACAGGGTGAAGAGACACGATGGACTGGACCATGTCATACAGTGCTGCTCTGGCTATTTACAGATCTGCTGATGTTCCTGCAAACAGCATTTTTAGTAGAGCTGGTGCTCTATCAAAGCTCAGTGACAATGGTCATCGCTGTCCCAAGGGACACTTGGAGGGTGAAGTCACTAGACCTAGTCAGAACCTCCTCCTGGTCCACGTGCCAGTCCCAGTGTAGGGTGAGGGGGCACTCACTGGCCTGGCACATAGGAACAAATTTCATCCTGTATTTCAGTCCTTATTACTTAATACCTCAATTGTACTTAATGATGTGTTTTATTTTATATGGCATTTTAGTTTATGACTGTTCTCTTGGGTGGATTAATCTGTTATTAGTGCATCATGTTTGAAAGGCTTTTGTCTTCCCCTATTAAACAGTTTAATAGGCTCAGCAGGACACTCCTGGGTGTGTGCTCTGCAGTCTGCCTGCGCACGGCTGGGGTGCAGCCAGGCGCCCTGCACACACCCAGCGACTGCCTCAGGGGCCAGCTGGGGTTTATTTCCTGGTAGCAAATGGACCCTATGCCACTGCATAGTGTGCATTTTGTAGGACCCGACAGTAAGGCTACTGACATGCAGGAGAGGCTGAGAGAATTGGGGTGGTTTAGTTTGGAGGAAAGAAGGCTCAGAGGGGACCTTATTGCTCTCCAGAACTAGCTACTTGAAAGGAGCCTGTAGCCAGGCAGGGTTCAATCTTCTCTCACAGGTAATGAGTGACAGGACCATAGGAAATGGCCTCAAGTTGCATAAGGGGACTTTTAGATTGGATATTAAGAAAAATTTCTTCGCAGAAAGGGTGGTCAAGTTTGGAACTGGCTACCAAGGGAAGTGTTGGAATCACCATCCCTGCAGGTATTATTTAAAAGATGCATAGATGTGGCGCTTAGGGACATGGTTTAGTGGTGGACCTGGCAGTGTTATGTTAGTGGTTGGACTTGATTTCAGAGGACTGTTCCAACTTTCATTATTCTATGACTCTGTGCACTTGTCCCTGCTACTTCATGCCACCACCAGGCTGCCCTGCCCCTGGGAATCCTGTACTTTCACAGAAAGGGATGCCAACCTAGCATGAAGTAGTGTATCCCAAATGTGGAGGAAAACCTTGTTTTCTCCACAGCTCTGAGCAGAGTTGGGCACAAGGGGTGAACAAGGATCCCATGCATGCTCAGGTAGCATAAGGTTAGGCTACAGCCAAAGTGGAAGGCATATCCAGGCTCCAGAAGCGATCCCACCTTATGCACACTAATACATACATAAATAAATATTTAAAAAATTTATTGATTTTGGTAAGTAAAGCAAGTGAATTATTCTTTCTCAAGTCATACACAGCAAGTGTTCTCATTAAGGATAAGTGGTTGCATTTCAACTTAACAGTTGTGTTTGCCTTTACCTACAGGCATCCATGTATGAAGATAGATCATATTTCTGTTTCTTTTATATGGAATATGATAAATAACTATGAGCAGATGTCTGATTTACACAATAAAAGGTCATCATAATAGAAATACTGTGATTATTTAACCTACCATGACATCAGCTTTGCCCTTGGTCTTTTCAAAAAACTATAAGACTGCAGAAATCTCAGAATATTGCCTAGTCCCTTTGCATTGCTTCTGCCCAGCAGAATGATTTGTTGGGGCTGACTATGTCCATACATAGAAACATCTTTTCTTATCCACCTAGATGAACAAGACTATGAATGAAAAGCTTACAACAATGAATACACTTTTACATTCACCTTAAGTGCATGTGTGCATAGAGGACGGTGAAAGCAGCCATCTGCCAAGGGATAATTCATACTGTCTGCAAACACGAGAGTCCACAAAAGTGCTGACAGGCACAGAACACAGCACAGCAGCATGAGCTCATTTCAAGACAAGCATTTCCCTTTGGTGAGTGCATAGCTCCCAACGGTAGGTACAATTGGAGTTGGGAGCAGCCCTCCAAGCGATACCACACAGAACCAGATCCTAATCTCCCCTGCACTGGAAGGGCCCTGATCCTGCAGAAGTTTAAGCAGGAAACAGAATTCCACAATGACAAGGTCCTTGCACCATGGGGAGTGCTGTGTTTAGCCCAAATTTTACACCTAACTGCATACATGTGTACAGTCCTGCTCCGGGGAGATCCCCTGGACTTGTGAAGGGCTTTGTACAGATGCAGGACCTCGCCTGCACTTCTGGCTGCAAGCCCAAGGGGAATTTAGATCTCCTATAAAGCAAAGGTGTCAGATAGCAGCTGGGAAGATGTGGAAAGAAGATAGTGCTGACGTTTGTCCATAGACCCACCTCAGACAGCCCCACCAGTGTGTGCTTACTCTGGGTCCTCTGAAGGATTAGCTCTGATTAATTCTTTTAGCAGACTGGGCAAGAAGGAAAGTTTCAAAAATAGATGAAGCCATCATGAAGATGACCATCTCCATTATCCCTTAGGCTCAGATCCAGAGGCCCCAGTTCAAACCCTCATTCAGAAGAATGCTAAAGCACTTTAGCTTGCAGGACTTGAACTCCAGCTTAAAGTCAAACATGTGCCTAAGTACTTTTCTGCACCAAGACTATGGCTTTATAGCTGATGTACAAATACCTGGGCAGGGTGGATCTCAGTGAAAGCCTTCATGTCCAAGGAAGGGCAACGAAGCTGGTGAAGGGCCTAGAAAACATGTCTTACAAGGAGTGGTTGAGGGAACTGGGATTGTTCACTCTGGCGAAAAGGAGGCTCATGGGAGACCTTAATTACAACTACTTGGAAGAAGGTTGTAGTCAGTAGAAGCTGGGGTCCGTGAAGCATAATGAGGAGAAGGCTGACTCCATGAAGTTTTCTCAAAGTATTTATTTATCTATTAGAGCACTAATTTCTATGCATAGAAAGCTTAAGCATCTAAGCATTGGCAAAGCATTTCTTACCTACCTAGCAGACTCACTAAGCATTCATGCCCTCCAGACAATGTGTGTCTGGTGGGCCTGGGCAGATGTCTCTCTACCTGGTTAGATGTTCCACACCAGACAGAGGGTCTGCTCCTCAAGGAGTCTGCAACATGTCTGCCTGCTTCTTGCTACGCAGTTACAAGTTATATATCAGACTATATTGTTTACACTAAATACTCAATAATCTGGGGATCAAGTTCTTCTTGTCCAGCCAGGGGGGACAAGGTCATAACCAGTCAGGGCAACACTTCTGCTCATGAGAAATGTGGCCCACAGCATAGGCTACAGTAGTGAGGTGAGGATTGGTCTCTTCTGCCATATCTCAAGTGAAAGGAATGTTTTATTTGGTGGAGCAGCAGTCTGCCTCTTTCCAAGTCTTGGTATGGCTGGAGGGAGATCATGTACATAAATCCAAACCTAGATTAGGTTTAGGTTAGGACTCAGCGATTAAGCCAGGGGATAAATCAAAGGTTTGATCTTAGATTTGAAGGTATTGATTTTCATGAGAGCTTTTCTTGCAAAATTTTACCTCAAAATTCTTTCTGATACCTTCTGGCAATGGCATACCAAAGATCATTGGGATTACTGAGCCAGTCAGATGAATATTATATCTCATATTTAGTTCATCCATTGGTCTCCCTTTGTCTTCCATTTCCTAAGAAGTTTTTGCCAAATAGTCTTGGAGAAAGAATATTTTTATTTCATTTTATTATTCAATGGGGATATGTTACATCCATAGTGCCTTCTCTCCAACCACAGAATTCATAGCCATGTACAATATTCAGCCTCATTAGTGGAATCAGTTGCAATGGATCTCAAGATCAGGTTACATCACAGTTCCCTTTACCACATATCAGCCTGGGTAAGCTTCCCCTGAAAAATGAGGGAGTGAAGATAGCCAACAAAAACTCTTAGAAAAGGAATGAAAAATGGAACCATGTTATTAGTAGCCATGGACCAATAATAGAATCATAGGATGGTTTGGGTTGAAAGGGACCTTTAAAAGTCACCTAGTCCAACCCCCTTGCAATGAGCAGGGACATCTTTAACTAGATCAGGTTGCTCAGAGCCCTGTCCAGCGTGACCTTGAATATTTCTGGGAATGGGGGACCTACCACCTCTCTGGGAAACCTATTCTGGGTTTTACCACATGTTTAATACATGGACTCACTTCTTGTGCTGTCATAGGGAGCTATAGAGGTAGTGGCCACAGGGCCAAAGAGGGGTTTGATGAAGTCGTGGTGAGAGGTCCATAGATGGATACTAAAATGGCTGGATGAGGTTGTTGGGTGAATGTGGCAGTTGACCAGTAAGGTGACCATGCTTGTACACTCTCCTTAAACAGCATCTCCTGCTGCTGTCCTCAGACTCTCGCAACTTACTGGGTAGACCACTGTTCTAACATTTCAGGTCTTTTTTTTAATGTCCTTTTACCCCTTCTGCCAATGTCAGTTTGGTGTAAGATCTGTGTGCACATGGAAAGGAGACACAAGACAAAGCTGAGCCCAGTTTTGTTTCTGAGGGACCTTTGCAGTCTTGACTCCACTCAAAGACAGGTGGCAAATCATCACACCTGGAATCAGGTATGAGCATCCCATAGAGCTGAGCACAGTTCTCATGCCCTGCTCCTGCAGGAGGGTCAGCCTCAGGAGGGTCAGCTTTCTTACCTCTGTCATATTGGGCCCATCCACAGAGATCAACAACTCCATTTTCAAATACCAATTTCTAAAAGAGCTTAACTTGTGTATTTTCTCTAAAACCTGAAAAAGTTCTGTATATGTTGAATTCTGCAGGGTTTTGATTTCAGCAGGATTTACAAGAGAAGTCTGCTAATGTTTTGGTTTTGTTGTTTGTTTTATTTTGGTTTGGGTTTACTTTTTTCTGTTCTTTTTTTTTTTCTGTAGAAAATGCAGAGGAAAATAAGCCAAATTATCACTGCCAAACACCACGACTAAGCATACTTTGACCATCATATATGTCATTATCTTTATTATGGCAGCATTTCATGTGGATTATAAAATGTCACAGAAATGTCATTGCTCCCTCTGTCCAAAGATATACAACAATAATAATAATCTCTTACAAGTTCATTTTTTCATCTGCGGATGTGCAAAGCTCTTTAAAAAGGTCGTCATCACTGCCTTCCCTTTAGGGCAGTGAAAAAAATACAAAGGCCAAGCTCTTCCTTCTAGCTTTAGGTGTCTAGGATTCTTCTGCTATCAGCAAAGGCAGAGAGAGATAGGTACATGTAAGGAGATCTGAGTCACTTTTTGGAAGGGACAAGTCCTCTCTTTGGCTCCCCCCTACCCAGGAGTTGTCTAGTGCCTTGCTACGGCCTCTGTCAGACAAGTAAAGTCTGGAGGGTGAATTAGAGCCTGATCATTTTTTCCGGATTTCTACCTGTTGAACGACAGAGAATGAAACAGAGCCCAGCTCCTGATTTGCACCCTCATGTTTTGTCCTCTCTCTTTATTTCTGAAGCAATAATGATGGTATGCTTCCAGCATTACCCTTGCTGCCAGGCTGGCATGGTATGCTGATTTTAGCTGGAGCAGAGTTAATTTTCTTCACAGTGGCTAGTATGGAGCTAGGTTTTGGATTTGTACTGAACACAGCAATGATAATATAGAGATGTTTTTGTTATTGCTGAACAGTGCTTTCACAAAGCCAAGGCCTTTTCTACTTTTCATACTGCCAGGCTGGTGAGGAGACTGGGGGCATGGGAAGTTGGTAGGAGACACAGCCAGGACAGGTGACCCAAACTGACCAAAGCGATATCCCATACTATACAACATCCTGTTCAGTATATAAAGTGGGGGTAAGAAGGAAGAATGGAGGAACATTTGGAGTGATGGAGTTTGTCTTCCCAAGTAACTGTTGTGTGTGATTTGGCACTGCTCTCCTGGAGACAGCTTTACACCTGCCTGCCCAAGGGAAGCTGTGAATTAATTCCTTGGTTTGCTTTGCTTATGTACATGGCTTTTGCTTTCTCCATTAAACTGTCTTTATCTCAACACATGAGTTTTCTAGCTTTTACTCTTCTGATTCTCTCCCACATCCTGCTGGTGTGAGGCTGCGTGGGGCCTTGTTGCTGGTGGGGGTTAAACTGTGACACATGGTTCCATGTGTAGACAAGATTTAAAGCTTAGTTTGGGGCAGAGCAATTTTTTCCTGCTCATGCCTGCTGGTGTAGTAGATAAATCACTGAAAGAAATATGCACTCAACAGCCCTGTTTTCCTAAACATCCAAACTGTGTGAAGTACTTTATCTGAGAAACCTGCTCTTCCCACTGCTGTGTTACATCTGGCCATGGCTCTGCTCCGGGATATGCAGGGGCTGGAGCGTGGGATGTAAGGTGGAAGCAGAGCTAACATGCTCCCGTTGCACATCCATAGCAGCTAGAGCCATGAAAAGAAATTCATCCAGCCAATAGCCTGCTCTGCTTCTACCAAGGACACTGCAAACCAGCTGCTGGTCATGAATCATCATGAAGCATGACTGTCTTTGGCCATGAAAACATCCTTGAATTTGTTTCCTCCCTTATGAAAATAATTCTAACATCACCAGTGTTTCCCTAATTGCCTTTCTTTTTTCTTTCACAGTGGAGGGTGCTAGCATTATTACCATTGATTTCACCCACTGCACAGGCTGATCCAGTGAGATGGTTTTCCCTGTGTGTTTATGGCTTTCCTTCCTGCACCTTCATTACACTTCAGTTCTCCTGGGGAAATCTATCACAAATCTTTTAAATAATGCAGCTTCCACAGAGGAAGTGTTTAAGAAACATGATACTCACAACAGAGAAATAGTGGAGTTATTAATCTAATTCCATATACACATACCAACATTGGTGTTAATGTGTTAATACAAATGTTAATGCAGGCATGCGTAAAAAACACAAAGGATTCTCATAACCCACATGCAGAGAGGAGTTTGAAGCTGCTGTGCATTTGCACACACTGAACAGCATCCAGCCTGATGAGATGCCCCTAAAGTTGGGACGTGGATTGTGAAACCCATTTGTTTATAGTCAGCAGTCCTGTCTGCCTGGCTTCTCAACTGGGGAACTCTATAGACAAAATTCACTGGGCACATCCATGCTTGTTCTGACAGCTACCCAGATGCCCATATCCAGTTTGGAGAGCTCTCACTTTTCAAAGGTGCTAAGAGTCTTGATCTGTGCAGGGGACCTGAAGCTGTGTTAATTGAAGCTGTGTTAGTTGAAGCTGTTTTAATTTTGAAGACTCCTCAAAAGTCAGATGGGTAGTGACAGTGCAGTGTTCTCCCCCTGCACACCAGCCAAGTGGGCATACCATACCACAGTAATAAATTTGAGGGATTCGTTGTCACCCATGGAAAAACTCAATAACGTAACAGCAACTAGATAACTGCAGTATGGTTTAACTGTACAAAGCAAGCTGCTTATACTGATCAATCCTCCTCTACTTCTTGCTTCAGTAGGTTAGTGCTCATAGATCAAAACTCAAGGCATTTCTCCTACTGTGCCATTCTACGTTTGAGGCTGTATTCAAAGCACTTGTTAACAACAGCATGCAGTGAAAGCCACTGCCCCGGGGGTGTATTTGTGGGTTCCTTTCAGATCTGTGCAGCTTTGCAGACAACTGCAAAACTGACCAAGAAAGACTAGTACAGAATAACCCATGTTTCATTTTTATTCTGTTTTTTGTCCATTCCATGCCCTTTTGTATGAAAGAGCACATTCATGTGAAAAAATAAGCAGCTGTTAAAGGATATTTTAAATTCATTAAGATCAAATATTCAGATTCTCTTCTAGTCCTGTTGAAACATAGAATATTGTCTGAAGAGCAAGGTACAGTTTGACATGGGTAAGAGTAGAGGAATCAAGGTCTTCATTCCAGAATCCTGCAAAATACTTTGGTCTTTCAGTGCAGCGTTGTTCTGCTCTCTCTTGATAACAACATTGGCTGATAACAACAGGCCACATACTGTACCTATTGCACAGCTACACATGAAATGAATGAAAACAAAGGCCAAATGTTACATACCCACGTAAGGACAAGGTCATTCGATCACAATTAGTACAAGAAAACATGCCAAGGATTTGGCTAACTGTATGACCTGATAACAGCCAGGTCCTGGCATTGGTCTATGAATTGCTGCAAAGCAAACAACATCAGACTATCGTGCTTAGTCATAAATAATTCTTATCTCAGCACCTCCGGAGCTCTTTTCAATATCAATCGGTTGATCTGTACAGTCTTCCAGTGGTGAAAGGGAGGCAGTGTTTAACTAAGGTGCCCCAGGCTGACCCTGGCTTGGTGCCTGGGCTCTGCTCTGGCAGCAGACACTGCCACTGGCTCTGCTGCAGACTGACTTCATGGCCACAGGCAGCATTGAAGGTCTGCCCAGGCCGTGGGGACCCACCTGCCTGCGAAAAGCAGACCATACTTTCTTTTCCACCTCTCTTCTCCCTTCTTGGATGGCTTTTGCAAAGGGGATTCTTCCTCTTGTCTATATCCAAAGGACTCTATACTAGGAGCAGAGTCTTTCTGGCCTCCCATTTTGGCTAAAATCCCCCCTTTCCATTTCTCCCTGGTGACTCTATATCAATTGTTTTCAACACCACAGGCACTATCTGTTTTATATACCAACCACATATCCTTGAAAAATGCTCCAAGAACCAGCTCCTAACAGATTTTACAAAACCTTTCTAAGTTACTTTTGGACTTTGCTTTATTATTTCTAAGTGCAGCTTAAGAAGAGTCACCAGAACACTGCACTCACTGAGGCAGGTAGTGCTGATCCACAGGACAACACGCTGCACCCAGGGCTGCTGCATCATGTGGGCAGGAGGTGAGGGACATGGAGCATCTGAGTCATTCCCACACACCTGAAGGCATGAGGCAGGAGTGTAGCTGAGAAGCAAAGCAAGGCATAGTGCTGCACCGATTGTCTCTGTGGGGACTAGGTGCTGAGTGGGGCCCCAGAGCAAGTGTGGGGCACCTGGGCTAAGGAAGCATCCCTGGAGGCTGCACCACTCTACTAACACCTGAGTCATAATCTCCTGTCCTCCTCCTTCCTCCTGGGAGTGGCAGCAATTTGCTATTCATGTAAACCTGCCGTGGCAAACCCCAATCAGAGGCCAAGGGACAAGCCTCCACCCCACAGTCCACCTACACCTTGTCCTCCTGTGCTGGGAGGAAGGGAACAGGAAAGACTTTGACTCTCTCCTCCATGCCTGGGCCTGAGGTCTGGATAGCTCTGAGTTGTCAGAGTGGTTTTTCCCAGAATGGTTTTCTTCCTCCTGTTTTGGTTTGGGGTTTTATTTGTTTGGTTTGGGGTGTTTGGGGGGTTTTGGGGGGTTTGGTTGTTTGGGGTTTGGTTGTTTGTTTGTTTGTTTTTGTTTTGGTTTGTTTTTCTTTGTTTTTGGCATGCAGAGGAAGAATTAGTTCTTGCTTTCCATCTATGTGTGGGTGTGCTGCCAGATGCTGGCTTTGGCAGCTTTTCCTTGAAGGTAATATTCCACCCACAACACCAGACCATCACTGGGTCTGCTCATCCAGCCTTTTTTTCAAAGGTTTCACACAGTAACTCTCCAAAGGAGGTAATATATGGCTCTCAACTATTTCCTCTTCACTGCTGAGTGCAGGTCCTGGAGAATAATCCTTCCATTTGAAAAAGCAGGTCACCTGAACTTGTCTAGCTCATCAATTTCATAAATAATAGAGTGGATAATGAATAACCATTTATCACCTTGGAATCTCCATTCTGGTTAAGTTGTAGAGAAGCAAGTGTCGATCCCAAATTCTGCATTTCCCTCCCCTCTGGACTAATGGAGTCTGTGCATTAGTTCATTCAGAGATATATTTCTGGTCTCCCCATTTAACCTACTTATCTTAAACTATCTTATTCTATTTGTCCCACAATTGCTAAAAAGATCCTACCCCAGGACAAGATCATGCTTGTGAAATTTTTGTGTGTATTGGTTTAGTTTTGGCAAAGTTAGGAGGTAGTTAAAATGAGACTTATAATTGAAAGCTAGCTGCTAGCATCTCTCCATAATATATGTCTACCTTGCAGGAGAGTTGTGAGGATTAATTAATTTGTGTTTGTTAAGCACTTTGAGATCCTAAGATTAAAAGTTCTATAGAAATGCAAATTGTTATTATAATGATAAATTCTTTATATGAGCTCATATATTTTGCCTTAGAGGCACAGTCTCACCCTGAGTTGCGTAGTTATACACGTAAATCTTCAAACGTTATGATGAAAATGTACCTCTGAGGGCCTGATTCTTCCCTCTGCTCTACCACTTCATGTATAGAGCTCCCCCTGAGTTCAGGCAGGTCCCATCCATGGAACAATTGCAGGATTCAATGTGCTTAGGAAAAGAAAAGACCATTGTGTGCCTCTGGACTTTGCATTGAGACACATAACCTTCTGTCTCACTCCATAAAAATACTGCTGCTGCTACTGGTAGTTACATCCATTTTATTTATGAAAGGACTGTGCAGATGATAACATTTGGATTTGAATTTTGACCATGTCAAAGCTTAGGTTTTCAGAGGTTTATTTAACCTGCTAGAGAACAAGGGAGTTAAAGCCCAGCTCAGCTGCAATTGCTGCTGTCACTAACAGGTATAAGATCTCATATGTGGTGATGTGCACCTGCAGTTTATTATGTTTGTTGTGTTGTTCCTGTACAGTTCTGTAACCCCTTGTTTATCCCTAAATGGACTGCTCGGTCATCTCCCTTTTCCTTCCCATACAATTGTACACTCCTGTTCTGTATCCTCCTCCTAATTATCCTTAACCCTTCCTCTGGTCCAAAGTTATTCCATCCCAAACCCATATTTTTATCCTGACTCCGCCCACCCTTCCAGAACTTTCCATGTCAGTCCTGCTTACTCAACAGCTAATAGGTTTGAGTTGCAGGCCACTGGCTTCTCTATGATGTAACCCCTTCCTAAACCCTCCTCACTTTGACGCCCATAGGTCCTTTCCCACTCTCCTCCCCTAATTTTGTCCCCATATTTAAACCCCTGCACAAAGCTAGCAAATGCTCTCTGTGGTTGGCTTTTCCAGGGGTCAGTTTCCCCAATAAACTGTTTTCCTGTTTTCTAACCACAAAGAGTCGCTCTTAATCCCTTGCCCTCCAACAGCTGTGCCCAGAACACCAAAGGCAAAGAGGTTGAGGAGAAGGCACTTTTCCTCTGAGCCTCAGCTGCCTCCGAACTGGTCATCTCCTGGTGAGAGACCTTGAGTTCTAGAGTGGCCCACTACTGCCTGGTGCCCCTCAGCTGGATGAAGAGGAGTCAGGGCTGAAGAGGAGTTTTGGGTCCGTCCCCTGAGGCAGGCACAGCAGCACTCATCAGCATGGACAAATGCCAATGCTGATGTGCAAAATGCACCTGTTTGGCCCATCCCCTGCGTGGGGGATTCACTTTGGCAAGTGAATGAGGAACACAGGTTTTCAGGCACTCACTGCACAAGTTGCCAAAGGACAGCAGGGAGCAAGGCCACAGCTACACAAGCTTGGCAGACCCATGTTCCCCTCCCAAAGCTCTCTGCTTTTCCTTCCCCCTTGCACAGGGCTTGGAGCACCCGACTGTGAGGGCGTTTGAGCATCCTGGTCAATGTCCTTGTCTGAAGCACTGGTCCAACACAGGGGCTGTGAAAAAGCCAGGAAGCAGGTTCCTGGGAGAAGTGAACACCCATCTTCCATCACAACATCCCTCTGTGCTTTCCTTGGCACGTCACTGGCATGTAGACACCTCTACTCACACCTTTGAAGGACTGGGTCAGAAAAATGTGAGGTTTGTTTGCATACCCCATGGGCTTATCTGAATGCATAACACAGTGCCAGAAACACCAACTCGAAAGGAGGTCTCCTACCCAACCTCACACCTGAAGTAGGACTATCATCAGGCACCAAACCAGGTCAGTCATGGCTTTTTCTATCTTAAGCTTGAAAACCTCCAAGGATGGCCACCCCACCTCTGTCTCAGGGCTGCACTACTCTGGAGAATTTTCTTCTGATGTTCAACCTGAATGGCCCAATGGCACAACATTGATTCTTGCTATAGTGTCTGACAATACTGAGATTTTTGCGCCATCTTTGTAGCTACCTTTCAGCTAATCACCTCTTAAATTGCTCTTCACCAGATTAAACTAATCCCAAATTAAACTCCAATCATAATCCAAAATGTGAGACTTTCAGCATGAGGTGTTTCTTCATGGCTGCAGTGAGTATTGTGTAGGTGAGATTGCAACTCTTACAGCCCCTTGCATATGAACAAAAAGTAAGAAATGTTACCTATTCAAAGTCTTGTACTGTTTGTTGTGTAGTCTCAAGAGACTTCTGTTGAAAGCCTTTCCAGGAGTGGAAGGTGTGATATAGATAACATATTATTCCCTTCTCCTGCCATGGAAACTTTCCAAAGTTCTCAGTCTGGGAATCTGTCTACTACCTGATATATACCTAGAATTATCACAGAAGAGAATGAATGCTTGTTATGTTTAACATATCCAGAATTTATAATCTTCTAAATTTTACACTTGTCTTTTTTTTTCGTCCAAATGTTCTGGGCCCTGACACAGGTTGGATGCACTATTCAACACATTCACTTCTACCATTCACACCACCAATTCCTTGTACCAAAGACGATAACCAAAGACTGATATTGCCATAAAACCCAGGAAGCTATGCTGACTTCTAATGGGCCTCTTGTATTTTCCACTACCATAAGAGAAAAAGATGTCCTACATATTACTGACACTTGTCTATCTGAAGACAGCAAAAGTCAGAGGAAGGCTGTGGGGGAAACCAAGACACTAAGCTTTCTAGCTGTCCTTAACTTTTACTGCAAAGCATTAGTGTGTACTCAGAGCTCTGCACTGCAACATACATTACTTGGAAGACAAACACTTGTGAGCAAATGTCAGTATGAATAACATGCACACAGAAAGTCCTGTAGGGCTGGGCTCTGCTCACTGACATGTGCCATGGGCTGCTATCATCCTCTGTCTCCTTACACCATGAACTGAACTTCCCACCAACAACTGCAACTTTGCTGGAGCAGTCTGTAGTTTCAATGTGTTTGCAAAACACCTGAAGATTTGTGGGAGAGATTATACAATTTATATCCTCAGAGTGTTAGTTCCTGCAAATCGTGGCATATTTCAGGTCCTGGTGCTGCTCTCCTTGTCACACATCATTCTTCTTTCTGAGTGGCCATTGCACTGTGTCTGTGTGTCTGACAAGACACATACAGAGGTCAGATCCAGCACTGGCACTGTGAGTGACACTCCATATATCTACAAGCACCGAGTGCTTCCTCACTCAAAACTGCTCAAACTTTCAAGCTGCTTGCTGGTCTTGCCCAGGGTCGGCTCAGAAGCTGGCTGTTAATTATGTGTAACAGCAATGCCCCTTGATCCCAACAATGTCTTCACCACAGTAGAAGACAGTCCTTTACATGAGAGAGAGATGCAGTCTGTGGGCTGAGCACCTCAGTGCTGTGCTAGCAGGACTGGTCATTGCCTCCCCACTCGCTGTCTGCACACACAGAATCAGTCTGTCACTTCCATGGCTCCCTTTCCCATATTGAACCCACAGACCAGGCTGCCTGCTTTTCAAGCTAATGCTCAAGAGCTTGCAAGAGCTCTTCTCGCTCTTCCTCACTTGTAGAATTTTGACATTATCTTTGTCTAGAGCAAGGTGAGGAGTCTACTAAAATACAAAGTTTTTAAAAACTCTACTATACCATCATATATTGCATATTGCCTACAGAATTCACTTATGACCTATAACAATGCTAGAGCCAACTCTTTATTATCTGGCTCACCTCTAGTGGGTGCTCATACAGAGGATGATGATGCTCAAACATGTTGATGTATCAAGTATATTTAACAACACGCATATGAGAGCACTGACTTTTTCCACTTTTTTACTATCTCATTTCAGCAACTATGAAGGAACTGTGAGAATTATCTGTAACTATGAGGAAAAGCCTCAGACACAAAACTTGTGCTGTAATGTTAGAGTTATGTTCTTCACCTCATGGCATGTGTGGTTTTGAACTTGTTTTGAACATACTGGGGCTATGAAGCCTAAAAAAGGCAATTCAGAAACCAGACTCGTAAGCATTTCTGCAGTTGAACTGCAAAGCTTTCCAGTCACTTCACAAGAATTTCGGTCGCTCCATGTCCTTTAGTTTAGCCACTGCAAGGAGCTATTTTAGTTTGTTGCTCTGACTCAAAAGCATGCAACATCGTATTTGCAGCACTAAGTGGCAATAAACTGCATATGAATGCCTAGAAAATGCGTAATAAAAGATTACAAAATTGTATCCTGGAAACATTATTTTCTCTAATGGTCTTTGTTGGATGACGGGGACAATCTGCAGCTTTTTTTTCTCTGTGCAACGGTCAACAAACTGAAAGGGAACAAGCAGCTGCTCCCCCAGGAGAACTGGAGGTAGCCCCACACATATCCTGCACCTCACAGCCCACAGAGGATCTCCACCTTGCATGGGCCCACAGCTCAGCACATCATCATTTGGATTTTACTCTTTGCAATCTCAGGTAAATCCCTGAATCTTCCTCTGAGTCACTTTGTCATCTATAAAGTAGAGGTACTATTTACTAAGCTCCATGAGCTGTCACAAGGCTTAATTTCTTAAGAAGCACCAAGTCCCTGGACAGACTCTGAGGGAAGGAAAGGAGACGAGAAATGCCAGGTTTGAGGTTTGTTCCAGCTGCTGTGATGGCTGAGAGCTCATCCTTGGCCTATTGGGCAGCTCTCACCACCTGTCCAAAGCTGAAGGAACTTGGGGCTTGGCTTCAGCTCCTCCGAAATCCAGGGGTCCAGAAAAGCCAGGGGACCCATCATTTCCAGCAGGACCAAGGACCATCAGGTTGCTGCTGCTGCTGCTGCTGCAAGATGTAAGAGACACTGTCAGCTGTGGGGCAGTCGGACAATCCTCCCCATCCACTGTCCCACAACAGCAGCAAGGGCCCTGCTTGGAGAGAAAATGAGAAGGGGAAACATCAGGAAGATGTGGCCACAGTCTCCTGTCAACAAATGCTTTTCCAGTGCCCTCTTCTGGAAAACATTTTTGGCCCAAGCGACTGCTTCAGGTAAGGTTGTTTGAGACTGGTGGTGACTTGTGGGAGCTGCATGAACATCCTCCAGCTCTTCACACCCAGGATCTGCTCTGCTCCCGTCACTGGTGGACCTGTGCAGCTCCTCATGCCTTTCAGAGCAGCTTGGCCAGACCCTTAGGGCACTAGCCAGAAAATGGGTAGCAAAGCCATGCTTCCTTTCTCTCACCTGATATGTCTGTAAGCTGTCCCTGACTGTCCTCTGGCATGGGGACTCAACGGTCCTGAACTGGAACACCTCCTGCAAACCTCATAGCCCTCAAAGGCAGCCCTTGCCATCAGCAGCTCTCGAGGATCCTCGAGACAAAAATTTGGAGGTGGATAAAATATTTTGGTAATCTCACCCTTTTGAGGATCTGATACAACATTGCTATTAAGGACCGGCAAACAGCTAATGAATGCATCAATTCCTTGCATAATTGCATCCCGTGGGTTTTTTTGCCACCTCTTTCCCTTGGAGGAGTCCAGTCTTTGCTCTCCGGTCTCAGGTACATCTCCATGTTGTCTCACACCTCAGCAGTGCCCACCCACTGGCCACTGCCTCCTGCTCTAGCCAGGGTTGGTCAATCTGGACATCAGTGGGGACAGAGCTGTGGGCTCTTCTTCACCCCCAGACAGAGGGTAGGTGGTGAAGAGGGAGCAACAACTGGTACCAGGGACGTGGTGGAGTGCTGGGGCCAGGTGATGGCCATTGTCCCTATCCAGACCACAGCCCTCACTTTTGTGCCAGCTCAGTGAGCAGTTGGCTCCTGCAGTGGTGGCACAGCCCTTCACTTCTCTCTCTGGCTGCTTTTCCAACACTTAAATTACATCTGCTGCCCACAGAACAAAATCTAGAGGCTTGTGAGCCCCATTATTTGCCGTGTTAGCTGGCAGGGAAGGTGGTGTGAAATGTCTCTGTTTTTGATGAGTTACCTCAGCACAGACAATGTTTGTACAGTGGCAGAAATAGCTGTCAAGGGCAGGTAGTGTCCTGAGGACTACCTGATGTGGGTGCTACAGACTGAGACAATTTTCTCCAGTGCCTGCTTGCTCATATTTAGAAAACCTTCCATAATTCATGTGTGGGTGTGTGGCCATGTACGCATACCAAATATATATTTTTAAAAATTTTCTAGTAGTTTTTGTTCCTTCTTTCATTATTTTAACCAAAACCAGCAGCTCTGTCCCTGACAATTCTTCTGGCAGTGTCCCAACTTGCCTTTTGTTTATTATCTGCTTGATCTTGGTGTTTTCCTTTATTTTAATCCTTCAAGGGATTCTTGTGCAGCCCCCTGCTGCACAACCCAGCTCTAGCAGTGGACAAGGACATCCCACTGATCTGCTTCTGCCTGAAATACAGTGGGTTTCTCAGATGAGCTCGGTAGGAGAGGTGGGAGGATGGGATCTCTGATGCTTGTGAGCACAGCCTTTTTGGTACCTTCAAGAGAGCATTTAGCAATCCACAGCAGACAGCATTTCCCACCACTTTTCCCTAGAACTGAGGGTTTTCCTCATGTTGCAGTACTCACCCATCAGCTCTGCAGAAGGGCCAGATGTCTCTGCCTTCAGTCACTAAAATGGCACACTGGAGACTTGGAGATGGGGAGCACCCTGAGCTCTGTCATGCAGCATGAACTGCAGAAAGGTCCCCTACCTCTCTTATAGATGCCCCAGAGGTGGCAGGGTGTAAAAATCCCCTTTTCAGCGTGGCAATGATGGCAGTCCCATCCTTCAGATCTCCCATGAACATCGACAGGGCAAGGACTCACACACACAAGGGATTGTGCCTGGTAAAGCTTGAACTTTTTAAAGAGAGGGGCAGAAAGCACAATCGTTCCAGGGCTAAACCAGAAACGGGCTAAAAGGATCGTGGAACTTACACCTGCTTACCTCTTCCAACAAAGCCCAGTTATGAAACAATCTAGCAATACAAAATAACCTTACAGTGGAAACAGTTATCAGTGTCAGAGCAAAAGCAGGGGGAAAAAAGTGGTCAGTGTTAAGGACGGAGTTTTGTAGAACAACCTGTGTAGGCAGGGATGGAGGCAGGGGCAGCACCGCTGCGGGCAGCAGCCAGTGCCGAAAGCACTGGATGGCTCCGAGGGGGACAAATGCCTCCAGTGTCACCCCCCTGACACTCCGGGTGTGGCATTCCGGGTCCCTTAATTCAGCGGTGCCTTTCTCCAGCACCTGCTAAAAGCATCGCTTGCAGCCGGAGCCCTCCAGCCTCCTGCGGCCGCTTTTTCACGCTAAGGCAGCGGTACCGGACCGGGGGCACCGACCGGGGGCGGCGCCGGCCGTGCACCTGCCGGCAGCGGGCAGGGCCGG
>WEIV01006318.1:0-27813 GCA_013390005.1 Calyptomena viridis | reverse complement strand
GCCCGGGCTGGGCGCCGGCGCTGCCGCCGGGCACGGGGAATCCCCAGCCCCGGCGGGAAGGTGAGAGGCTCCGGGCAGCTACGAACGGGCCAGACGGGCTCGCCAGCTCGCCTGGGGAGCGTTGGCGGCGCGTCCCAGGAACGGGGGAAGAGACGGCCCCGCCGTGGCCGCCGGCCTGTTTCCGGGGTGGGGAGAGGCAGGGGGGGGGCAGGGACAGGGCAGGAACANAGGGCTCGGGGCGCCCGGGCTAGCTCTTGGGCTGGGCAGCGCCTGGGTGCGGGGCACTGCTCCCCCTGCACACCCGGCGGGACCCGGCCTGGAGCAAGAAAAAGCCGTAGAACGGTTTGGGTTGGAAGGGAACCTTAAACATCATCTAGTTCCAACTCCTTTAGTGTGGGCAGGGACAGCTTCAACTAGACCAGGTTGCTGAGAGCTCCATCCAGCCTGGCCTTTAGCACCCCCAGGGATGAGAAGGGAGGCAGCCCCTCTCTCGCGGAGCGCTGGTCCCCGGGGGGGTTCGGGGTGGGGGCCCAGCCGCAAGGTGAAGCGGGCTGTCATAAAGGTGCAATACATAAAAGTGCACCCCGGCGCGGGGAAGCCGCCGTGTCAGTCTGCAGCGTGCAGGGCTCCGCTGCCGAGCGCGGAGGGACCGTATGGCTGCGCAGGGAGAAGGAGGGTCGGGGAGCGCAGGGCCGTGCCCGGAGCAGCCCGCAGCGCTCTGCAGGGTCGGAGCGCCTCGGGCACCTTTTCTAGACGCAACTTGGCTATTTGAGTACAGAGCCTGCAGGCGTGACTCAGCTCTGTCTAAATACAGCTGCTGAATAAGGGAATGTTCTGGAGAACAAATTCTAAATGAGCACACATTGCCTTTCTTCTGGGGAGCTGCAGACACTTTGCACGCAGTCCAAACAGAAACATACTTTGGAAGGCTACAATTTGCACCTACATGATCTGTCTATATTCTGTGTAATTACTCTGCAGTTAAAATTGTGCAATGAAGTAGAGATGGAAAACTTGGAAGAACTTAATGAAGTCTGTTGTGGCCAGTAAAATTAATTTTCCTTTTAGATGTTAACAGAAAAAGTGCTTTTCATGCAGTGCTCTGCAGAGGGGAGGTTAAACTAAATTCTTCCTGATGGTGTTCACTTCTCTTAACCACAACTAGAAGTCTGAACTTTCTGCAAGACTGCAAATCCTATGATGAGATGCAGCTTTTCCTTAGTAATAAGCACCTTCCTGAGAAGTGTTTAATTTGCTGTTTCTTAGGGTCCTTTCAAAGAGGCTTTTAAGAGAAGACTTTAATCCAGCTTGCGGGAGAATTATCACTGCACGTGAATGAGAGCAGGAGGAGAATGAGGCTCAGTGGATTGTTGGAGTTATTAGAGTCAAAGCTTAATCTAGTTTGAATCAAATTTGCTTTGTCTCTGATAAGTGAGAAATGATCAAAAGATGAAAAGTAGCTCTTGACAATTGCAGTTCAGATGCCATATGTTTCTGAAGGTTGAAATGGAGTATAATTTCTGATGTTTCAAAGTTGTTCACTAAATAAAGTTAAATGAATTTTGTTACACATAAGGAATGAATGATTTTGTTGGTCTTAGAACCTTGTTAGTCTATCACAGCTGTAGAATGTTATTTTTGAATTGGTTTATAGCCAGACTTCTTGAAAATAAAGTGAACAGTGATGTAACTAAAGGTTATTGAATAATTTAGAGTTTGCATAATTCTCAGTCCAAATCTGTATGACTAGTTTGAGTGTAAAAAATGCTGGGACAAGGAAGAGGGCTGGATCCCGTTACATGAAACCATATCTTCCCTATGAATCACTTGCAATGCTGAGATCTTTAAAAGGTAGCACATACTCTGCATAACAGTGTGATGAGGTAGGCTGTATTTGAGCTACCCAGTAAAAGGATGGCACATACACTTTGCCATGGACTTACTTCATAGGTTGTGGATGGCAGACAAATGTTCTTTTGCTGTTTAGTTCTGGTTCTCAAGGGACTTTCTACTTGGGAGGTAGATTTCTGTTAGCAATGAAGATATGTAATGGAGTGCTGTAAAATCCTGTTCTAAAGTGTTAATTGGGATCACTTTGCAGGTCAGAGTTAGGAACCAGTCTCTTAGTGTATATCTGTCACTCCTGGCAGCAGAGATTTTCATGTGTCTTGAAGCTCGTGAGTAGAACAGGGAAGCTCTAATCACCAACAGAGCAACTTCAAGGAAAGCCCATATTTCATGTCTGGTTTATGCATAGTCTGAACTGTCGTGAGAATCCTGATATTTACCTGGTTTGGACCTAGTGAGAGTTATTACTACTCAGAAGTCAGTAACATTCTCAGATTCTGTATGTAGGAACAAGTAAACCCTCTCTCCCAAAACTGACAAGCTTAAGAGTCATTTAAAAAAAAGTGTTATGTGGACACTAGCCATAATATTAATAGCTCTGATGGGGGGGTTGAAGGAAAAGAAAGCAGAAACTTCCAGGGGACAAGTCTAATACCAGCTGACAGTATTGTTTTTTCTTTGAGTATGTTGAGTACATCATACAGTTGCTGAACAGAGGAGAACTTGCCTTCCAGCTAGCAGGATTATTTTGGTGTGCCTCTTTGGTTCTGATTACATGTTATGCAAGTTTCCAATCTATGCAGCTATTAGTGATCACTGTAAGAATTATATAATTGTAAATGATATGAGCACAATGTATTGGTCATACAATAACTGTATGAAACTAACTGAAGTGGTGAATGTAAACCACATGAACTTAAATGAACTAATTAATGGTGGTTTGTTTTTTTTCCTCAGCAATCCTTACTTAAATCCTTTCACCTAAATCTGAAATCTTGAAAATCATGAGTAACTTCAGCAAAGAAGAATTTGATTTGACCTTCCTCGATGAAGGTTTTACTGCCAAGGACATCCTTGACCAAAAAATAAATGAAGTGTCATCTTCTGTAAGTATGACGGGCAAACCACTACATTTTGTGATGCTACAAACTTATAAACTAGTGGAACAAGTTGTCTTTGCAAATGATCTGCAAGGCAGCCTCCTCAAATGCTGACCTCTAGGCTTATCCTGTTATCAGCTGTTTGTAATGTTAAGATGTGTGTTTGCTCTAGGATGATAAGGATGCCTTTTATGTTGCTGACCTCGGGGATATTGTGAAGAAGCACATGCGATGGCATAAGGCCCTTCCTCGGGTAACCCCCTTCTATGCTGTAAAATGTAACGACAGCAAAGCTGTTGTGAAGACACTCGCTGTTCTTGGTGCAGGATTTGATTGTGCCAGTAAGGTAAGATCTCGACTATGTTCTGATCTGTGACATTAGTATATGTTCAGCTTTACAAGGTGTGCTTATGTAAAATTAAGCATAACCAAGTGGTGCAATGTTGTTCTGATTGTTTTAATCATCCATCTAGAAATACCTTTTACAAATGTAATGTCTTCTTTCTTCAGACAGAAATACAGCTGGTACAGAGCATTGGTGTACCATCTGAGCGAATAATATATGCAAATCCCTGCAAACAAGTATCTCAAATCAAACATGCTGCCAGCAGTGGTGTACAGATGATGACATTTGATAGTGAAGTAGAACTAATGAAAGTTGCAAGGGCTCATCCAAAAGCCAAGTAAGTCATGCTAATTGTCCTATAAATTTTCCTTGGATTCCCAAGTTACAGAAACACCTGCTGCTACCTGGAACTTGTTCTTTATTAGTTAAGATAGGATGCAAAATTGTGAAAAAAATAACTGTACTTCTAACCAGAGAAATCTAATCTTGTATAGTGTACTGGCACATTAGGAAGAGATAGAAGCTTCCCTGTCTATCTTTAAGCTCAGTCTCATTCTGAGGTCATAGCTGCCTGATAATGGTATCTGTTCTACTGAAACTTAACTCCTCATTTTTCCTTTTTCTAGGTTAGTCCTGCGCATTACAACTGATGACTCCAAAGCAGTTTGTCGTCTGAGTGTTAAATTTGGAGCTACACTTAAGACTAGCAGGCTGCTTCTGGAGCGTGCAAAAGAACTTGACCTTGCCATTGTTGGAGTTAGGTGAGTTGATAATGTCAGAATACAGTCATATTAAATAACTTCTCTTTAAATAGCCTACCTCATGATAGAGATGCCTTTGCATGTGGTGACATGAATTTACACAAGATTTCTTGACTAATTTGCCAGATAGCAGCTGATATTTTGTATCTTTTCATAGTTTCCATGTTGGAAGTGGATGTACAGACCCAGAGACATTTGTTCAAGCCATTTCTGATGCCCGCTGTGTGTTCGATATGGGAGTAAGTCTGATTCTACTTTCTCTTGAACTACTGCTCAACTACTCTGGAACTACTTCCTTTTGTTGTGGCAAAAGTGAATCAAGCATAAAACTGTTACAGGGTTAAAAGCTGGCCAAGTCAGTGATTTCATGTTGGAATTTTTGAGGTCATGATGGCTTACTTTGACCACTTTGGCAAAACTCATATACAGATGCAATAAAATTGGCAACTTAAACTCAAGTCACTATTACTTGAACATGATGAGTTAGATCTGTTCCAGGTGTTAATGAAATGATTTCACATTACCTTTTTAGCTAAAATTATAAACTAACAACTGATTTCTTGACAGTGTTGCTGTTAATCTCGTTTTAGGCTGAACTTGGCTTCAATATGTATCTGCTTGATATTGGTGGTGGCTTCCCTGGCTCTGAAGATGTCAAACTTAAATTTGAAGAGGTATAGCATTGCTAAGAACTTCTCAGGTTGTGGAGTCTTTTTGAATGTTGATCTGGATTAAACAAAATCCTGCTTTTTCTGTTTATATGCAGACACATTTGCAAGAGTGTAAGAAATGTAATTTAGAGGAAAAGCAGAATTAATCTGAAAACTAAAAATTAGATGAACTCATTAGATACATAGCTAAATGACTGCGTAAATATGCAGAGATCTCAAACTTGTAAAGCAGGTTTTAATTGCAGGCCTGATTCTTACTGGCATGGACTTCTTCCAGGTGATGCTGTACTTCAGACTATCTGGATTGGCACTGCTCCCTAATAGGGTGAAAGGTAGTCCTGAACCCGTAATGCCCTTATGGGTGGCAGCAAACTAGATCACTGCCTGATTTGATTTAGAACTAGCTTTTGGATAATTTTTAAATTGACCAGTGGTCTTCAGTCTGCTTTCACACAGAAAGTTCTGCTTTCAAAAGAGACAAGGGGGCTGGGTAGTAATAAGACTTCCATTTAAAGCAGTGTAATCAGAGGACCTGCCCCTCTAAATCAAGGTAATGTTAAATGTTGTTACATATTAACACAAGGAGACAGTAAGTTACATAAAATTAGTTTTCTTCTAATAGTGTGGGCTAACATTGTTGCACTTTTGTTGCCTGCTAATGAAGTCGGGCTTCCTGTGTGCAGTACAGGCATACGTGAAACATCAAGTGCAAATGATGATGTCATTGGGCTCCAGGGGATTGTACAGTCCTGCTGCATTTGGAGGCAGCTGAATGATAACTTCAGAACCTGCAAATAACTGTTCATGAAGGCAGCTGAATTTCAAATGTGATAAGGCCCTCTGTTCTTATCCTGTGAGACGACTTAAGATGCAGTAAGATGGGGAATACTGCATCATTAGCAAAACTAAAAGTGGACTAGAAATCAAATTTGAAGTGTGGGAATTTGCAGGGCATTAATATTGGTTTAGTGAGTCTAGGAATGGTGATTTTCTTTAGGCTCAAACATGAGCTTTTATGTCACTTAAAATTTAAGATGCAAGTGATTTCTGCTTTTGTTGCTTTGTGTAAATTTAGTTGCAAACAAGACTTGGAATGGGAAAATAAAGCAAAAGCAATTAACAAAGGTGTTAATAGATGTTACACATTAGACCGTATATCATTGTGAACTTGAGAGTGATTTCATCTCTGGCTTCTAAAATAGCAGCTGAGTAATTGCTGAAATTCTAATATTGGCATCTCATTCTTCCCTAGATCACAAGTGTGATCAACCCAGCACTGGATAAGTACTTCCCTTCAGATTCTGGAATAAGTATTATTGCAGAGCCAGGAAGATACTATGTTGCATCAGCATTCACACTGGCAGTCAACATCATTGCAAAGAAAATTGTATTAAAGGAGCAAACAGGTTCTGATGGTATGTAAATCTAGCCCTAGTCTCTTAGTTCTAGCAAACTGTGTGTTTCTTTCTAAGCATTTTCTTACTAGTGTCTCAACTTCTTCCAGATGAAGATGATCCTAATGACAAAACTCTTATGTACTATGTGAATGATGGAGTCTATGGATCATTCAACTGCATCTTGTATGATCATGCACATGTTAAACCAGTTCTGCAAAAGGTATGCCCATTGAGAAGTACTGTATACTAGTCGTGTGTCGTGGATGTAGGAGAATCCTTGTCACACCTGTCACTTCTCAGTTCACTGCTCCTTCCATGTTGCCAGAGTTGGATATTTAACTTGTGAAGCATGCAGTGGAATTCATTCAAAGCCAAGGGTCAGGAAGGATCTGCAAACAGTTTTTTCCTCTTCTCTGCGAGGTGGAATTATGCTACTGCTTCTGGGACCTCTGTTTTGACAGTCAAATAATTGTACTCCACTCTCTTCTTTAGCGGCCTAAGCCAGATGACAGCTGCTACTCCTGCAGCATATGGGGACCAACCTGTGACGGCTTAGATCGTATTGTTGAGCGTTTTAATATGCCAGAGTTACAAGTTGGTGACTGGATCCTGTTTGAAAACATGGGAGCCTATACTGTTGCAGCAGCTTCTACTTTCAATGGATTCCAGAGGCCAACAATACACTATGTCATGTCAAGACCTGCATGGTTAGTAACTAAGTATCTTGATCCATCAGTGCTTTTGATACAGATTACTCTTGTGAATAGCCCCTTAATAAGTAGGGCCGTGGTTTCTGTGCTGTAGCTCAGAACTTCCTGGTATGGAAGCAGGCAGTGCCTCTGAAGGTTTTTTGCTGTGTGCTTAGAACAATGCTGACACTATTAATTTGCTCTTTTCTCTGATGTAAACACTTTCAGCAGAGGTGCTTTTAGAGGGGTAATGTTAGGAGTCTTCATTAATCTGGGCTTCTCTCTAGTGTTTTCACTTTTGCACAACGTACAGAATCATCATGGATTCTTTACAGTTGGCTTCTATGACCAGTAATTAGAGACCAGTCAATCACAGTTCTTATAATATGTTGTCTTCTAAGTTGGTAGCTTGCTAAGTCTTGACTGCAGGGCACTTAACAGTGCTGTTTCACAGTATAACCTGTATGTTTGTTTGAGAGCTATTCTTTTGATTTCGGTAGAGCTCTGGCTCACTGCTCAGTGCAGAGTGCTAGATCTTCACAGGAAGTTATTAAACAGGTAATCAAAGAAAGCAGGACCACCTCTTAAGTGCATGGATACTGTGAAACTGCATCTTAAACAGTAGTTTAAAGTAAGCAGGGTGCTCTTTTGTGCAAGACAGGTTAATGGATTGCACCTTCCATAAAACTGAAGTTTCCTGTAAGAGGAAGCCCTTAGCTCTGTATTGACATCTGCCTACTAAACTGGCAGAGGGCATTTTGGCAGCAGTGTTACCATAAAGCATGATTAGCTGTGCTGTTAGGTTGCTTTCAAGTTTATTGAAAGTTTTAAAGTTCGGCGGAATTCCTGCCATGAAAGAGGAAGCTTCCTCCATTCTTTTAGTAGCCTTGCCTCTATAAGCAAGGCTTGTATTCTTGCTTTCCCTCAGTGAAACCTCCTGTCAATTGAAGCATTTTTCAAGCTAAGTGAAGCTTTTAGACTTTCTGTAAGACATGACACTGTAGGGGAATGATTAGTTTTTTCTCGTAGCACTAGGTTTCTGTTAAAATTTAATAATTGGTCTGAGGCATGCTGATCTTATTTGTGCAGACATAACTGTCATCCAAGGCCACAGCCCTCTCTCAGCTGTACATGACTGCCTGTGTTTTCTGCTTTGGGAAGAGAATTCTGTGGTTTGTGCTGGTCCTTAAATGAGGGGAATGCATCCATGAGAATTATGGTGCAGATCTTCCTAGGCCAGGCCAGTCTTTTGGAATGTAATCTGCGTGTTACAAAGGTGTACAACTAAATTTGTAGCTAGAAACTGTGAAAGATAAAGGACAAGATGATCACACATGTCTAAGTAAAAGATACGTGAGGAGCCATGTAGTAGCACAACTGTTTGCCTTGCATATCTAAGATAGCTAGAACTATAAGATGAGTGATCACCAAGCTGAGTGATGCTTTTGACACACCTGAAGGATGAGATGACATCCAGAGGGACCTGGACAGGCTCGAGAACTTGGGTGCATGGGAATCTCTGGCAATTTAACAAGACCAAGTGCCAAGGTGCTGCTCCTATGTTGGGACAACCCCCAGTGTCAATACAGGCTGGAGATGGATGGATGGAGAGCAGATGGCTGAGAAGGACTTGGGGGTGCTGGTGCTTGAAAGGCTGGACATGAGCTGGCAATAGGAGCTTGCAGCCCAGAAGCCAAACATGTTCTGGGCTGCATCCAAAGCAGTGTGTACAGCATGTTGTGGGAGGGGATTCTGCTCCTCTGTTCTGGTGAGACCCCACCTGTAGTACTGCATCCAGCCCTGGGGTCTCCAGCACAGGAAGGACATGGACCTGTTGGAGCAAGTCCAGAGGAGGGCCACCAGGTTGATTGGAGAGACAGAGCACCTCTACTGTGAGGAAAGGCTGAGAGAACTGGGATTGTTCAGCCTGGAAAGGAAAAGGCTTTGGCATGACCTCTTGCAGCCTTCTAGTACCTGAAGTGAACTTACAGGAAAGGTGAGGAAAGGTTGTTTACAAAAGCATGTAGTGAGAAGACAAGGGGGAATGGCTTCCTATTGAAAGAGTAGAATTAGATTAAATATGAAAAAGAAATTCTTTACTGTAAGGGTGGTGAGGCACTGGAGCAGGTTGCCCAGTTGTGGATCTCCCTTTCCTGTCCATCCCTATGGATGTTTGGATTATGCCAGGATGATCCCAACCTGGTCTAATTGAAGGTGTCCCTGCCCATAGCAGGAGGTTGGAATTAGAACTTCAAGGTCCCCTTCCAACCCAAACCATTCTATGAATTTATAAAGTAAGTCCAAAAACTTGGTCAGCTGAAGTTTTTGTGAGGCTGTCTTTTAGTGCAACTCCTGTCTGTGTATGAAAGGAGTTGCATAAGTTTCACTGGTCAGCTAGTCTGTCATCCATACTTGATTCAAGTTACCCAGGAATGTGAGAGTGTGGGATAAGGGATAGTCAAGTTGTCCCAGATTTTCAGGTCTGAAATTCTTAACTATGGAGAACTAAGTCAGTAAATCTGTATAGCATGAGGTACACAGATGTAGCTACAGGTATATAGATGCATCTAAATTCTACACAGAAATGGTGAAACCAGCTTATTATTGACATTTAGATAAAGCCTAGCCAGCCACAAGTGACCTGCATGGATTCTGCTTTTATTATTTTTATTTTTTCCCCACCATAATAATGTGTGAATTGCAGGTAATGAGTAAAGAGTTCATTTCATACTCCCTAGCAGTAAAAAAAAAAAGTACCTTGCTGACCTTTTTAGGCAGATTGTAGTGAAACACTTTTTGATTTGCTCTTCTTTTTTCTTTCTAGGCAACTAATGCAGCAGATCAAGGAGCAAGGATTCCTAGCTGAAGTGGAGGAGCAGGATGTTGCAAGTCTGCCACTCTCTTGTGCCTGGGAAAGTGGAATTGAATATCCGGCAACTTGTGCTTCAGCTAGTATTAATGTATAGGTAATATTTTAGTAATTAACTGCAAGGTTAGTTGAATTTAGGGCATTTGGGGGACCATTAACTTAATTCTTGCTAGGATTTTTAAGTGTTTTTTTTAAAGTTTAGGTTTGGCATAAATGCAACAAAAACGACTAGGAGATGGGTCACAATTATCTGTGTTCCTATGGAAACTATTTGAATATTGTTTTATATGGATTTTTATTCACTTTTCATGTATGCTACTAAAGACTGACCCTCAACTGTCAAACAAGTATTTGTAGCTTGTGTATGGCAGAATGGGCTAAGCTTAGTGCTTTGTGACCTATTTGTTTTAAAATAAAGTATATTGAAATAACTGGTCCCATGTTTGGTTAATCTGTAGAAAATTAATGTGTTGTGGATGGATCTTTTAGCATCTATGAAGGCAGACCAGATGCCATGAGCACAGAACTTATTAATAAATGTGTAACACAATTGCCATTTTCCCTACCATTGCCCTCCCAACTTTCTCGGAAGTAAAGGAAACCCTCAATGGGTAGAGAAACTAAATGATCTCTTTCTATGTGATTAGAAAAAGGTTAACTGTCAACAAATTGGATACTGTGTGAATTCTTGTAGATTGGCATTTGTTTTTCACTACTGAACATGAGTTTAACACAATTTCGTATTGCAAGTTCAGTGCAGTGCTGGTTTTACGCAAGCCTGTAAGTGCTGTGGCCAGGACTGATGGGTGTTTAAACACATCTAGTCATTAACAAGAAAATAGGGTACAGGCTGCCACTGGCAAGGTTCTTGTTATGTGTGCAAGAACTAAAATATGTTATGGGAAAACTTGTTTCAGCTTCTCAGTGTGGCTGTCTAGCTCTCTGACCTGTGTTGCCTAGAGCTTTAGTATAAAACAGGTAAGAATTGGGACTTGGATAGCTTTTGTACATGCAGTACAATTAGAAGCTCTCATTTAATGTTATGAAAATACATGCTACTCTTCTGACTTTGGATTAAATGTGATAGATGACACTACGTAATAAGTGCTAGGAGGTAATACAGGGTATGTTGATGATAATAGTCTGCATATTGAAGTAGAGCATTCTGACTTCTGTTTAACTTGATGCTCTTCTGCTGCCACTTGTTGCACTGAAACCGAGAAATTAATTGGTCCCAGAGTTGAATCTGATCTATTTTCCAGAAGGTTCTGGACTGCAGGCATGGCATAGCAAATGCCTGATGTGTAAAGAGGAAAACCTTTAATGTATCAAGTAAATATGTAAAGCTTAAGTTAACTTAGAGTAAGTGTTAAAATTTAAAGGTTGTCCAAGGGTTGGCATTGCTGATAGAAACAGTGGCTCTAGCAAGATGAGAAATAAAGCTGTTTTCTTACAAGCAGCTGTGAAGGACAATGTTTAACCTTCATTGTGTGCTTTCAGCTGAGACTACCCTACTCCACTAGTAGGGTACACAGAAGTGATGGTACCTCATTCCCAAATCTCCTGAAGCATCCTAAGTGACTTATTTGCTTTACTTCTCGCTTCAAACTTGCGGTTGAGACAGCACTCACCTTTATTCTCGTGCACACAACAAACTTCAGTATGTACACAGTGGAGCCATAGCCTTAATCTCAAACTCCCTGTATCCAAACCAGGGTTTCCTTTAGCTTCTCCAAATTGATTTGAAAATGTAATGATTTTCAATATGAAAGCAAAAGTAGTAAATGGTAACCAAATGCTAATACTGTAAAAATTCCACATTTAAATCTTGTCCTAAGAGAGCTTAGTGCATTTAACTGTGGAAAAACTATCGGCTATGCAGAAATAGTATTCTTTGACAACCTGCAGGTGTCTAAAGGAGATGTAGCTACTTTGTCAGTGTTTCTGTTTGAAGGCTGGGGCTGGTTGAATCAGAAGGGTGTACGGCTGTGGTGAGACCTTACGTGATACCTACTCTAGTATCTGGTGGTCCTGGTGGGCAAGAGGCACAGTCTGCCTTCCTCCACTCACAGCCAGTGGAGACCATCTCCAGCAAGTAGTTTGAAAGCAATCACTTGTGGAAACTAATTAGCAAGCTTTACTGAGAGGAATTTGGCAGGTCACCAATTATTGTTTTCATGTACATCTACCTTGATTGGTTGTTTTAGCTATTTCATTGGGGTTTGTCTCAAAAAACCAAAATTTTTATCTGTTATTCTCTGCTGGAGACCAGAACAGTGGCAGCATGCTAACAAGATTTTGATTAACATGGTATTTCCCCAAAGAGGTGTAGCTTTCTCTTCTATAGTAAGTATTCATAGACTCAGCTCATGCTCTAAGCCATGTCTAACAACTGTCTCAAGTGCTTAAAACCTGCTAATCTGAAGCATCTTCTGTGTGAGAAAAACCCAGTGGGTTTTGCCAACAGACTTTTAGTATTTGTGGGAGTAATAAATATTTACAGTAATGGTGGTGAGTTTTTAAGCAAGACTCAACTTTCTCAGTTTGGGTTACGCTGAGTAAATGTTCTGGGCTTTGAGATACTGAGTATACATCTCACAGCTGCCCTGCTCCTGGCTTCCATAGAGTCTTAGTTTTTCATTTCCACTTTAATTGATATTCAAATATCCCAAGTCACAGGAGTTGGTCATAGAGTGAGTGTGGGGATTCCCTAAGATCCCCACTAGGGAATTGTATTTCCTGCTGGAAGCTGGAGCATGCACCATGTAGGGCAGCAACGATGTAACACAGTAAGCAGTGAGCTCACATGGTCAAGTTTTATCTCCCTTTGATAGCCTTTTGGACCATGAAAGCCTTTGCTCTGTTTTGCCACGTTTGTTGATCAAATCCAGTTGTTCTAACTGCACATCTTAATTATTCCTCTCTGGGGCAAGCTTGTCTGATACAGAAGGAAGGGAGGAGCTGCATGCCAGAAAAATTGAGATCAGCTGCATCTGTCTGATGGAATTAGCTCAACAACTATTAAAGTTGGAGCCAAGAATAGCCTAAAGTGACCAGCTCTCTCCTTGCTAACTTTGCTCTATATGGTGCTGTCTGTCTCACTGTGGAGCTTTGCTGGCCCATTTGCAGGGACTGTGGTGTTCCTGCTCCTAATGAGGCCGACACTCACTCCACTCTCTGGCACTGGTGATGATGGTGTCAGTTATCTTGGGATCATACTTGTAAAAAGAGAGTAATGTCTGAGACCATTACCAAGACATCTGCCTGAGGTGGCTTCTCACTACTCCATTCCTCTTTTCTGAGAAGTGAAGCCACTTGAGACCTAAAACAGGTCTAGCTGAGACCTTATATAAGAAGTCCCCATGTGGCTATAAAAGGTCCGTATTGGAATTCAGCTGACAACCTTTGGTGTAGAGGTAGCTTCATATACCACAAAGTTGAGAAACACTGGTCCTCTGAAATTATACCAGGTGGAAAATCAAAGCTGGGAATGTTTTAAGGAGAGATTGAAAAATACTGGAACAGCTGAGAGGAAGTAAGGAACAAGGGGGAAGTTGCTGATGGCAGTGTACTGTGAGGCAGGTTTCCCTTGTGTTACTGCATGACCATTTAACTCACATTTTAATTTTTAAGCTGCTAACTTGTAGGCTACAACATAGACTTTGCAGACAAAGTGTCTGCACAGGATCCCCCTTGGAAGAGTCAGATCTGCTGCCTCACTTTCACCAGGAGAGAAGAGTAGACCTGGGAGCAGCCCTGAGCAGGAATGAGCATGGGGCTTCAGAGAGCTCTTCTGTCATAAACCTCACCCCTGGAAAGTACTATCATTTAAATAGGTGTTTTATAGCTAAACACAGCACCAATTTGCAGTAAGATTGAAGTGGACAGCTTGCTTTTGCAGACCAAAACCAACCTTCTTCCACAAAAAACAAAAAGAACCCATTACTCACAAGTATTGCTAGAGGAACTTAGATGAACGTTATTTAATTGACAAAAAGTAAAAGATCATTGACCATTGCAATAATAATTATTATTTTTCATTTTCTCTTGGAAGAAGCACGGATCAGTACCAAAAGAAGTGAGAGTAGCTTGCTTTACAGAAATGTCCCTGTTTTTCACATGCATTATCTGGGTTTTTTTACAGTTTGAAGGCAGTTTCAGTCCCCATGATACAAATGCATCCAATTCAAATTACTCTTTATCTAGTTAAAACACTGTATTTTACCACACTGAAAATCCACTGAGAACAGGGACCACGTATAGGGCTGGGACTTGCATTTTAGCAGGCTTTGCCATTGCTATTCAGCTGGTTTGTAGTCCTTAGTACAGGAGGTGTTTAGAGCAGCTAAACCATAGCAGTGCCACTTTTGGAAAGCTGATGATGAGCACCCAGAGGGGCACAGCCACCAAGACATTGCACTTTGCAGTGTGAGTCTGAGGGCTAATGCAAAGGTGAACAAACAACGCCCTTGAGTCCCCTCCCTTTCAGAAAGGAGAAGCCATGAACATTACAGGCAAATGCTTGAGCACTGGCAAATGAAGGGGAGCACACTGCAGTCTTGTGTGTGTCCATGTAGTCTTGCAAATATCACTACAGTCCAATAAATATTAGACTCTTATTTGCATGTGTTTCTTGGTGCTTATACTGCAGCAACAATTTTCCTCCCTCTGTTAGTCAGAGACAGAAGTATTAGCATGCTGAATGCACCCCTCCCTTTTCTTCTCACTTCAGGGAGCTGGTCCCAGTCTCACCCACAGTATTCCCACAAAAAAGAAGTGCCTTCTGGTTATAGTCTCCAATTCATGCTCTCACAGTGCTTTGCAAAGGACTAATTGGTTCACCCTGCTTTTGTGGTACAGAGCCAACTGCCATGTTCCAGTCCAGAAAGCAGCCAAAAGATAGCAAGACTGTGCAGCAATTCAGGGAAGGAAGGAAAGGCAGAGACACTTCCAGACCAGTGCTTCCAGATGGGTCTCTACCAACACCTTATTGTTGCCATGGAAGTGGAGGGTCAGGCCATGTACCTTGACAACTCAGCAAGCACCACATGTGGGCTGAGAAAGGTAACTGTAGTAGTTCAGCACAAAGATTTCCCCAAGTACTTTGCAATCACAGGTATTATTTTATCTGTCCTTAAATGGCAGTTCCCTACCTTGTGAAAAGAATAGCATTTGGACATTCAGTGGGCTTAAGCCATCATCCTTTTGTATTTGGCTACTAAACTCACTAGCTAAGAACAAGACATTGGCAATGTTGCAAAGAACAGGGTTGCAGTGCTTGAACAGGGTAATATGGATACAGTTTTCAATAAGAACAAAGGTGCTGCTGCCCTTACTGCAAGGATAAGAATAAAATCTATTATGTTAATAAATTAAAAAAAAAGAACTGCTTAAGAGCTCCAGTAACTTGCTGTTAACTGTAGTTCATCCTTAGCAACAGCATTTCTCTGTAACAGCTGAATAACTATTTCTCAGCAATGATTGTCCCACTTTCCTGCAGTCAAAACTTGCATTAAACCATTGGAGTGTCTTACTGAAGCGAAAAGCCAAAGAAAATCCAACTTGCCAGAGACTGCTGATTCAGGGGAGGGAAGTTCCTCCTGCATCCTGCCAGGATGGCTCCCAAACTCCCCAGGAGGCAGGTGCTATGGGACTCATCTGCTTCTGCCATGTGGGTTTCATCCTCCACTGGGGGATTTGAGCAGTCTAATGGAAGGTGTCCCTGCCTAAGGTAGGGCGGTTGGAACTAGTTTTAAGGTCCCTTCCTACCCAAACAATTCTATGAGTCTGTGATTGATTCCATGGTTATACCTGACTGCAAGCAAAGTGAGTGATGTTCCTCCGACTGGGGCCAAAGGAGATCCTCTGAGAGATAAGGATGTGGTGAGTAATTAGCCACACAAAAGCCCACAAGATGGAGCTCAGCTCAAAAAAAAAAAGCATCAAAGAAACCCTGTCTCAGAGCCAGAGAAGGTGGAAGAAAGCAGTGAAATGGAAAGCTTTCAAATGAATCCCACACTCCCGATGTTAGACCGCAGCATGAGTGAGATGTTATTAGAGAGAACATATGCAAATAAGAAAGTACAAGGAAAAAGTATATACAAAGTAATAATTAAACTGTTGCACAGCTCAAAAAAAAAAAAACAGCCAAACAAAGCTCTTATGCCATCCATTCACAGAGGTGGGAAACAGAGGATTTGAGGTTTTTAATACACAGAAAACTTCAAAAAGAGTTAGGTTTTTTTTAAACTATTTATTAAGGTTGTTACCTCAAATGTCCCATCAGCTTCCAGCTTCAAGCCCAGTCTGAGGCTTGGCTCTTTCAGCAGCTATTTCTGTGATGTTTTTTATTCTTCTCTCTTGCTCCTTGGGTTAATTTAGGTTTGCTGTTGTCAGAGGCTTTTTTATTGGAGTAAGTGCATGGAACCAATTTATGCCATCTTCTGTAGAGCAGCCTTGCAGGATTGCTGTTGTCAAGTGCCAGTGGATACAAGCTGGAACCAAAGGGTCAGGCTGGGTCCAAGACAAAACTTGCCTCATGGGGATAGCCAGGACTGGTGGGGTTGGCCAGGCTCCATCTTCTGAAGCTTTTGAAACCTGATGGGTCAAAGTTTTGAGCAACCATGGGCTGATCTTGCAACTGATCCTGCTTGGAGCAGGAGCTTGGGCTAGGGACCTCCTGAAGTCCCTTCCAATCCTACTGCACTTGTCCTCACCCTGCTGCCCAGTGGGTCTGGCAGTGCCATGGGGTTGAGCCCCTCAGCAGTCCCCTCAATCCAGCAAAAGGTTTGCCAACACTTACCAGCTCCTTGGCTGCCTTCCCTCCCGTGGGGCTGTGCTTGGTGAAGGGCCTGCTCTCCAATGCTAAAATGGATCTAAACTGGGCAAGCAGCCTCTCAGGAGCTGCTGAGGGGTAAGGACCTGCTCCTGCCTCAAAAAAAAAAAAAANAAAAAAAAAAAAAAAAGTAGGGGCGAGGAACTGGTAATGGATACTAAACCAAAGCCACAGTGCGGCTGTTGGAGCAAAGGAAAAAGCCTCATCCTATTCCATGGGGTGAAGAAGGTTCCTCACCTGGGAGCCCTGACCCTTATAAAGTGGCCTCTTACTTTCCTGAAGCTTTCCTGTGTCCCCAGCTGAATGTGCTGATCACCATTTGCACCTCCTTCTGAGTCAGCTGAGAACTACAGACATTGCAGGGAGCAAATGGCGTCAGAGCAAGAGACCTGTTTCCAGCCTTAGGTTTAGGATATTGGGCAGGGTGGTGGGAGACTTACTGGATCCAATATCCATGCCAGCATCAGGGCATGAAGCGTGTCTTCCCCCAGGAGAGGTGAATCTCACTGAGTAGGAAGATGCAATGCAGCAAGTGTGGCCCCAGAACCCTGGCTCGATGGGAGCCCATGAGAGCAGGGGAGAGCAATGGGCACGTCCTGCTTTTTTTTTTAGACCACTGAGCTGCTGCGTGCCCTGGTCCTGCAGCAGCTATAGCTGCAGCCTTGGAAAGGGTGGGTTAAATGAGGAAACCTTAAAAATACCTTCTCCTTGGTGGCTCAGAAGAGGACAGATGCAGAAAAGCAGTAACTTGCACAGAAAATAGCTGAAGAAGGTCGTGTGAGTGAGAGCTGAGCAGTGGCGGGCATGGCTAGATGGCAGCAGCAGCCCGTGCTAGGGCCTTGGTTCTTCCACACCCTCCTGCATCCCCAAACTGGGACAGACGTCTGCAGCCACCTGCTCCTCAGCAGTCCAAGGCCTTCAGCTCCAGGACCTTCCCAAGGCTGCGGTTACTGCCCACACACTTCATTTTTAGGAGGAGAGAAGAAATTTCCTTATTATCAGCAATTAAATTGACCGACACTGAGGCGAGCTGAGAGGGAAACAGGGCTTGCAAGGAAAACATAATTCCTTAAATCTTTGGCTTTTGAGCTGGGGGAAAAATGGTGGGAAGGGAGGAGGTCAGAGCAGAGGCCCAGCATACCCCGCCCAGGATGCATCCCTCCACACGGGTTGCCAGCAGCTCCAGGCATCCTTCTGCCCATTGACACCAGGTCCAGGGGTTTGTGGGACACAGCAGACTCCCTGGAGCATCTGCAGCTGCTAAGAGATGTGGGCAGGCTGGTAAAATGAGGGCTCCCTAAAAACTTGTGCAGGAGATAAGCCCAGCTATGCCAAGCTCCCTGCACTCATGCCCATGCCCCTTTTCCAAGACCAGACAAGCACCCACCCCATGGCCCAAGGAGGGCTGGAGACAAATGTCTTACAGTGCCTATTGCATATGGGAAGTTGAGGTCGCCCCATACCCAGGGCTGGACAGCTTAGTCTGGGTGTAAGCTGAGGCTTGAATGCACCCCAGGATGTGCCATGGGAGAGGCCCTAAGTTTCTCACACTACTTTTCTCGTGGAGAAATCCACCCTGTTTGGGCAGAGGATACTAATAGGGCTGCAGGAAGGTCAAGTACATCCCTGCTGGACTAGCTTCTGGACAGTATCTCTGTCCTGGTTGTGTCCAGGGACCCTTTGCAAACATCCTCTGCCATTCTGCCAGTCCCTTTGTGCTTCCTGAGAGCCTGCACAGGCAGAAAGGTGAAAAGGAAAAACAAGGTGGAAAGGGATAAAAAGCTACCCTGGTCAAACTATTTATTACTACAAATGTTAAGTACTGAATTGCTAGTGCCTAAAGAGAAGTTTTTTCTGTCCTGAGCAATACTATGCAATAAAGTATAATTTATCTTTAGGAGAGATGGGTACAGCTGAGCCAGTACCAGACTTAGGACAAAAGAGTATTGATGTCACTCTCAGGAGTCCAGTGGCAGATGTTTAGCATCATCTCCAGCCTCAGGCCGAAGATACACGAATTACCAAGGCAGATTTGCTGGCCTGCATTAGCTGTGGGGTCAAGAGGAGCTGACCATAATGTTCCCTGCCTGTATTAGGCAGTTGTGAAGCCACTTGCCATTGGTCTACATGAGTGTGGCTGACACTGTATGTGATTTAGCCAGGTACCAGCTGCCGTGTAAAAAGCTGAAAGTGCAGAGCTAAAGAGAGCAGAGCAAGTGAACTTTGAGTTTTGCTTGCAGAGGCAAGGCCACCATGTCAACCTCTGCAGCTGGGTTAACACCTCCCAACATCTTTTCACATTAAAAATAATTTTCCCCTATTTTTAAGGAAAAGGCATGACCTGGAGCCAAGCTGGAGGGCAAATCTCACCGCTGTTCAATGATGTGGTTGGCTACATACCAGCACTATACCTCACCCTTCAAGGCTCATTTCCAACAACCTTTTGATTAAGCACTGAAATCTCTCAGTTTCAGAGAATGCTGGGCAACCCAGAAAAACCTACCCACTGTGGTTGTGAGCTTCTGGTGCAGGTGAAGGCAGGATGCAGGCAGGGATGACTTCAACACCCCAGTAGCCCCTCAGGTGCCCCCTACAGCACTCAGAAACTGTTTTTCTGTATCAACATCATGCACACACAGGGATGTGCCATTTTTCCTGTTTGTGCCCTTTTCCTTCATACATGCACAGCAGAGGAACCAACTCATCCAAGCTTGGCAGCTGCTTCTCAAAAACCCATTAGAAATTAAACTCATTTCCTAGAAGCACCTTTCTCTCATTTAAGGTGCTAATTTGTCCTTATTGCCACAAGGTGTGGAAATGGCTATTGATTGAAGGGTGATTTAAATCACATTACTGAGGAGGGAATCAACTAGCAGTCTTGCTTCAGAAAAAGCCTTTAGGATAGAGCTGTGCCACTGATGGAGGTGAAGATTTTGAAGTGACTCATGCAGACAGAGGTAGAAATTGCTCATCCCAGGGGAGAACAAGGCAAATGCAGAGGCAGGACATTTAGCTTTATTCTTACTAAAGTGCTTGTGAGTATAAAGCAATGTGATAAGGAACCACGCTGCCAGTGCCATCAGCTCTGTGCTCTGCTGGTGGCATCACCCAAGGGGTGGACATTTTCAAGAAAGTCTGCTTGCTTGATGGTTCTAAATCCTACATGGGTGATCTGCCATGAGATCCACACACTGCACCACAGGCTCAGCTCCCTCTGCCAGTCCTATCCTCTCTCATGCTTACTCATCCTTCCCTTGTTTCTAAATGCTGCTGCTGAATTTTGTGCTTGTGCAAAAGGTTCTGGTCAGTATGTTTTACAGGAAATCCAGGAGCAGGAGATCTTTCTGGCAAAACCTGTGGCTGCCATCAGTGCCTGCTACCTGCCCACAGGTTCAGCTGTGAGGAGGCTTGCTGAGATTTGTGGGACACCCAAACCAATCATGGGCTGCTGGGGGAGTTACCATCAATTGGTGCTGGCTCAAGAGTGAAAAGGAAGTTGAAAAACATATGCCACAAAAGAGCACTGTAGCTTGTAGCTGGGTGGAAGAAGCTTAACAAAGGCAGCTGGCACAGAAGAAACTAAAACTGGAAAAATTATGGTGGAAGTGAAAGAAACAGCACAAAGCTTACTGACTGATGGAAGAGTGGTCTGTGAGCCTTGAGAATCAGCTACTAGAATATGGAAATCCATTATAACTATCCTTCACAGTCCCCTTTGTCCTTCTCCCCATATTTTGGGTAGTGCCAACTCCACCAAAAAATGCAGGGGAATGCAAAGCACAAATGCCCTGAGAAAAACTTATTGCTAGAATGGAGCAGAGAAAAAGAGGACTTTGGCCCCTTCCATTGCCTCCTCACTAAACCATCCCATGTATGGTTTCACTCATATGTTGGGCAGGGATGTTTTGTCCCATTCAAGCATTCTGTCCAGTGTGAATGTTGTGAAATGTGCAGAGAAGGTGAATGTGGGGAGCTGCAAAGTCACCCAAATTGGAATGTGAAGTTTTTCTTCAAGTAAGTTGCTTTGTTTTGAAAGAAAAAAAAATTAAACTCCTAGTTTCTTTTTGTGTGTTGTCATAGCAAATAAGGTGGCCCTGACCTCTGCTGTCTGGAAAGCATCACCTGGGTACCATGTGGTGGGCGCAGCAAGGGCCACATGGAGGTCCAGCTAGAGTGGTCAACATCTCCCTTCACAGGCACCATGGGAAAACATCACATTGAAGGGAAAAAAGTGAAAAAACATATTTTTCCTGTTTGTTTGTTTGTTTTTAACATAGTTTCCAGCAGCAGTTATTATTTCCAGTGCTGGCAGTTATTAAAGGTCTGAGCAGACTTGGAGTTGGTGAGTTCCATCAATTGAGCTGTCCTGCAGGTTTCACCAATGTGGACCATGATGCCTCTGTCCCAATAGAGATTCCTCATGGGAGAGCATGAGCCCCACAGGGACCTGCCTGGGGAGCCTTGCTATACGATGCAGCTGTCAGTGGGTCCCACAGAGGACTGGGGGTGGCACGCCTGAAGGGTGGCTGACAGCACCAGAAGCTCAGTGAGAAGTGGCTACAAAATTCCCTGTTAAGTAGCTCAGAAGGGTTCAACAGCTGCTTTTAAGCTGACTTAAGCCACTCCTGCTTAAAAATGAAGTTCTTTTCTTATGCAGAATTATCCTTAGCCCATAGGGCTCCCCAGGTGGGGCATTGGGAGGATGCAACCTCCCAGTTGTTTGATTTGGCAACCAAAGCCAATTTCCCCAAAGACCACGTCTCCCCAGTGTGGCCAGGGTGTCTGGCAGCAGCAGCTCAGTTGGGCATCACTGCATATGATGCTGGTGAGATGGAGGATGGCACAGTGTGGGGGGAGCCCTGCCATGTGCAACCCATTTCTAGAGCATGGGCAGTGTCTGCAGTGTGCAGGCAGCCTTGCTCCTCGGTGTCACCATACTCATGCTGTGGTGCTACCCATGTCCCCCAGCAGGCATCAAACCTGCTAGTCATGGGTCTCCCAAGTGTTAATAATTCATAAGGAAAGCAGCAAAGGAATAACCACGGCTGTGCAACATCAATATCTAAATTAGCTGAGTTTATCTCATTTTCTCCAAGGAAAGTGTGTGCAATGTTTGTGGTTTGTTCCTGATCATTAATGGCATATTAAGGCATGGTCATTGCACTCACCTTTTCCCTGAGGAACCAGCTGCCAGCATTGCACCTGCGAGCCATGGCATCTGCTCAGCAGTGGAATTTGTCCTGAAAAAGGACCAGGGAAGTATTGAAAAAAGGAATAAAGAGGAGAAATATAGGTGTTCACTCATTGCTGCAGCCCCAGAAGTGAAGTGTTTGCCCACGCCATTTGGGTCTGGTGAGAAGAGAGATGGTCTCTTCTCCCACCACTGCTTTGGCACTGCACCTTTGCACTACAGGGTGGGGAGCGATAGTCCCACAAAACAGTCCTGAGGAGGCTGGAGATGGGAAGCCTGCTGCTCCTGGTGGCTGCAGGAAATGAGGGCTCACAGTGTCCCCAATAGGATGTCACTCACCAGCTCCATGCTGTGATGCTCAGCACATGGCATTTCCACTGGCTTCTCCCAAAACACTCAAAAAACCACTCACAAAGACATCTTACTCCTGAAGAAACAGCCCAAATGGAAGACAAATTCCAGCTTCAGGCAGAGGATTATCTATACAGTTCTGTTTCTCCATAAAAGAGGCCAATATCCTCATGACATGAATTAGGTGACACTTTCCTCTGAGCCTAGGAACCTCTGCATTTCTCCAAACAAGCCCAATTCCTCTTACTAGATTCTTGCGCGTGTTTGGATTTAAGATCTGGGTGAGGAACACCCCAGCCCTGCTCCACAGATCTCCAATACTGGATCTCATGGCCTCATGCAGAAAGTGTGGGGCCATGGCAAAGATGCAGTAGAAAAGTTCTCAGAAGCAACAAGGATCATGGAGAGATGAAAAGGAGAGACTGCCTGCCAGATACCTCTTTTGGAGTTCTCAGCCACTGGTGCAAGCTCAGCACCATACTGGCTACAACTCAACCCCCAACTGGAAGCAATTCTTGCATGTACCACAATAAAAACTTGCTGCTTCTTGTGTGAACAAGTCAACAAGGAAGGCATTAAATGTGCTTCAATACACAGAAGAAATACATGGCTGCTCTTGTCAGTGAGGACAGGCTAGAGCAGAACCGTGCACACCACAGGACTGGGACTTCAGGCTCACAGAATCATGCAATCATTTAGGTTGGAAAAGACCTCTAGGATCATACAGTCCAACCATTAAACCAACACTGCCAAGGGCACCACTAAACCACGGCCAAATCTATACTTTTTAAGTACCTCCAGGGATAGTGACTCAACCACTTCCCTGGGCAGCCTGTTCCAATGCTTGACAACCTTTTCAGTGAAGAAATTTTTCCTAATACCCAATTTAAACCTCCCCTGGTACAACTTGAGGCCATTTCCTCTCATTCTGTCACTTGTTACTTGGGACAAGAGACCAATCCCCACCTGGCTACAAACTCCTTTCAGGTAGTTGCAGGGAACGGTAAGGTCTCCACTCAGGCTCCTTTTCTCCAGATGTTGCTGAAGAAAGCCTGGATTCAATCCTGGTTCAATGTATACCCACACTGGGCTTTCAGGATAACACTTACTTCACTTGGAAACGTGTCCTGAGCTGGTAAAAGCAATGTAAGTTTATGCTGTGGGTCAGTTTAAAAGGATGGGACCCTTAGGCAGGACCTGTCCCTGCTCCTGCTCTCTGCTGTACTGTAACCCCATCCCCAGCATTAGGAAAGATCAGGCACAGCCAGCATCACCAGGGAAAATCAGGGTGCCTTGCATACACTCCGTTACCTGCAGAATGGCCTGGGTGACAGGAGCAGGAATGCAGAGGCAAACAATCCAGGATGTAATATGTCATATTTGATATATCTATTATATTAGTGATCAACTTGAACTTAAGAGTGTGACCTGCCTTCTGCATCAGGTTCCACATTGCTGCATGGGACACTTCATGCAAAGGAAAAAAAAAGATTAAGGCAAAGGAAGCTGCCAAGGTCCCAGGCAAAACAGTTGCACTGTTTTGGAAAGGTAAAAAAGTGTTGGAGTGGGAGCCCTGGGAGAACAGCTGTGAGCTGGCAGTGCCCAGAGGTTTAGTGATGCAGCTCCCAGTGCCAGGTACAAGGTAGGGAAAACACCAAAGATGTGCTCAGAGTTACAGCCCTATGGGCAGGGAGGGTTTGAGGGAGCTGAGGATGACTCATGGTGTCAGTCCCAACCCACCCAAACCCCAGCAGCAACAAACACCAAAGCGTGGGAGAGTGTGTAGAGAGGAGCAAGGAGGGGACCTCCAGGTGAGAGACATTTCCGTTTAGTGACAGCCCAGTAAAGATTTTGTTTGGAATAAATTTCTCCTCCATCAGGAAGAGCCAGCCTGTTGTTAGCCTCTTAAAATAGCCTGCCCAGCTGGTGGTTGTGGCCTTGCCCCTCTGTCCCTGAAGACACCAGGCAGCTGCTGCAACGGCTCCTTGCTTCCTTCTGACCTGTGTGACATGGCCAAAAGCCTGGGATTAACCCAACCCTCTGGTAATGCACTGGTTCCCCTTTAACCACAGTGACCATGGAAGAGTGTTCAGAAGTGTGTCTGCATCCAAACCATCCCACTTAATACAGGTGGGCAACAAGTAAGGTCTGTTTACAGGCACACTGCTCCCACTGATGCAGCCACATCTCCAAAGCTTCTACACAGAGAGATGCTCTGCTCTCCTTCTCCCCCCTTTTCCTTCTTTCCTCCCGAAAGAGACAACAGTAATTATCAGGTTCATCAGCAATGTATCTGCCATAGTGCAGCCCAGGGAGCTCAAAATGCCAGTCTGCCCACTGGACCATTAAAGGCGATGGCTGTTCTTAACCTTTAAATATGAATAAAGGGTGCCCTGCATAATGGATTGGGGACTATCCATGGAGACCATCTGCACTGTGGCTGCAGAAATGCTCACGTTGTTCTTCACAGGAAGAACAGGAGTTTATTACTCAGAGGCTAATGCTAAAAATATGTTGTAAAGGGCCTTATTTAAAAACAAAGGGCCAATTAAAATTTGGCAAGTGAGAAACACAAGACTGAACCCAAGCACCTCCATCACCCAGGTTGAAGTTAGGCTGCAACCAGATAGGCTTTAACTTAATTTGAAAGGCAATGACATAACTCTGAATTAGCTTAACAAGACCTGCAATTCATACAGAAAAGCCTGAATTTATGTAGTAATTAGCCAGAGCTTTCAGAGGGCTAGATATCTCCATGGTGAGAAAATAATTACATAGCTTATTGAAACAAGGTAAAAACGGACCCATTGGTGAGGGTTTTTTGTGCTAAACTTTACTTTTGCTAAGTTAAGACTCCAGTTTTGATTAATCGTACAATTCACCAAAACACCAGAGTCTCTTAACAAGTTGAAGTTTTCTATTAATCTTGGACTTCATTTCCCAAGTGATTAATCCCTGTACATAACAGTCCCTCCAAAAAAGACACCATCAGGAGCTCAATGAGCAGTAAAGCTCTCTTAGCTTTGCATTGATTTCTCCATCAGTTTTGAACCACGCCTTTATCAACACTCAAATGACATCCCGCAGAAGGGGCCTGGAAATTGCTCTCCCCTCCAAGTCCTCATTACCAGACAGGAAAGCAGAGACATCCTCTGAGGAGTTGTTCAAGCACAGCGAAGATGATCAAAGTTACCCAGTAACTTTGGATGCACAAACCTCTGAAGCAGGTTTGATTCTAAGAGAGCTGCTTGACAGCAGTAGATAAAACCTTTGCAGTACTTGGCTGGCCTGTAATTAAAAGGTTCTCCATATCAGAAGCCTCCTTTGAACAGATCATCCTGGTTCGGCTTCAGAGCACCTCAGAGTCTCCCCTGGGATGCCATGCACAACCATCTTTCCTGGGCATCTTCCTTCACTTGCTTCCTGAAAGGCCAGTTGGGAGCACCTTAGTTACATACTCTGTGCCATCTCTGGTCTGAAACGGATTTGACCTATCCTGCCCCAAAAAGAAGAAACTCCTTAAAGGCTATGAAAGAAGGGAGGGACAATGAAAAAAACCCCAACCCTGGGACTGTAAAATAAATAGGGTCAGATGAAGCAGGACGGAATCTCAGTGTCTGCATGAGCCTGCACAGGGGTTTGTCAGACCACAGTGGGGAGAAAACTTCGTCGTGAATACTTCAGCCCACATCAGAGCAAAAATTACATCAAAGAAATGGGAAATTTTTGACCTCTAAAATTCAGACTCTCTCTTTCTTTCTGCAAAAACAAGGTCAAAATGAGCTTCCGTAAGGAGATTTTTTTTTTTTCAGTTGAGAAGACTTTGGGCATTGTTAAACAGCTATTTAAACTTGCTATTCACTATGCAGCAGTGGAAACTGGAAGAGGTAGATGTCAGGAAAACATGGAAAGGTCAACAAAAGTCCCACTTAGAAGAACAGATCAATGATGACAGAAGAACTACCGCATTTATGAATGCTACAGCAAAACAGTTTTTACATCTTTGGTACCCAAGAAAAGGATATTGTGCAATGCGTGACTGAAAATATGCCTGACTCATTTTAAGATCACACAAACAAGAATCAAATGCTGTGGTCCCTTTCAGAGGCATCAACCTAGGACAAGGGCAGAGATGTTTTCCCACACTCTCCTGAATGCAGAGATGATAAAGCCCATGGTGGCCAACTCACATCTAAACAATCACTGCCCAGCCCATGCAAGCAGAGACATTAGTGTGAGAACATCTGTAGCATCTCTAACACCACAGCATCATGCTGTCAAACAGCCAGCATGAACACAAAAAGGCTGGAGATAGACTATCACCAATCATGGAATATTATTTTTTTCAATGGTTAGCTTTGCTGGGCTCACCCATGGAAAGCAGGCAGGCTTCTGATCAACCTCCCTTTCAAGGTTGCCTCATCAGCAGAGTGTTGTGGTTGAAAGGACTGTCAGTTTAACAGCCCAAATTCGAATTTCCAGGGAAGAAAATGAACACACTCTTCTGTTTGGCAGCACTGGCACAAGTCTTTATTGTAGACCAAGTCTGAAGCACCTTAGTGTTACCATTTGCCATTCCATATTGCAACCATTTCTCTCTCTTTCTTTTAATATTAAAATATTGTCACCTAACCACTACTAGAACATTAAACACAGCAAAAATCCCTTAATTACATGCCCAACATTAACCTCAGGCCAAATAATTTGTTGATATTTTATTTTGCAGAGAGGACAGGCTTATGCAGCTACTGCAAACCTGATGAATGTGGAGAAAACTGCTTCCCATGCTACCAATATCAAAGGTTATTTCAATACCACGTACCTGGTACCTGACAGGAGTTTTATTTTGTAAAGCCATGGTCACAGTAGCCTGGCCAGCAGAGACAGCAGCTTTTCCTTCATTGCCTTGAGGTGCTCCGCATCCAGCAGAAACTGAGCTGTCACCTTTCTGCAGTCTTCGCCTCTGGATTCAGCTGGGATGGAGCAGGATCCCACAGGCATTAACACCACTGTGTTAACCCAGCCAAAACAGCCAGTTCCCAAAAACCCTACATACTTAAAAGGCAACGTGTCTCAGATAAGACAGGGACATGTCAGGCAGGGAACCCATCTCATCCTTCCCCAAACACCTGACACTAGGAATGTGTTGCATGGGCTAGACCAAGACAGGCAGTGACAAGAAAAGTAGTCATTTATTTCAATTAATATTTCTTGGCATTAGGCAGATATTAAATAACACTGGAATGCACAAGACTATTAACATATCGACAGCAAAAGGGAGGAGGTGTAGCCAAGTTGAGAACAGCAGTGCCAGTCACGTCACCTCGGGGCACTCAAAAGCCATTTAATGCAGCAACCACCAGAAAGTAGGACTCCACTGAGAAATACAAAATGAGGATGAACTCCTTTCAGGTATTTGTTAATACAGTAACGCTGGAATGACTGACAGTAAAAATGAACAAATATTTGCATTCAGGAATTAAACAGAGTGAAATATCCACAAACTGCTAGTCATGCATTTCTTTTGAAACAGCAATTTGCTAATGCATAAATATCACAAAAAAACAATCTCCAAGATTTGAATAAATCACAGACAACTAGAAGAAACAAAGCTCGAATTCTATTTTATGCCTTAAATAGATGACCTAAATATTTAAAATTTTACTTCACCATATATATATAATTTATATATATATTAAAAGAAAGTAAAGACCATTAGATAAGTGCAAGCAATTTTCCTCAAAAAGAAAATTGG
>WEIV01006315.1:0-11492 GCA_013390005.1 Calyptomena viridis | reverse complement strand
GGAGAGGGCGCGGACCAGCCCCAGCCCCCGCCTGTTGCCTTCCCCCCCTGCTGCTGCCCCGCCGCAGCATGGGCTCACAGCAGGAGTGGCAGCCGTGTTGGTAACCATGGAAATGCAGAACCCGCCGAAACTCGCCGCCCCGGCCGAAACCCTCGGCCACTGGGAATTATTCGCCATAAGGAGTTCAAGGGAACCATCTCAAAACAGGGTGTTTACACAATTTTAAACAAAAAACTCGGCAACACCTTCCAATCAATCCAGGCCCCCCCCCTTTACATTATCCAGGTATTCTCAAATTTCTTCTAGTGTTTCATTCATGGAGCAATGCCGACATCTCGCGTCTTTTTTCAACCGTGAATTGAGTTGGTGGTCTCATTGACTTCATCATCATACTCTTCATCGCCCGAACTTTGGCTGACCTTTCCATGTTGTCAAACACTCAACATAAGCACATCCCAGTTTCATTATCTTTGACTCCCTACCTTATTAACTACGTCCTAAGACATAACATTTATCTTTAGTTAAAGATCATCTCCCCTATTCCTTAGCTAAAACAATTCTCTATTGAATTAGCTTTCTTAGTTAATTCTTTTCTACTGATTGAGTATTCTAGGGTGCATAGGTCTCTAAGAATATTTTCTGCAGGTGCATAGCTCAGCTCTCTTCTAATCTTCTAAATCTCTAAGTCAACCATGACCCTCGGCAAAAACATTTAAAGCTACAAAGTCCAGCACACCCCAACTGAGCCTTAGCAAAATCTCCTGGTCCTAACTTGAAGATTCTTTGACCACCGACTCAATTCAATAAGGCATAGTGGCTAAATACTCAAAAGTCATATTCAAAAATCACTATCCTTATATCAGTACCACAGACTTTAATCACCTCTGACACAAATCATAGAATCATAGAACACTTTGGGTTGGATGGGACTTTAAAGATCATCTAGTTCCAGCCCCACTGCCATGGTCAGGTGTGGTGATGTGTAATTAGCATGTATTTCTCACTGTATATTATTGTTCTGTTACTTGGTATGTTCTGTTATGTCCCCTACCCCTCACCCCAGATGGTTTGTCCCCCTCCCTTCTCCTCCCTTCCCATTGGCTGGAGCCCCCTATAAGAGCCATAGGCCGGAAATGGGAAGGGCTCTTCCCTGGTTATCCCTGATAAGCTTGGACCCTCCAGGAGGCCCGTTGCCTCTGGAGTGAATAAACTTATATTATATATAACCATGGAGAGCCGCCAGCATTTCCTTGTCCTCCGTTTCCCTCAGCCAATCCCCCCGGGGAGTGCAGGGGCACACTCACCCCTTTGCAAGCCCTGAAGAAGGCCTCCTCCTACCGGTGCCAGAGGCCGAAGCAATGCCTGGGCTGAAGAAGGAGCAAGGCAGGACAGGGGGAAGGCTACAGTCAGGGACACCTTTCACTAGACCAGGTTGCTCCAAGCCCCATCTAATCTGGCCTTGAACACTTCTAGGGATGGGGTATCCACAGCTTCTCTGGGCAATCTATTTCAGTGCCTCACCACCCTCACAGTAAAGAACTTCCTCCTAATAGCTAATCCAAACCTACTCTTTTAAGTTTGAATTCATTCCCACCTTGTCTTGTCACTACATGCTCCTGTAAAAAATAAATAAATCTTGATACTTATGTTTCATCCCAATTGATAATGTCATTACTTGGAATGTTAGCTTCTTTAACTTGTACCAAAACATTAAATGTGCTATTGTTAAAAGAGCCATCACAATCAGCACAATCAACATCAGATGTATTAATACATTTAAAACTTTGTTTGCCAGTGGAGATTTTCCTACAAAGACATTCCACCAATCATTTTTCCCTTCTTCCTCAACTCGTTCAAGAACTTTATGTATTCTTTTTATGTCATACTGGACTGTGATTAAAGTCTTTTGTCCACCCTCCTGGATGTGTTTCAGTAATTGTTGTAGGTCTTCATGATGCAGTATTTTCTGGAGTAGTGTGGAATCCATTCCAATGGGGGGAAGCTGTAAATCTTTATATAACACATGGTCAGATCACAACAAGGAATATGAAATAGCTGGTATAGTATAATTGAAATTACATCCTACAATTCTAACAAAATTACAAAAACATACATTCAAATGATTACTACTTGATACCATATACTCATCTACATATAGAAAATTGCAGCTGGTCCTTAAACAATCACATCCTTTACCTTTTTAGACAACCACAGTTTCCAAATTTTCATATGGATGTATTTCAAAATGACAGATACTCTGTTCGGTGTCCAAACAAATATCCTGAGATCTAATGGTATTGTTTTCACAGATAAATCCCTGTTGCTTTTTTACTGTACATGCTTCGAGGTCTATTGTTTGCCACCTAATTCCCATTTCTCTGAGCCCATACTCTATGTTCTAATGGTTGGAATATGGTTCCATTATGATTTGCCCCCAATGCAATAATATGGTATATTTTATTTACTTGAGTCTTTTGGATAGTTAACATGAAGGCTGTGGCTCTATCTTCAACAGGGTCATAAGTAAAATTAACTAGCTTCCACCATGATTGAAATTCTCTTTCAAACTGAGTAGCATTCTGCCAAATTACTGCATGGATTTCTGTTGGAAGAATTCCACTTTCACCTTCCCTGATGATAGCTGTTATCATGGTTTGTATCTAGGCCTGGGCTTGAATACAGCTCAAGGCCACAGACACATTAGTCTGGGCTATTCCTAGAGCCTTCGCAATCAGTTGATGATCCTTTTCATTAGGTCCCTCCCATGGGAGCAGCACGTCTGATGTAAGTTTTTCACTATTTTCTAAAGCCAAAAGCGAAGACCTTAAAGGGTGTTGTAATTGGCTCAAATTACTAGTAACCGTTTCAGTTTTATTCATTAGGATTTCTGAATCTATGCTGTTTAAAATTCCCAACCCTGATCCCAATGCTCCAGTTATATCTCCTTTATTTTTAGAAAGGTATGTACGTTTGTGCAACCAAGCCGTCCATCCTGCATACGAGATCTTAAGAAATGGTGAACAGGATGGTTGGATTATGGAAATATCATTTTGCATCATTAATTCTACTCTTAAAAGAGACCAAGTAGGGTTGAACATTATCTGCTGTTGTCCTGTATATTTAACTATGTAGGGGCCAGTCACATACATATAAGGAGCCTGTTCTACATTTTCTACTAGGGGAGAGTGTTTCCATCCTGTGTATTGTGGTGTTGTAGGATTTAGACTACTGTCTATTATAAATCTCCTTGTTACATTTCCTTCTTTAAAGGGCCAAATGCACACTACGGAAACTGATTTGTCCAAGGTAAAATGATGCCAACATTGATTAGATTCACATACTCGTTGACTAATCACATTTCCATGACATTGGGAGTACCCATGGGTTCACTGAGTCTCTTACAGTAATATTAGTTTGGGCTACCCAATGTTTTTGTGTTGTTACACTGAATATTTTACATCCTACTCACATGTCTTTCTCTTTTATTCCATTTAGGATGCTTGCACTGGGATTTGAATTCTGCCAACTTTTCAAAATTGTTTTCCCTTGTAATACCACTGCTGCATCCTTATAACTAGAGAGGTACATGAGGTCATGTCCTACAAACTTGATCAGTGATCCTGAATTTCCAAAATACATTTCAGACCACGACCAGTCTAGGGTAAAAGTTTGAGTCACAGTCATTATACTTATCACAGTTCCCAACATCAGCACCGAGTAAGCTTGAAGCTAATCGGTCCCACTGGTTCTGATGCCCATATCTTTTCTGGATCCTTCTTCACTCCTGAGTAGTGAATCCAAGCAGGTTGTTCCTTAATCTTGATTGCAGTGAAGGTGGTCAGCAGTACTTGATAAAGTCCACTCCACTTCTTCTCCAATGGCTAACCTGAAGACGCTTTAACATAAACTCAGTCTCCAGGTCTAAACCCGTGAATTGCTTGGTCCAAACCTCTAGCTTGAGTTCCCAAGAGTCTTTTGTTTATTTCTTCTAGTTGTTTTCCCAAGGCTATTACATACTGCATTAAATATCCTTCTCCTACTTGATTAACATCTTCCCCTTTATGCTGGATCTGGTAGGGTCTCCCCGTACAGTATTTCAAATGGACTTAGTCCTTCCTTTGACCAAGCTTCGACTCTAATTCTAAGTAAGGCAATGGGCAATGCCTGATACCAATACAATTTCGATTCCTGACAGATCTTAGATAATTGCTGTTTGATTAAATGATTTATTTTCTCCACTTGTCCACTAGCTTGTGGGCAATAGGGAATATGGGGTTGCCAATCTATTCCCAAGGCTTTACTAATTTGCTGAACTACCTGTGCACAAAAATGCGTGCCTCTATCAGAAGATATTGCTGCTCATACCCCAGATTGGGGTATGATTTCATTCAGGAGCACTTTTGTTACTTCTCTGGATTTGTTTGTTCTGCAAGGGAAGGCTTCTGGCCAACTGGAGAAAGTGTCTGTCAGTGCTAACAAGTACCTGTACCCCCCTTTTCTTGGGAGTTCAGAAAAATCAATTTGCCATTGTTGTCCTGGCATATTTCCCTTTCCAATTGCACCAATTTGAATTTTGTTAGAGGTGTGGGGATTGTTCTTCAAATGACAGGTGCTTATCAGAGCTTAAGGAACTTTGTGGGATGTGACCTTTATATTACCTGGTGAAACGGCAGCTGGAGTCTCCTCTTTATCATCAGGAAGTGGAAGCTGGCCTTTTCTCTGCAAATCTTATTCTATTTTAACTTTTGACTTTATTATCTCACACCATTCACAAGTTTCCAGGAGTGCCTGATGCCTCTTCGTGAGGCTGGGGCTGACAAACAGTTATTTTGCAGAAGGTGTGCCGTGACTGAAGAGCTGTGTCACCAGGTGAAGGAGCTAGGGGATGAAGTGAACAGGCTTTGTAGTGATTTGGAAGTATAGGTTTGAGTTTTAGTTTTAATATAGGTTTTAAGCTAAGTTAGAGCTTCATGTAGTTTTTTTTTCTCTTTTCTTCTCTCCTCTTGCCTAGGTAGTGATAAGGTTGGAATGAAAAGCATAGTACAAAATAAGGGGACAATGAGACAGGGAAAGAGATAGCGTGAGGACACTCCAGACTTTTTGGCATCTCATAAAATCAAACAAGTTTGTGGTTAGCTGTGTTTATAACAAAGTGTTCTCTAGGTCGAGGGTGATGATAAGGTCCTGAAAAGACCCCCAAAAGACCACTGAAGATCCCCAAGAGGAGCAGGGATCTGGGCGGAGATGAGTGTTGACTATGCTAATTAGTCAATGATGTAATGGTGTTAAGGATGATGTAATGTGTATGTTTATTCATAGGGTAGTTATGCATATTTATAATGTAGGTGCATTTAAGCATGTTTTGCTATTCGGGGGGGGGGTGAACAAGGAACGGGATGGGGGAGAATCCTTTCTGATTCCCTGCGGGGCAATAATTTTTTTTTTTAATTTTACGGCTTGCAAGCTTTGAAATTTTGGAGTCCGCAAACCATCAATTCAGTAGTATTTGGGTGAATGAACAAGAGAGAGGCTGATTATTTTCAGAGATGCTACAGTCTCAAGACTCTTGGTAGTCTTGAACCTCCATTGTAGTGGAGAAGGAGGTGTACTCAGAACCCCCCAGGGTAATTAGTCAAAGGACTGTTATTCAAGGGTCTGTTAAAGATGAAGGCTGGAAATGGGTCACTGCACATACCAGGTAGGACTGATACCTTCTACTGATGCCTGAAATCGGAGGGGGAGACAAAAACTGCAAAATAAATTAATAATGATGAACAATACTTTAATAGGGTTTCCAGGGTCCAGGAGAGAAGACCAGCGAGCGAGAGAGCCAGATCACCTGACCCCTCCACATTTATAACCTTCGGGAGACTACCCCCCTCATGCTACCCAACCAAAATTCATCTTGAACTTAAGTTTTCAAGATGCCCAACCAGAAATCATCTTCTTCTTTCACGCTACCTTCAGGTCCCCCCAGGCCCCCCTCCTAGAACCTCTCTAGCAGCTCTGTTGTGTCTTGCTGCCCCTGTTATCTACACAAAAATGAAAACATTGCCAGGAAAGGCCTAGCAAAAACCTCTCTAAGTGAGCCCATACAGGCAGGCTAAAATCCTAGAAATATGATGAAAACCCCAAAGGCATCACTACAACATATATGAAGCTCTGGAACTAGAAGGCCAGACAACTGATGAGGTGGGCGAAGGTCCTTCTGGGTAGAGGGGCCTCCTAAAACAACACCACCTGTACGTTGCATCAAGACCTTCTCAGTTAACAGGAAAAAAAGGGTAGTTGTAATAGGAGATTCCCTTCTAAGAGGAATGGAGGGCCTGATATCCAGACCAGACCCAACTCACAGGGAAGTCTGCTGTGTCACTGCCTTGCCTCTTCTTGTCTACATCTCTCTTGAATTGCCTTGCCTTTCATTGCCTACCTCTCAAATCCTTTGCCTTGAACACCCACCCCTTGCTTTGCTTTGCCTACCCCTCCCTTGCCTTGCATTGTCTTGCATACCCATCCCCACCTTCACTTTCCTACCCCTTCCTTGCTTTGCCTTGCCTTTCCTACACCTCCCTATCCTTGCCTTGCCTATGCCTTGCTGGACTTGACTTCCCTTCCTGTCCCATGCCTTGCATTGACTACAAACTCTTGGCCTTCCCTTGCCTACCCCTCCCTTGTATTGCCTTTACTTATCTTGCTTACCCAACCTGGCTGCCCCTTGCCATGCCTGAGCATCCTTTGCCTTGTCTTGCCTACCCATCCCTTACCTGGCCTTGAATTGCCTTTACATCCCTTGTGTTGCATTCACTTGCCTCGCCTTGCCAACACATCCTTTGCCTTCTCTTGTATACCACTTCCTTGTCTTGCCTTGCCCTGCCTACGCCTCCTTTGCCTTGCATTGCTTTGCGTACTCATCCCCCAATGTGACTTGCCTACCTCTTTCTTGCCTGGACTGGCTTTTCCTTTCCTAACACTCCCTTTCCCTTGCCTTGCCTTCCCCTCACTGGTCTTGCCTTGCCTTTCCCTCCTAACCTTGCATTTCCTTGCTATGCCTGACCATCCCTTGCTTTGTCTTACCTTTCCTACACTTGCCTTGCCTTGCCTTCACTTTCCTTTACCTTCTTTTCCATGACTTGCCTTTCATTGCCTTGCCTTTCAATAAATCTTAGAAACACCTTCCCCTCTCCCTCCCTCCTTCCAAGTTCTATTTTCTCCTTGCCACCAGCACAGGGAGATGGGGAATGGGGTTTATGGTCAGTTGTTTCTACTACTGCTCAGAGAAAGGAGTCCTTCCCCTGTTCCCTATGAGGTCCCTCCCATGGGAGACCGTCCTTCACAAACTTCTCCAGCTTGAGTCCATCCCATGGGCAACAGTTCTTCACAAACTGCTGCAACGTGGGTCATTTTTTCATGGGGTGCAGTCCTTCAGGCACAGGCTGCTCCAGCGTGGGTCTCCCAGAGGGCCACAAGTTCTACCAGGAAAACTTGCTCCAGCACGGGCTTCCCTCTCCACGGGTCAGCAGGTCCCTGCCAGGACCCTGCTCCAACATGGACCTCCCACAGCCTCCTTTGGGCATCCACCTGCTCCGGTGTGGGTGTCCTCCACAGGCAGCAGGTGAATTTCTGCATCCCTGTGGTCCTCCATGGGCTGCAGGGGGACAGCCTGCTCCACCATGGTCTTCATCACAGGCTGCATGGGAGCCTCATCTCCAGTGCCTGGAGCACCTCCTCCCCCTCCTTCTCCACTGACCTTGGTGTCCACATTGTTGTTCATATGTTCTCACTCCTCTCTTCTCTGGCAGCCATCTTCATCTGCCCAATAATTTTTTCCCCCCTTCCTGAATATGTTATCGCAGAGGCGTTCTTATCATTCCTGATAGGCTTGGCATTGGCCAGCAGAGGGACCGTATTTGAGCCAGATGGCATTGGCTCTGCCAGACATGGGAGAAGCTTCTAGCACCTCATAGAAGCCACCTCTGTAGCCCCCTGATAACCACGCCTGGCAACAGAAACCCAATACGCCTACTTTGCCTTGCCTCGTCTCGACTTTCCAACACCTACCTTGCATTGCCTTGCCTCTCATTGCCTATCTCTCATTTGTCTTGCCTTGCAAACCCATTCCTTGCCTTGCTTTGCCTACTGTAGTGGTTTGATCCTGGCTGAGTGCCAAGGACCCACTACAGCCAGCTCTCTCACTCTCCTCCATGCAAACAGACAGAGAAGAGAAAACAAAACTAGAGAGTTTCACAATTTGAGATAAGGACCATAAGAAATCCCATTACCAATCACCATCACAGGCAAAACAGACTCCAAGTGGGGATATTAAGAATTTATTATTATCAAGATGAGAGCTTAAGAGTGAGAAGTTCGATAGATCTTACAGACACCTTTTCCCTCCAGAGACGGGAGTGGGGGTTGCAGTCAGATGTTGTTTCTGACGCTGCTCAGAGAGAGGAGTCCTTCCTCTGCTTCCTGTGGGGTCTCTCCCACAGGAGACAGTTCTCCACAAACTGCTTCATGTGAGTCCCTCCCATGGGCAACAGTTCTTCAGGCACTGCTGCCACATGGGTCACTTTTCCATAGGGTGCAGTCCTTCAGGTACAGGCTGCTCCAGTGTGGGTCCCCCACAGGCCACAAGTCCCACCAGGAAATCCTGTTCCAGCGTGGTCTCCTCTTCCATGGGCTGCAGGACCCTGCCGGGACCTTGCTCCAACATGGGCCTCCCACAGGGTCACAGCCTCCTTCCAGCATCCACCTGCTCCATGTGGCCTGATGCTGCAGGCCAAATTTCTCCCTGAGCACGAGTAGAAGTGAGGCTCTGACTGGACATGACCTTGTTCTCGTGGTTGGACAAGGAGAACCTTGTTCCCAAGCTATTGGATGTCTAATGTAAACAATATAGGCTGACATATATAAGCTTTAACTGCGCAACAAGAAGAAGCAGACATTTTCTGATTTCTTGGAAAGCAGACCCTCTGCCTGGTCATGAGACATCTGACTAGGCAGAGACATGTGTCCAAGGTCCTCCAGGCATACTGTCTGGGGAATATGGATGCAGAGTCTGCTCGGTAGGTACTATAGGCTTTGCCATGCTTAGAATGCTTATGCTTAGTTTGCTTAGAAACCAGCACACAAATAGTTAAATAAATGCTTGAGAAAACTTCATGGAGTCTACACTTCTCATCATTCCCCTGTTCGGGATGACCCAGCCTTCTACAGCTCCGGCGTGGGCTCCTCCACGGGCTGCAGGTGGATCTCTGCTCCCTATGGTCCCCCATGGGTTGCAGGGGGACAACCTGCTCCACCATGGTCCTCACCACTGGCTGCAGGGGCCCTGCTGTGGCAACTGGAGCATCTCTTCCCCCTCCTTCTCCACTGACCTTGGTGTCTACATTGCTGTTCACATGTTCTCACTCTGCTCTTCTCTAGCAGCCATCTTCATCTGGCCCCCTACTTTTTTCCCCCCTTTTTAAATATGTTTTCACAAAGGTATTACTATCATTCCTGATTGGCCTGGCCTTGGCCAGCGGTGAGTCCAGCCTGGAGCCGGTTGGCATTGGCTCTGCTGGAAATGGGGGAAGCTTCCATCAGCTTCTTGAAGAAGCCTCCCCCATAGACCCCCCCTCCGCTACCAAAAACCTGGCCACTGAAACCCAACACACCTACCACTCCCTTTCCTTGCATTTCCTTGCAACCTCATCCCCCACCTTGACTTGCCTACCCCTTTCTTGGCAGGCCTTGCCTTCTTTTCCTGCTCCTTCTATGAGTTGCATTGCCTTCCCTTCCCCTCACTGACCTTGTCCTCAGTGTCCTTGCCCTTCCTTGACTACCCCTCCCTTTCCTTGCCTCTCCTTGCCTCTGCCTCCCCTGCCCTGTCTTGCCTTGCCTACCCAACCTTTCATTTCCTTTGCCTTGCCTTGCATTGCCTACACGTACTTTTCCTTTCCTTGCCTTTCCTTCCCTATCTCTCAGTTGCCTTGCCTAGCATTCCCTTGCCTTGCTTTCCCTTGCCTACCCTTCCCTTGATTTGCCTACCCCTCCCCTCCCCTGCCTTGCCTTGCCCACCCAGCCTTAAATTTCCTTTCCTAACTCTGCCTACTCCTCCCTTGCCTTGCATTGGATTGCATACCCATCCCCTGCCTTGCCTACCCCTTTCATGCCTGGCCTTACCTTGCCATTCCTCCTCCTCCACCTATGACTTGCATTGCCTTGCCTAACTCTCCCTATCCTTGTCTTACCTACTTCTCACTGGACATGACTTCCCTTCCTCTCCCCTGCCTTCCCTATCCTTTCCTACGTTTTCATGGCCTTCTCTTGCATAACATTCTATTTCCTTGCCTTGCCTACCCCTTCTTTGCCACTCCTTGCCTAACCAATCATGCATTTCCTTGCCATGCCCGACCATCCCTTGTCTTGCCTTTCCTACCCTTCCCTTTCCTGGCCTTGAGTTGCCTACACCTCTTTTCCTTGCCTTGCCTCTCATTGACTTTCACTTGCTTTGCCTTGTAGACCGGCCCCTTGCCTTGCACTGCCCTACCCTTGTCTTGCCTTGCCTACCACTCCTTTGCCTCGCTAGACTTGCCTTATCCACTCCTCCGTGTCATTGCTTTGCCTACTTCTCCCTTTCCTTGCCTTTCCCTGCCCTGCCTACTCCTCCCTTGTCTTACCTTTAATCGGCTACCCCCTCTTGCCTTGCTTTAGAGATCCCTTCATGTCCTTGCCCTGTCTACCACTCCCTTGCATTGCCTTGCCTTTCCTACTCCTCCCTCACTTTGTTTTCCCATCCCCCTGCATAACTTGCCTACACCTTTCTATCTTGCACTTGCCTTGCCTTGCATGCCCCTCCTTTGACTTGCCTTGCCTTGCATACCCCTTCCTTTCCTTGCCATACCAAACCTCTCTCTTTCCATGCCTTCCCTTGCCTTACATTCCCTATTCTTTCCTTCCCCCGAATTACCTACACCTCCGTTGCTTTGCCTTGTCATTCATAGCCTACATCTTACTTACCTTGCCTTGAAAACCCACCCCTTGTCTTGCTTTGCCTACTTCTGCCTTGCCTTGCCTTGCCTTGCCTTGCACACCCATCTCCCACCATGACTTGCCTGCTTCTTTCATGCCTGGCCTTGACCTGCCTTGCCTAACCGACTTACCTTCCCTTGATTTTCCTACAGCTCTCTTGCATTGCCTTGCCTTTCATTTCCTACCTCTCATTTGCCTTTCCTTGCACACCCACTCCTTGCCTTCCTTTGCCTACCACTCCCTTGCCTTGCATTGTCTTGCATCCGAAATGTCTCGTGTTGACTTGACTGCCGGATTCTTGCCTTGCCTTTTCTTGACTAGCTCTCTCTTGCCTTGCCTTAAAGACCCCTCCATGTCCTCGCTGTGCCTTACCCACCAATCCCTTGCATTGCCTTTCTTACCCATCTCCAGAATTGACTTGCTTACGCTTCCTTTCCTGGCTATGGTGGTTTTGGAAATGTGAGAAACGACTGCTC